>JADDOH010001090.1:0-449510 GCA_016648135.1 Agrypnia vestita | reverse complement strand
AAATAAAACACAAATTACTTTGTTTTCACCACTATATTAGATTAAAAAATCTACATTTTTCGAGAACAATGTTCTCTTCATCAGGATTATTGTGTACTTATCTTAAAAGTTGAAACAAGCAAATATGTTACGGTGAAGGGGCGGTTGAGGGGGTTGGTGATCCTATTTTGAATATTTTTCCACTTAACATTCCAAATGACCCATAATAATCAACACCTCGAACCCCCCCCCCTCCCCTCACCAACCCCCTCAACCGCTCCTTCACCGTAACATATTTGCTTGTTTCAACTTTTAAGATTAGTACACAATAATCCTGATGAAGAGAACATTGTTCTCGAAACATGTAGATTTTTTAATCTAATATAGTGGTGAAAACAAAGTGATTTGTGTTTTATTTTAATATATTTTTAGTTATTTCAAAATAAAATATTATTTCAAAAAAATATTAATGTTTTTTTTTGTAAATTCATTACGTTATTTAAAATATATATAATATGCCTATATTTTCTATATTGTATATCTTTTCAAAACGACACAAACAAAATTATGAATTCAATTATTTTTCTTATATTTTTAATACTGTTTATTATTTTGTACTGATTATATTACTTAAGTATTTTTTCTATACTATTTCCTTTGAATTGTTTATTTTATACTGTTTTTTAATACTGTTGATATTACTAACGTTTCTTTATATTGATTTATTTTATGATGTTTATTGATTTTACTCTTGCCTTTATACTGTTTATACTATTTTATCTTAAAACACAGAAAATACATTCAAACGTAAGGCGGTTTCTCTAGAACAGGCCTAGCGTATGAGAAATCATAAGGATTTCTTCCTGTAAATATTTTTTTTGTGAACAATAAAAAAATATATTAAATTACCAAACTAGTGATGTGATTTAGAAATTAAAAGAATTGATCTATTTTGTACCTAGACTTTATATTATGACGTATGGACCTGTGACATTTTCTCAATAATACGTAATAATAACGTGTGACGTCTTTTTCTACAAAGTAAACGATTGTCTTTAATTAATTAGTCATTCAGTTGATTTCTTTACAATTTATGTTTTAAAAGAGACTGTTTTAAAAAAAAAAAATCTGCGTGATTTTTTAACTCTTTTTATATAATGACAACTTTTTGACTTTAATAAATTATAACAATGGATCGTTGGTTTGGTAATTTATTAATTGATTAAATAATGTAGTTTGCGTCGTTTCAGAAAGATATACGTATTTAAAATATATGGAAACTATAGAATAAATTTGATACAAGAATGTGATATAAAATAAAAGGGAAGCAATGACAAAAAGTGGTGTATTGCCAGACTTCGGAGTAGCGTCTTGATACCAATATCGAGGACCTAGATTTTCAGATGCAATTTCAAAGTTATAGGATGATCAAGATTGAAATAAAACTATGATAAAAGATAATTAAGTATTAAAGCACGCAGACAGATTTGCAGAGAAGAACTTACAAATAAAAATAGGTACCTATTAATAAAGCAGAAGAAGAGGAAAGGAAATAGTTACCTCAAAAAGCACAGCTTACATTGATAGGGTTTCTCTCCTGAATGGATCCTCAGGTGCTTGGTGAGAGTGGAGCTGTCAGAAAAGGCCTTCTTACAGGCTCGACATCTGGAACAGAATTAATACAAAGTAATTACTAATTCCGCAATCATTAGGGCTCGGGTACGACACGAGCGGCGAGCGGCAGAGCATCAATGCGTCAGAGTAGCGAGGGGCGCATTGACGGCAGAGTAGTGAACTTAGTTATATCGTGGCTGGCGCTCCTCACTACTCTGGCGCATTGACGCTCTGACGCTCTGCCGCTCGCCGCTCTTATTCTATGTTCTGTGGGTATTACCAACTAAGCAATGTTTTCTATATTTGAACGTAGGTATTTAGGTACTTCACCTTTCGACGAGATGTTCACAGCACATAAGTACAAATTAAAACAAATCAAAAATCAAAAGACACTAAAAACCTAGAAAATAGGGAATAATAATGAATGTTTATAAATACCTGTAGGGTCTTTCACCAGAATGAGTTCTCATGTGGGTGGTAACACTAGAACTTTGACTGAATCTTCTGTGGCAAATTTGACAGCTGCAAAAAGCAAAATAACTCAGTTAAGTCTTGGAATAGTATCCAAAATAATTGAAAACAAAAATATATTATATTTTGCTTAGGAAATATATAATATTTTAAAATACTATTACTGTAGACACATTATTGCTTAATTATTTTGCAACACGTCATTTCAAGCCGACATATGTCTTCAGAACACAACGCGGCGCGAACGAGACAACTATTGCGTTTAGAATTTATACATTTTATATAAAAATATTGGCAAAACATGCACAGCTTTATTAGGTTATTCTAAATGCGAATTTTGATTTTTTTAATCTTAGACACACGAGTGGCTACATACTTGTACTTAATACATAAATAATAATATGTTAAATAAATATGTAATTTACATCTGTTTCACAAAAATTTTACGAATATTTTTCTTGATGCATGGAATGCATGATGCCATTATAAAAATAACCGATTTTTTCTATGTAACTCTTGTTTTATTTCATACTAGCTGTTTATACCCGGCGTTGTACGGGTTAAAGATTAAGTTTAAAATAAATTTATGAGGGTAAACGAAGGTTCGATTCGAACGGTATAGATTTGCATCGAAAATATATCAGAGGGAGGGGAAAGAATAGGGGGGATATGTCACTAATGTTAAACGCTGAGTCCTAAAGAATAATTTTGTAAATTTTGAGTACGATTGGTCGAACGGTACAGATTTTCATCTAAAATATATCAGAAGGCGGGTAAAAGTAAAAAGGGGAGGGAAGAAATGTCACTTTTGTTACCCGCCGGGTCCTAACGAATAAGTTTTCTTTGTGTCCGATCAGTCGAACGGTTCAGATTCGCATCGAAAATAGGTCAGGGGCAGGGGAAGGGGTAAGAGAACAGGGGGTAAATGTTGCTTATGTTACCCGCCGGGTCCCAAAGCATAAGTATGCAAATTTTGAGTCCGATCGGTCAAACGTTACAGATTGGCATCGAAAATATGTCAGGGGGAAGGGAAGGGGTAAGAAAATAGAGAGGAAATGTTGCCTATGTTATTCTCCGAGTTCTAAAGAATAAGTTTACAAATTTTGAGTCCGATCGGTCAAACGGTACAGATTTGCATTGAAAATGTGTCAAGAAGAGGGGAAGGGGTAAGAAAAAAGAAGGGAAATGTTGTTTATGTTACCCGCCGAGTCCTAAAAAATAAGTATGCAAATTTTGAGTCCGATCGGTCAAACGGTTCAGATTCGCATCGAAAATTGGTCATGGGGAGGGGAACGGGTAAGAGAACGGGGAAAAATGTTGACTATGTTACCCGCCGGATTCCAAAGCATAAGTATGCAAATTTTGAGTCCGATCGGTCAAACGGTTCAGATTCGCATCGAAAATTGGTCAGGGGGAGGGAAAGGGGTAAGAAAATAGGAGGGAAATGTTGCCTATGTTATCCGCCGGGTCCCAAAGCATAAGTATGCAAAATTTGAATCGAATCAGACAAACGGTGTGGATTTATATAGAGAACAGACAGACATTGAGTTTTATAGGTATAGATAGCACCAGGGAAGCTGATTATTTTATCCTGATATTGTCATTCATTTTCAGCTATATAATTTCAAAATGTAGAAAATTAGGCTCCGGCATTTTAGAATTAGCCATGGACATACGTGTGTGTTGTCAATTTGGTGACTGGATTATTCCGGACACGTATTTTGAGACAGATTTTCGCGGACATGATCGTTCTGGACACTGATTTTTGCGGGCAGTATTTTTGCGAACATAGATTATTTCGGAAAAAAATATTTTCGATTAGGTTGATTGGTTGCGTTAGGTTAGGTTGCTAAATTGCCATTATCCGATGATGCTATTTATTTTATAAGTTTACATATTTCTTACTGTTAAACTTATGAAATATTAATCAATAATGTTAATCAACATGAAATAATACAATTTAATTTAATAATTATTTTTTATTTTATTTAATTTTCTATTTATCTTCTTTACTTTTTGTAATATCTAGACCCACAAAACGTCTACAAAGACGTTTGTCTGTAGGTTCATTTTTACTCCCTTTATATTAACTCGTGGCGTCTGCTTACTTGCCGTCAACAAAAACTTTGGATCGATTTTTGACCCTTTTCCCGTGATCCAATCGAGCTGAAACTTGGCAAGCAGACTCGTGGCGACGATCAAGAAGATCTATCAAATTTTTGTTAAAAAATATTAATAATCATAGTATAATTTCGGATTTTTAGAAATTTTATTGGTTTTTTCAAATTGGAATCATTAGAAAAGTTTGATTACGGCGGCCCGATAACGTCTCGGAACATTTTCTAAATTTGAATTACTCCGTCGGTATGCATAATAGGTGCCGAACATACGAATGCCGAAAATCTAAATTGACTGACAAATGTTTTTAGAATTTAATCTGCAAAGCATGAAGTGTCTTATGAAAGCTCAAAACAGCTGACATTTTAGAAATATATTAAATTACTGTAAGTTTAGTGTCATGTTATATGTTTTAATTCGTCTTTAATTGTTGTTATATTTTACAAAGAAAGGGAGTATAACAGTTTTACAATTGACTTTTAAACTATTTCTAAATATTATTCACTTTATAAACAGAACAGATAAAAACGAAAACAATTAAGTACAAAAAACAAAAAAAGAAATTTTCAGTACAAAGTTAAAGGTTTAAAGCTAATTAAGAAAAGGAAAATATATATATGCATAGCAAATTAAGAAAAGAGCAATAAATAAAGGAAATAGCAAATTAAAAATATATATATAGCAAAATTAAGAAAAGAGAAAGGAAAAATATAGGTATATACACGTCACTAAGTATTCATTGTCATTATCATAATAATACACTTCACATCATTTCAATATTAATATAGTTCATATATAACTTATGTCGTTTACTAATAACCACTTTTTAAGTTCTGACACTGATTTTGGAGTTTTTAGGCCTGAGGGAAAGGTACTTTGTATTTTGTTCAAGAACATTGGAACTCGATATTCAAGTGTTCTCAGACCATATTTGTTTGTTATTCTTGGTATTGTTAAAATTTGATTTGTAGCGCACCTTGTATTTCTGCTGTGATTAAATACCTTTTTGTAAATTTCATTTTCGTGATTTTCTTTTATCAGTGGAAAAAGAACTAGCCCAAGAATTCATACTATTATGTTTTGAGAAGATTTATTTAAAAAAATTTTTCCGCCGCTCTCAGTAATGGAAAAGGGTAGGTAATTAGGAATAATCAGGATAGTTCAATAATGGAAAAATGTGTGATAAAAATAATATCAAAAATATTTTACTAATCTAACCTAACCCATCAACTTAACCTAACCTAATCATTTTTTCGGAAAAATTCTGCCCGAAAAACAACAGAGAAAATTATATATTGCATTAAATTTCTTTATTTAATAATTTCCTCAACCACGAGCACAGCTAAATTGGTTTGGGAGAGGCACATACCCTTTATACCTACTTGTTGCAAGACGTTGAGAATGAATATGATTTTTATTATATAGAAGTACAAAACCAAAAATTGCACTTATCGGAAAAACAATGATCACAGGCTAAGGAAATGAATTATTATTACATTGTACCTGAATGGTTTTTGTCCGGTGTGTGTTCTGACGTGCGCCGTCAGGTTGGCTGCCTGGGAAAAACTCTTGTTGCAGTCGGAACATCTGGAATATAATAAATAACACATTTCTTCAAAATTTTCACTTAACGTTTGGGGCACCCTTTTAACAACTAAAATAATTAACAATTCGTTTTAACCACAATTAATTTTTATTGTAAATTTTTTACATGTTTCGGGAGCGATGCTTCCTTTTTGAGGAAAAAATATGATATTTTGAAGTATATACTTAGTTATTACAGTTAATAATTTGCACAAATTGTTTTTTTTTAATAGTATTATTTTATATTTTTTACTCTTCGTTACATTAAATCTTGTAATCATTTCGATTTGCGTCGAAGTCATGTTTCTTTTCTGAAACCTCAAAACTCAAACGTCACTTAAAATAATTCAATAAACCAACAGGTGTACCAGCATGTACGATGTCCGATAAAATATGTCAGTATTTTATAAACATCTTTAAAATAATTAAACTTATTTTGTAAATTCATGTAAAATTAATTAATTTCGTAATTATTGTCATCCGGAATACGTCTTGCTACCAGATTTCAAAGCGATATTGTTGCTCTGGAAGTGGGTGAAATATTCATTACAAAGTTTTGTAGCTTAACAGTTAAGCGAATCTAAAAAAAAGCTTGTAATGAATAAGTACCGGTAAGGTCGTTCTCCAGAATGCGTCCTCAGGTGTGTTTTCAGCGTGCTGGGTCTCGCGTATGTCTTCCCGCATATTCTGCACAAATTTGGCTTCTGCTCATCCTCGGAACCCGAACAGCCGCTTAGGGATCCAATCTGCACCTTCCCACCATTAACCATATTATGTCCGTTCTGCAAACTCACCACGTTGCCGACGTGGGGGTAGCCAAGACTGTGGGGATTCAGATGCCCCTGATTTTGACCTCCGAGTATCTGATACGTCGGTCCAACGCCGGAACAGTTCATTTGGTGATCATTGGTCAGCTGCAACTTGGTGGTGGATCTGGTTTTGATCTGGCAGTGAGTCGGACTGCCGTAGCTTTGCTGCTTCTGGACCAAATTTGGATTCAGCGACGCGAAGTTGGTTTGGATCGGCTTTTGGGAAAAAATGTTGTAGTTCGGGACGCTCTGCTGACATTTCTGGTTGGACGCTGTTATCTGGATGGGTTTGAAGGAGGACGTGGCTGTTATGAGGGGATCAGACTGGTTGGGCGTTCTGAAGTCGGCGGTGAAGGAGTAGGTCGCCGATCCGGGATACGGCGCGGGACTGATGACTCCTGGATTTTGGGAGTACATGACGTTCATGGGTGACGATGAAGGATTTTGACCCCACTGCATCTGAAATGTAATTGAAGTTTTCTATATTCAGACAATTATTTTGAATCTGCAGTGTACATATCAAGGATTTTTTAATTATAATGTATTTAATTATACTAACAGAATACTAGGTTCAGGATACATAAAATAAAATACATTATTATTTTATTTTATTTTTATTTTCATTTATTGGTTTTCTTACAGCCATATAATTAATCAATCTTGAAAAAAAACAATAATTGATGTACAGAGTTTTGGGCCAATTACAAGAAAACACATATATACAATCGATAAAAAAATAAGAAAAAACATGTCCAATAGTGAGTTTGTGTATTTGTGTGTTTATTTATTTATTTTGTTTTGGGAAAAATTAACAGCAAAACAATCTTAAAATTTTTCCACTGAATTTAAAAATTTACTTTAACATACATTAATAGCGAATGGAGAGGGTGGAGGGGAATGTGGGACGGGAGTAGAAGGGAAGATATAATGTACAAATTAGTTTGGGTACGGTAGTGTAGATATTGTTTGTTTTATGTTTCTTATTGTTGCGTTGAAAATGTCAATGTGGTGATAGTTTGTGTTAAATGAATTTGTGGATCTGTACATAAAGGAGTTTTGTTTTGAGTTGGTCTTACAAAAGGGGAGATGAAAAGTAGGTGAATGTCTGTTATTGCGATTATTTAAAATTATTAAATATATTATTTAAAACTCAGCTGACTATCCCAATTATAAGTGTCTTCGGCCTGCTTCAGCAACATGGATATTATGTATATTTAGTAGGGTTGCGCAGTGAGAACAAAAAACATGCTTCTATTTAAACATCTATTTGGAAAAAAAACTAAATTAAATATTTATCTGGCTGAAGAGTATATTAATCATTGTGATATCCTATATATCTCATTTAAAGAAATATTATGGGATTTATATTTTATTTCATTTTTTTTCCAGTCGTGACAATGGTACCTGGAGATCTAAGTATAACCATGAGCTGAACCAACTCTATGAAGATATAGAAGGGTGTGTCAAATCAGTCATGGATCCGCTGACAAAATCACAAAAATGCATCATGCGTATAATCATCAAGAAATCGAGAATGTTTCCTTCAGATGATTTGTTTGGAATATTTAACGTTCTTGACCCGAGACAATTATACCTTAAAACCATACTTATAAAATTCCACAAGGACAAGGTAAATTTTAATCGTACACAACAAACACGGGTTACAAGGTTGGCAAATACAATTAATTTCGAGGTACCTAAAAGGAAAACGTCTTTTGGGCAAAGACAATTTAATTTCACTGCCCCGCTTGTTTTCAATAAGTTACCTAATGAAACTAAAGAAATAACTCTACACAAACCTTTTAAACATCATATTAATAAGTTTATAAAAATATCAGGTAGAAGGTATGCTGAAGAAGTGATCCGCCCTTGACCTCTGAATTGGCAAAACTATTTATATAATTTATAGTATACTATAATATAATATTTATTTTTGTACTTAAATTCTTATCTTAATTTTGTATGTGTATTTTCTTTTCTTTTCTCTTAGATTTATTCCTATGATTTACTTTAAATTTTTATCTTGATTTTGTATGTATATTTTCTTTTCTTTTTATTTTCTTTTAGATTTAGATTCTTTAATTGTCATTTTTTACTACTACATAAATACCATATGAGAATAACTGCCACAGAACAGGTTTTTACCTAGTGTGGCAGTTATTAGTATCTTGTATTAACTAATCTAAATGTAAATAAACAATAAATAAAAAAATATAGATATGATAAGGTACATCAGAATCTCGAGGCTCAGGTGGCTGGGGCACTTGGAACGAATGGAACCACTTTTACCGTCTAAAAGAGTGCTGAACTAGAGACCAGAGGGGAGACGAAGGAAAGGAAGACTCAAGTTAGGGTGGGTGGACTGTGTCGAAAGAGACCTCAACATGTAAGACATAGTCAATTGGAGAATGGAAGAAGGTGGTCGCTGATAGGGCGGAATGGTGACTTCTAGTGGAGGCCAAGTCCCACCCCGGGATGTAGGGCCGAAGATTATTATTATTATATTCTGGTATAAAGCAATCACTTTGTAGTTTGACACATTAAATAAATAAAACACGCTAACTTAGTATAAAACCACTATTTATTAGTTAATATGCCAACCGGCACTATTAATAACTGATACCGATACAGAAAGAACTGGGAACCGTTCTTAATAGTGCCCTGAAGAAGCTTGAGTAAAACGAAACCGGTTGGCATACTAACTAATAAATAGTGGTTTTTTACTAAGTTAACGCGTTTAATTTTTTATTATTAGTTTTGTTTGTAGGTTCTATTGATTAAACACTTGTATAATTTAGTGAGGAAAAAAGATTACCTGTGGACACATCTGGTCTGGCGGGTATCCGTGCATCGTCATGTTCATGGAGACGTTGACGCTCATCGTGGGGAACACTCCGGCTCCGCAGGGCTCGTAGCACCCCGGTCCACCCATCACCATCTGCACAGCAAAGAGTTGATCAACATAAGTCTAGGTAGTTTTTTCTCCTGCTCTGCACCTCAGACTGATTGCTACTGCCTATCTCAAGACGTCCAAGTCCATGTCAGAAAAGGGAACATTTTTTAAATTTTTTTTATTTAATTAATAATATATATAAATTTTTTTTTTCTACAATCATACATAAATGTTTACAAATCTATATTTTTTGTGTGTGTAGACCTCACCAAAAAGAATTATATTCTTGTGTGTGGTGAGGGATAACCACTTACAATCAAAGGTATAGGTAGTGTAATCTAATTATATAACAATTGGAAGGAAAGAAAATAAAATCTAATACATCAAATCTTAGTTAATAATACAGTATATAGAATAAGCAGTCAAGTAAACAATAATATAAATAATAAGCAGTCAAGAACTCAATCACAAAGTCAATTCTATAATAATGAGAATCCATTCGGGTTCACTGGGGGAATATGCATGCAGGGCGCAATCGAAAATATTCACCATCGTGCAAAATAAATTGGACAAATCAAATAATTATACGGGTATCTTCGTCGATTCGTGGGAAGTACATGAACGTGGATTTGCACCGGAGACTAGGGTTTTTCGGGTTTTAGGTTTAGGTATAAATACCCGGACCCGATACCTGTAATCCTCAACTTAATAATCGACGAAATGTGTATTCTTTTGAAGTATTGATGGTATTTTAGCCGGTGACAGCTAATCGTTATTTGAGAGTTGCATCTGATTGCATCGATGATTGACAACAAATTTTCAACCATCGGCACTAGACAGCAGTAATAACGTAGTTACCAATTTTCGATACAATTAGATACAAATCCCAAATAACTGTACCGAAAATAACCGGTTTAAATAACGGTTTAACCATCACTAAGTATGCGTAACAACATTGTGCCATCCCTAGTGACATTTGAGACAATTTTAATTATTATAGCTATTTCTAAAAATGTTTTCTATATATACAGGAAATACCAGAGCGAGTCAAAAAAACTTTGCAGATAGATTTTTGCCTAAATTATAAGTCGAAAATATTCAAGCAACAATGTGATATGAGTAGATAAACGATTTCAAAGTTTGCATTTAAAAATATATTTTTGATTGAATTTCGGTAAAATGTTGCTCTATCTATATTCAACATTATAAATTCATTCGCTTCAAAACAAGTCAAATAAAATAATTAATATCTTGCAGAAATTTGAGAAATATTTTTTGTAAGGTTTTAATCATTATGTGACTCAAAGCCTTTGAATTTTTAATATCGATGCAAGTTACCATTAACAGAATCAGATTTAACTGAAAATACATTCACCTTCTCCCACACCTTTCTATAGTGTATGCTCTACTAAAATCTTGTATCTATGATTTTGACACAATATTGCCGGATTTTTGTTTTACCGTTTGTATTTATTTCCATTTTTCCTGCATCTCGCATCATACATTTATATTTTTTACTCTTGATTTTTACTGTATGTACTTTCTTTGAAAATAAATACCTATTAGATATCGATCTAAGGTGGTAAAATGATAAAAAAGGCTACCTACCTAAGAACAGGTACGTATTTCTAGCGAAGTAGGTAGTGGTCCTGAGGCTTGCTATGTTTTATTATATATTTATACGTATTATGTGTGTATATGTATCGAGCAATTTAATGTCTTTTGCCAAATAAACTCCGATTTATCGGTACTGAAATGAAATTAAATTTTTGAACATTAGCTGCTCGACTATTTTGACCTGTAGGGGCCTTTGGGTGTACTACCGTACAAATCCTTCAGATAAGGAACAGAGTGAATCAGAAGAACATAGTGAGACCTAGTGGCCAGTAGAAGGGCAACTCTTGACCAGTCCTTCTACCTGGATCTGGGGAAAATAAGGTGACAGCGTGCTTTCTTTCGTTGCCCATTGATTGACCTCTCTATAAACCTGTACCATTTTCCATTTTCCAATAAATTCTCCATTTCACAATACGTATTCAAACAATAAGTTTATGCAATATTATACTATAACTATAGTATTAGATAAGTATAATATATTAAAACACATATAATATAAAACACACCCATCTTCAGTTTAAAATCTTTTTAAAGCCTCCTTCATTCTAATGTTATGAACAGGATAATTTCCTTTTCTAGACTGTCATGTTGATGCATAATACGGCAGAAGCAAGCAGACAAAAGTATTATTTTAAAATTAAAAAATGATCACGACAAATTATTAATTTGGCATTAATAATTACACAAATGGTTGATTTTCTTATTTTGATGAAAACAGGTTTCAAGCGTCAATAGGAAGTACAAGTACCGAAATAATTTTTCCGTAATACAAATGCCATTTGTCCATCCCTTTGGGCATATTCTTAATTAGCCGCTGTTATTTGTCTCACAAAGTCTATAAATTATATGCGAATGATTTCATATAAATATGCCTAATTGCCTAAGAAGAGTACAGTTCAGTTTGTCCCAGCAACGACGCAACTAAGCTCAATCAAGATGTCGCCGGTAATTGGTCACCTTTTATTTAGATTATCATTACGAAATTGCGTATATCTTTTAGAATTTCACTTTTTTAATACCAATCATATTACGCTTGGTGGTTTAATTAAGTAATAAATATAGATGAAAATCCACTTACAGCTGTAGAAGTAGGTATAAATTACAGTAGGTAGATACCTACCGATAATTCAGTTTTAAGTACCTATTTTATTTTTATTAATCTTTAAATATGTACATACATAGTGCATATTATAAACCATCTATTTGACTTTCGGAACACATATTTTCGAAGCTTGGATAATTTTTGATCCTTTTTTAGTACATGTTAACGTTTTGAGATATTGACTTCTTCCTGAATGTATCCTCTGTATTTCTTCCTGAATGAATCCTCTGTACATCATAGCTTTTTGAGATAATGACTTCTTCCTGAATGTATCCTCTCTACATCATAGCTTTTTGAGATATTGACTTCTTCATGGAGGAAGTCTCATTGTATCTCTTGCTCTATGATGTTCGTGTTTAAGTATGTTGATTTTCATCAATTTTGCTGTTATATTTCCATAACGACTGCCGATATATTTCCATAACGCAGTACTATATTAGCCGTTTAAAGTCATCATTTTCAGTTCATTAAACATTGTACCGATTTTAGTATATCTATTTCTTCTCAATATTATTCTCTTAGCTTTATTTTGCAGTGAATACTAGTAATTAGTACCGAAAAATGTAAAACTAAATAATTATAATGAATAAAATTTATTTATTCATTCCTTGAAGAATTTTGGAGATTTCGATGAGAAATGAGTATTGACACGGCCGTAAATTTCTGCATTATTTCATTATGCAATTTGCAGTGATATTGACAAGTAGACATCTGTTGGGAAATAAGGAGAATGTGGCAATAGTAACCATGAAAGTCTCATATGGCCATGGATTACGATGCACTTTTAAATCATCCATTGTGGGGTTTAAATTCGATGTCTTTATATAACGATACTCCCAACTGATGAGCGCCCAACTACCTCTCGTATATAAATTAACTAATAATCAGTTAATTATAATGAATAATAGAGTAGATAATATAAATAAAGACAATCTATCGATCAGTATGAATAATAAGGTAGATGATATAAATAAAGACTAGGTATCAATTGATTAGAATGAATAATAAACGCCTTTACTTATAACGGTACTTATTTACATTTGACCCAATCAAATCATTTTGTTTTATTACACTAGCTACAGGTAGATTTTTAACTCGTGGCACTGTGTAGGTGCAGTCAGCCACATACGGATTTGTTGCCAGTATGGATATTTTTTATTGTGATCTACAATATAATACACAGATTTGTTAGATTTTTAATTATTTTATGTAATATTTATTAAATCTTAATAATCATATATGATAAATGGAAAGAAATCGCGAAAAATGTTAAAAATAGTTTAATTTTTATTATTCATCAATATTTTAAATTTACAATGCGCGCGGTGTACCTACATAACCGACGTAATGCGTCAAATGTGTTGTAGCATGTTGTCTGGCGTGAGGCGATCACATAATTTTGCCTCTTTCTAGTAATGCTATCGCTAACGCACACATTGACGTATATCGGTATACAACACATTCTTGAAGTGGAATGATAAAAAAATCCACCTGATTATTCTTATTTTTTTGTGTTTGGATGTACTGAATTTGGGTTATCACGATTCCCCGTTGACGTTTCTCTGATTGCAGATTTTCGTCGTCTGCCTGCTGGTCGCGGGAGCCCTGGCCGCCCCCGAGGCCCCCCTGCGGCCCCCGGTGCCGGTGCTGGAGCGCAGCGAGGTGCACCATGACGGCGGGGAGTTCTCCCTGCTGTACCGCAGCGGCGACGGCACGGTGCTGGCCGAGTCCGGAGTGCTGAAGCCGACCCTGGACGGCAAGGACAAGGTGCTCGTCAAGGAGGGGGAGTACTCCTTCACCGCTGACGACGGCAAGGTCTACCGCACCAAGTACGTGGCCGACGAGAGGGGATTCAGAGCCGAAGGGGAACACTTGCCCAAATCTGTCGTTGCTTAAATGACCGCACGCCTGTCGTAGTCTTGTGGTGTCAAATATACATAAGCAAACGTAATTCTGTGTTTCTCTTATTGCGTGTTTTTATATGTTGGAGATATTAGTGATAACTCTACTAGTGATTGTTGATCATTACGAGGTTTATTCGCAAAGAATAATGTCGACATTCCTGTAAGGCGGACGTTGAGAGAACGGTTACCCGCACCGAGGGCCGGGCGGAAAACGGCATTTTTATCAATTAATTACAGATTGTAAATAAAAATGTAGTTATAATAAAATGGTCAAAAAATATTTAAAGTTAGGCAACCAATTTATCGTTTATATCATGTTATCCTATGAAAGTGAGGGGTGAAAAACGCAAAAAGGCCATTCTTTGCCAATATATTCGTACACTTTTGAGAAATGGGTGCTTGAAGTATCCTTTCATGTTTCATTTCCGTTTTTTGTACTGGACGGTAATTCTGAGATTTGTTTTGGATATAATTTGCATATTTCGTCCCCAATTTGCTGCCCTTATTTGTTTGTCCATGTATCTGTAATATCCACACATATCAGTGTATACCTACGACGAACAAAAATGCTCTAGTAAATCCTGTATCGTACCACTAAAACCTTTTATCTCACCAGTCATCATGACGTATATATAAAGATTGCAATAATATATTCATTTCTTATTATGGTGGATTTAAAAAATATGAATTCACATTATTGGGATGTTTTAAAGTATTGGTATTCAAGGAGGTAACTAAGACAACGTAAGAAAAACTAATAGGTAATGACTATTTGGAACAATATATGGGTTTCAAGTATATAAGTTTTGAGAAGTATTTGGGAAGTAGGTATGTTCGATAGAAATGGAAACATACTGAAAAAAGGCTGACTGCAGGAAATAAAGAGAATGCAATCATTTCTCGTTTGAATGCTCTCAATGCAACAATTTGTATGGGAAAATTATCAGTCGCGACAAGAATAGCGATACATGATAGAGTTGTGGTACTAAAACCTTCCTGGTGGAAGTGAAGCTATAATGCAGTGGAAGTGAAACTCATATATCCTTCGAAAAACAAATTAGAAAACGATATATAGTCAGTCTTCGCTTAGTGAAAATGATTAAAAAAAACTCTGAACTAAGCAAGTTGGTTTGGTTACGTTGAACGAATGAATGAAGAAAACATTGTAATACAAACGAATGACGCAAGTGTTGATGGTATGACAAAAAGAGCACGGCCGAGGAAGATTTGGCATGATCGCGTAAACTAGGTAACGGAATTGTCCTATAAGAATCCTCAACAATCGTCGAGATTGCGAAAGAAGATATATGAATGTGGATGAGGCGAGAGTTGCGTGTAATTTTACAATTATTTTTTGGTTTAATACTCAAATTCGACCTTGTACATCAGATATATTGCAGCGGGCGAACAATATTTCGAGAATGCGAAAAAATATATAGCATTATCAAAACGTGAAATTCATTACCTACGAAGAAAATTACGAGTCTATTTTGTTAAGAATCGGAATACATCTCGGCGTGCGGCCGTATCTAGTTCATTCAACCACTGACCACAGCAATTTGTGAAACATTAAATATGTGAAATCAACTTAAAAAAACAGCCATCCCTAAATGTAAGTACATGATATAGCTCAACTGTTTTTTGACATTAACATGGTTTTAGCCGATTTCAGCATCTGCTAATGCTAATTTATTGCTGACTAAAATCATTATTTACCTCCAACACATTCAATTTTTTAAATTTTTGTGGGAGTTTATGGTACATACATTTTTGGCGAGAAGAAAAATAAATATTCATGGATAATTAGTAAAAATTGAAAAATTGGATGTGAAAAAAATTAAATAATCATTCGAATTACCTACCAAATATATATTTTATGAAGAAAGAAAAGGGGGGTTAAAATTAAATACCGCCCTAGTACGTTTTTTATTTAGGAATACACATCACAAGTAAATGGATTCTTGGAAACAATGACAAAGGCTGCGCACCATACCATGGTTGCGCAGGTTCGAAGAACGGAATACTCGAAGGGTTCCTAACGCCTCTGAGCATTAGAGGACAGAGGGGAATGAAAGAAATGGTGGACGTGGCGTAAATGATATTTGAACCAGCCTGTGACAGGTCGTAAGCCCTGCGGCGTCCATCTCTTATTGTCCCGCGCGGCGGACCTGGATTTGGGGACTGTCTAACTGTCTAGTCCCATTCTGGCGAGACAGAGAATGCTAGAGATGGGTCGTTCTTGAACGAACTGTTATTTTTGAACAATTCACTTTACTGAACGAATGAACGTTCATCCGACCTAGTTATGTAGTCGTAAATTAAAATTATTCGTTGGATAAATTTACTTTTTTAAATAAAGAGCAATTCCGCGTCAGCGATAATTTTTAACGGACTAACTATATTTTTTCCGGCTAATCCTACCCCATTTTTAGTATCGGATAAAAATTATTTTTGGCAAAAAATCCAACTCTCCCCCGTCAACGATAATTTTTCAAATCCCAACCCCGATCAGAAATAATTTTGATGATTATTTATATGAACGATTGAAAATCAACAGTTCAAAAACGAATGATTGAAAATGATCAGTTTACTTAACTGAAGGACACGATGAATGGTAGTTCAACTGAACAAAACTTCCCATCGCTAGTGGATGCTAATTTTTTCATTAAAGAAAATGGTGAAACAACTCAACAACCGTCGAGCTTGCATGCGAAGATGTATTAATGTGGATGAGGCGAGAGTGTTGCTGGAACAGCGAAGAGCACGTGCTGATCAAACACTATTATTTAAACTACTGAGAGGATATCTCGACTGTCCCAATCAACTGGACTTAATCTCTTTTCATGTTCCCTGCAGACGTACCCGACAAAACTTGCTCTTCCATGTCCCGAGAAATAGAGCATCCCATACACAAAATACAGTTTTATGTCGCGCATGCAAAGCTTTCAATAATAATTGTATCGATATTGGCCTCTTCAACATTGGTCTAACTGAATTTAAAAGAATGCTTTAGATTACATGTACTAAATCAACTTTGACCATTCACTCACTATACCTAATCTTCTCTTCCTCCACCTCTATCCTGACTCCTACCTTCTCATCCTTTTTCTCCCATTATTTAACACATTTCTTGATATACTTTTTATTTTTTCACATTCAATTACTTACCATTATTCATTATTAACATTGTTTGTTGCTTACTACTATACATTAATTAATTCAAAATAATTAACTTAAAAGTATCTTATCTTAACTTTGTTCTTAACATATGCGAATCTTTTTCATTGGTTTATGAAATGAAAACTATGCTTTTACGTTATATGTTTAAAAAACTGTTAAGATTCCTTAATAAAAAAATAAATATCAGGATGGAAGAGTACGGCGCTCTATCCTCTCTGCCTACCCTCACGGCGTGATGATAAGTTAGTTAGTTAATAAAATGGTGGGCCCTAATGCGCCGCATTGGCTTAGTTACCCTTCTGGATTCGTTGTACGTCACACAGTGCACGGAAGATTTGAAATTTGATAAATAAAGAATTTGAAAGGAGACCTTGCGCAAGGGCTACAATATCCAACATGAATAGGAATAGATAAATAGGTACCTGCGGATGAAGAGCCAAGTCTTGCTGACCGTACTGCGCGCCCAGCTCGGCTCCCGGGTGGACCACGGCGTGCTTCAGGGACAACAGGACGTCGGCCACTTCGTGAGGCTGCTTCTCTTTCGATTCTCCTCTAAAACAAATCAAGTGCAAATCTGATCAGCGCAATCAATTGGACTTATCTTTTTTACGCTGAAGCCTGCCTAGAAAAGCTCAAATGCACGCAACGATCCATGGAGAGATCCATGCATAAGATATAGAATAAGAAATTATGAAATTTGGCGCAGAACTAGAGTAGTAGATATCATGGATCGGGTAGCGAAGCTAAAATGGCAATGGACAAGGTAGGATACCACAAGATGGACTCCAAGAGTCCTGAAGTGGAGACCTTGGGAAAATAAAAGAGGCGTTGGAAGACCTCAAAAGAGATGGGACGGGAAATAGGTGTGGGGGGGGGGGGGGTATGGAAGAGATCTATATCCAGCAATCAAGAGGTGAAGGCTGAAGAAGAAGAGAACCTGCCTAATAAGACTGGACCGCAAAGGAAATGAGCTCTAATGACCGCGGTCACGTACTTCCGAGTCTCATGAGCCCGTTAAAGAATTACACCACTTGATATTTACAAAAAATCGTTTTACAATTTGCTTTATGTTATAGCTTGAAGTTTTGAGAATAATTTGAGTCACCAATTATTTAAAAATATAAATTTGGCTAACTGATAGCAATTTCAAGGTCAAAATCAGGTGCAATAGAACAATACTGCATTATAATACCTGTACCCTACAGTATTATAATGCAGTACAGTGACATATTACTTTCGTGTAAATACCATAAAAGGGCATAATAAATAAATAAAATTGAAAATTGACATAACTCTCTTAAATTCCTACACTACAAGTCACATATTTCATTAGTCTACAAGTTTAATGTAATTTTATTTCACCTATCGCAGCATCGCAATATAAATTGTATATTTTTGTCTTTTTTTTTATAATATTTACTCAAGTTTTTGTATTGTTTACCTAATGTATTTTCTTACTTGCATTGTGTTAATTATTTTTCAAATTTTTAAATTGTATTTTGTTGCTTTTTTAAATTTGTATTTTTTTAATATTGACTCATGTTTTGTATTGATTACCTAACGTGTTTGTATCGTAATATGAAATATTTTTAAAATTTTTAAACGGATTTCTTTTTTAACATATTTAAATTACAATTTATTGCACTATTATATAATATTTATTGTGTATTATTTTAATATTTTTCGTGTAAAAATTTGCAATTAATTAATAAATCCTTTTTTTAAAACTGTTTTTGCCTTATTTTGTTTGATTGAATTTTATTTTAACAAATTTAAGTTACAATGTATAATCGCAATATTTTATTACACCTATTGTATACTAATTTATTTCCTGTAAAAGCCCCTTAGGGGCAAAAAAATAATTGAAGCTTGCGCGGTAGGTCAATTTTTAAACGATTTTTTTTTTCTTTTGCGTTTTTCTCGAATCTCCCTTCTTTAGACTGGTTGAGTTCAGAGCAGTTTTATCTCAAAAACAATTGTACCGATTTTGTTTAAATTTAGCACACCTGAGCGATCATGTCGATGCATTTAGTGACAGCATTAAAAGCATCAGACAGCTCACTTCCATATACGGCACCCACTCACCTTATCAATTTTACGGTAAATGGCCCGTCTACATAATATTCTACATTCAATACATAATACAATTATTAAAAAAAAAAGAATCCAGACTGCTGAAATGGGATATCTTAGGGAAGTAACAGTGGACCATGTGAAGAGTAGCGCGATGAGGTAGACTCTGGGCCTAGAACCATTATTTATATATTGTTGTTGCATTGGGAGGCAAATAAAAACACTGAAAATTAATCAGTGATTTAATAATTAATGATTAATTCATTACCTACTAAATGGACAAAGTCACTTGACACGAATTAAATTTAATATCACAAGACATGAATTCAAACTATTTCGCAATTTATCACTCGAATATAAACTCTTTATTATCGCTGAGGAATACTTTATTTATCACTCGCTAGAACATTCCATTAAATTCTCGCACATAGAAATCGCAATTATTTATTTCGTCAGTCGTCTCGCTGCTAATATCGTGTCAATAGAAATGTCAAAACAAACTCTACGTGCAGCGGCCTGAATCAGCTATTTATACTCGATCACGTTGGTTTTTAGAATTCTCGAGAACATTCTTTTAATTTCTAGTGTTTTTAGGAAGGTTTCCGTCGCTTCTAGGCTATTCCAGGCATACCCCGAATGTTATAGAGTGCTGTAGGATGTGGTAGAGCTTTCTATAGTATATAATACTTATATATCGCATCATACTACCCAAAGTGACGTATTACAAGGGATTCGGCTAGGGCGCAATTCCTCCTGCTTTCATTACAATATGTTACAAAGTGTTGAATTTCGATAATGTATATGTATGCACTAACTATGAGTTAATGTGACATTCACTATACTAGTTAATGTATACATTTTCGAAATTTACACATTGTCATATCTCAATTCAAGTGGTGAGCTTTCGAATATCAGAGGAACGATTACAACGACTCTTTTCTGTGGGAAGGTTTTAATAGTAGCTATGTTGGGCTGAACAGCAAACATTGATTTTATTAAGAGATTGATAGTTAATTAATCATCAAGTACCGAAACAATGCAAGACCTAAATCCATGTGATAAGAATTTGAGACTGAGAAATAAACATTGCTATGGCTCAACGATATGTTCTGAAAAAACGCAACATCACGAACAATAAATACATTTAATTGTAAAATTGTCGTTTTAAATATCTTCTTTAAAAAGAGCAAAATGATTATGTGCTGACATTATTATTATAGCTAGACCGCATTCAAAAAAATGTGCGCAAAAAATATGTGTGTTGTTACGATGCAAAAAATGAACACAAAAGAAGTTTTTCTAGTAAGTAAGGAACCTTTTATAAACTAAAAAATATATATTTATTTTGAATATCATATTGAGGCTTGTAATACGGGCTTGCCAGGCAACTTTCCCCCGCTTTCTTCTTACCGGACAAAGCTAGGGAATGGTCTTTTGCCTGTGGTCGACCTATAATATAACTAGCCGTACACCCGAGAAAAATCACGGGACATAATAATTGCAGCTGCAATTTTTGAAGCTGTAAATTCGTGAATAGAAAATCATTTCTTTTTATTTTAAATTGACTAATCGCTTAAACCTAAAACTAAATATAATAAAATAATAAACAAGACCGTGTAATTTCGACCTTTGCGTGCTGTTTGAGCCGCGCGCTGATTTCGTATCACACTCTGACTATCTAAAGTTTTAATTCTAGCAAGTTATGAGTTTACGTACCGACAGACAGACGGAAAACGAAATTATTATATTTATTATTTAATTAGATTATATCAATTAAAATATATTATACTTTGTTTTCACCACTTATTGATTGAAAATATCAACGTGTTTCAGGGCTAACGATCCCTTCGTCAGGATACGATGTATCTGTAATGATTTAATTATTTTTATTTAGGAAAAACGTGAAAAAATGTTGATATTAGAGTTAAGGAATACTTAAAGTGTTTAAGTAGTAATAATTATTTCGAATTTGCGAATCATTGGTTATGGGTCATTATTTTGATATTAATAAGGTTTTACAAATTTTACAGAAATACAGTTGGATTAGAAATTTAGAAAATAAGAAAAAGTGTTAAAAGTAAATTTAATATTATAAATAACTAGGTCCTTTTTACAAATAGTTATCTTTTAAATTTGTTTTCATGTTAGTACTTAATTATTTATTAATTTCCCATATTTTATTTATATTTTTTTGCTATCAAGGTATACTTCGATTTTTGATTATTGATTTTTAATTTGTTAGTATGTATACATTGTATCCTGACTAAGGGACCATTGGTCCTGAAACATGTAGATATTTTCAATATATAAGTGGTGAAAACAAAGTATATTTTCATTAGTTATATTAAATATCTATTTTCAGTGAAACAATTATCTAGGAGCCAGGCGCCATTGAAACATTACATTTGAAAAAAGAGTGCTTTCTATTGAAAAATATAGTTGTAACTGAAGCAAGTTGCACATAATAAATCTGACGTGATTGACAAGGTATACTGCGAAGACACTCTATCGACATTAAATATATCTCGGATTCAAGTCCTGGTAGCAGCTCTGTTACATTTTTTAAAAGAAACATTTATTCTGCGTACCTACCTATTTTTTTAATCAACTTAAATAGAATGACTTTTCTATTGGGGAATGTTATGATGGAAAATGTTACGTATTTTAAACAATACATTTTTTGCAATAATTTTGAACATCACCTGTTCACGCAGCGAAAGAAGAAATTATTTGTAGGAAAGGAATGGGAATAATCTTCACACTGTAGGTGCGAAGCTCGTGAAATTTTTACACTACATAAATTATCCATGCATCACTCGGATAAAATAATAATGATTTAAAAATCTCGCGCAAATATCACCAAAAGATTTAAAATACGTCACAAAAATATACGTTTTTTATTTTTTTATTTTCTATATTATTTAAATATAAAATTTTATTTCAAGAGTTGGAAGTACGAATATCTCTTATCAGAATACCTATCATAATATTTTATAAATGGGGCACCCGGGTATTTGGAACTTAGTTTCAAAATATTTTAGGGGTTTGGTACGTAATAAAGTCGATTATTTATTGGATTGGTAGCTGTAAACCACCCCTAAATTTGTCTGTATTCTGAAATAACCAATATTGCTATTTCTGTATGTTAACATAAATTTGTTATTGCATAAAATTAAAATGCCACCAATTTTGACGTTTTATGTTTGACAGGTTTGAAATTAATGAATTCAATTAATTAGAAAACTCATCATCCATAATTGTTAATTACTTAACGTTTGTTTACGTTTTAGAGCTTTAATTGATTGAATTAATTAATTTCAAACCTGTCAAACTTAAAACGTCAAAATTGGCGGCATTACAATTATACAATAACTATACCAGGGGCGTGCAATGGGAACATCGCAGCATGACTTTTACGTAACAAATTATTTGGAAAAAAATCGGAATACAACATATATTTCGTAATATTTCTATCACAATTGTTGTCATAGTATTCATATTTTGACATATCATTAAAATCTGTAGCCAAAATAATTGATTTCTATTTTATTTAAAAAATATACGTCTACAAAAAAGTCATGCTTCAATGTTCCCACTGCACGCGCCTGAACTATACTAAAATAAAGGTAGGGGACGATGGGGTGATTGCGGACGCGGGGTAAATACGGACTAGCAGATATCTACTCGATCCCCTACTTCGGCGCCCGGCCGCCACGATCACGTGTTACTTTCCGCCATCTTTAGTGCCGAGCAAACATTTACGAAAGAAAGCTGCGCACAATTTTTAAGAAAAATAAAATCAAACAATTTTTTGAATTTTGATCTAATTTTTAGTGTTTACTATTTTGAGTGCTATGTCTATGAAGTAAGTGACAATAAAAAGTGATATTTTCTATCGATTACCTCGTTAATGGAGAATAAATTACACAATAACTTTCGATGATAAATTTTGTTAACCAAAAAATAATTGCCGTTGTATTTTTTGAACTCGTTGGGTTTATTGCGGACAAGCTCCCTGGGGTAAATACGGGCGTCCGCAATTACCCCTGACTCGATTATTTGTCAAAACCTAAACCAATTTATTGCACATTTTCAGATGTCTCGAAAATATATTCGATAAAAAGGGAGTATACATCATCGAAAGCTTACAAAGAGCTGTACAAGAAATAGAGAATAAAAATACAACTTTTCGTCAGGTGGAAGAGAAGTACGGCATTTCCATGGCTATACTTCTTGACCAAGTGAAAAAGGGCTTTATTACTACTATTCAAATGTGTGGTAAAAAGAAAACTGAAATGAAACTCGAGAAAACTAACTGCTCAAGTTCATTTTAATATCATGTCAAGCCTTCTTTGGGGTAACAATACCTACTCTAAGTAAAATAGCTTTCGATTTTGCTTCAGCTAATAACATAAAACATAATTTCAATAAAGGTACAGGAGTGGCAGGAATGGATTGGTATTCCACCATTTTTCACATTCAAAAGAAAGAGAATGAATGCACTGCTTATGAGACAGTAATAGTAATATAGTAGCTAGTGTTTCCGACTCTGGTTGGATAACTGAACGAATATTTGTTAAATGACGCCAGCATTTCAAAGAATTTGCAAAACCGTCGGCTGATAATCCCGTTTTGCTAGTACTGGTTATATTATTGAACCAAAAACTCCACTTGACACCAAAAACACCAACTTTGATAATTCAAACCAAAGAGAGCCCAAAATGAATCTCAAATCATCTGTGATGCAGCCAATGATAGTATTTCAAGTCAAAGAGGATCTTAAGAGGTTAAAACTTAAAAATCTCAACTCTTTAGAAACGTTGCCAACATGGAATATTCAAAATAAATAAAACGTGCGAATGAATTAGTACGCGCAGGTGATTTTATCAATGATGCAGATCTAAGCCAAAATATGACAAGTCAAGCTAGCCAGTCTTCCTCAGTACCATTTATTGACATAGTAAAGGTACTAACTCTATAACCTAATCGTAAAAATCAGTGAGTTCGAAAAACCATATTCATTTTTACCAGCACACCGGAAAAAAGAAACTAGAAAGAAAAATGAAGAATCTGAAACAAGAAGAGAAAAAACGACAAAAGAAACCAAAAAAATACTAAAGAAAAAAGATTAAAAGTTGAGAAATTTAAAATTTTTTGAAACTGTATAAGAGAATGATGAATATTTTTGCATTTTTTGTCAGGAAAAGTATTGTCCCCTCAGCGAAGGCTGAATTGTGTGTTTGAAATGTTAGAATTGGGCTCTTGAGAAGTGCGTTGCTGGAACTTCTTCCAGAGGTTTTATTTGTGACTCGTATGAATGATGTGGGACCTCGTCCATAAATACCCCATGCTGTCCGTAATTAGCCCAACACTCGTCCGTATTTACCCTAAGAGCTACGGGTAATTACGGACAGACAAGGTTTTGTTTTTGATTAAAAATATATAGTTGTTGATTGATCTCGTAAAATAATTAATATTGATTTTGTAGGTGAATAACTAAAGTTTCATAATAAATAAAGTCAGGCTGATTGTTTCTAATAGTATAGGTTTTGTACGTCATTTTGCTTCAGCGTCCGCAATTCACCCATCCTCCCCTACAGAAATAGCCATATTGTTTATTTCAGAATACGACAGATTGTTAGTTGATTTTATGCAAAAAAAAAGGATTGTATTATGCTGCGTTAAATTAGATACCTACTAAAAAAATAAAGCATTAGAATTAGCTTAATATACAGAGAGAAATAGCATGTAATATTATAGCTTTCTATAGAAATTAGCGTATTTATATTTGAAGTTAAAAAATTATATATTTTTTTATGAATTTAAAAGAACGTGTATGCGAAATTTTGGTTGCATCTGTATGTGTCTAGAGCTGAATGAACAAGGAGGGGTCTTTTACCCCGAATGGTACAAAGTTGCGCACCCGGCTGTCATTTGTTGTCTATTGTATTTTGTAAGCAGAAACAATGACCAACCGGAGACAACCGGATGACATACATAGATATTATTTCCTTTTTGTACAAAAAATAAAGAAAATCACCTGATTATCAAATTCATTAAATGAATGAGTTTAATATAGAAAGAATTAACGTAAAAAAGTAATTAATTTTATTCCGAATAAAATTCATAAATTAAAATAAGTTGTGTTACAGTATACTCAATTATTTTGCGGTATGACTGGTATGATTAAAAATATCCGAAATTGTATTTAAAACATCAAAATAAATGATTATGTCAAGGACAGGGATTTTGGTTATCGTTATTAATAAATAAATATTCTTTGGGCGCACATTCAGTGTTTACTTTTGATGGAAAGCTGGTGAAATTTTAAATGACACGGTAAGTATGCAAGATTTTTGTTAATTTTTAAACACCGGATATTTATTTGCTGGAGTTTTTTATTCTAATACCTAAATTATTTTTTTACATAGCCTCTGATAATGAAGACTCTACTTAATATAAATTAGTTAATAAATATAATAATAATATTTATATCAATATTCGCTTTTAATAATCCACGTACATTTAATTTTTAACTTCAAAAATATTTATCATAGATTGATATACTTTGCTTTGATTGTATTACTTTATAAGCGAACTCCCTTTCTAAACAGTTCTGTTTTTTAAGAGAGGTAGGTAGCACGTAAAATCACTTTTGTAACAATTATTAATATGCTCATTTAACTCAAATTCATTTTTATAATCATGTAAAATTGTTTAAATAAAGTAAAAATGAATAAATAAAAAGAAAGACTTACTTGTAATTTCCCGAGCAAGGTGAAAACGGGAAGAGGCTCGGTAGAGGGTCCAGATCCAGCGGAGGTAAGGAGAAAGAGCAAGATGCCATTTCGTCAGGGATCCAATAGCCGGGACCCGCCTGCCCCGGGCCCAGTGCACCCCTGCACTCCTCGAAGCCTAGCCGGTCATCGCACTCGCCCAGGCGATCATCGCAGTCCCCCAACCGATCGTCACAGTCCCCTAACCGACCGTCGCAATTTGTTAGTCGACCGTCGCAATTTGTTAAGCGACCGCCGCAGTCACCCAATTGATTGCCGCAGTTTGTTAATCGGTCGTCACATTCACCCAGTTGATCGTCGCAGTTTGTTAAATGATCTTCACATTCACCCAGTTGACCGTCGCAATTTGTTAAGCGGTCGTCACATTCACCGAGTTGACCGTCGCAGTTTGTTAAGCGGTCATCGCAATTAGTTAAACGATCGTCACAGTCACCGAGTCTATCGCTGCAATTATCTAGACTACCGTCGCAGTTCGCTATCCGATTGTCGCAGTCCTCCAGCCGATCCCCGCAGTCGACAAGATGATCCTCGCAATTGGCTATTCCTTCATCGCAATTTCCTAAATGAACGTCGTGTTCCAATCGGTTATTGCAGTCGTCGATCAGTCTGCGATCGCATTCTCTTAAATGTCCGTCACTTTCCGGTAAACTATCACAGACCCCTAGGCGGTCATCACTATCGTCTAAACTCCGTTCACAATTCGCTAAAGGATCGTCGTTTTCTACTAGTCGGCCGTCACAGTTCACTAAACTATTATCACAATTCACCAATCTCGCGTCGCAGTCTTCTAATCGCTCGCAGCTCACGAGGCGCCCGCCGCAGTCGTCTAGGCCGCCGGTGCAGTCCTCCAAGTCTCCGTTGATGGCGTCTAGAGTCCCGCCGCACTCGCCATTGCCGCAGTTTAAATGGCAATGGCCCCCCCCGCAGTCTCTGAGCGCCCCCAAAGGGCCGCTGCAGGTGCAGTCCTGCAAGGACCCGCTGCAGCAGAGGACTCCGTCGGACACAGGATCGCAGCCAGACGGAAACCCCGCGATGGTCCCGTTGAAGCTCGCTCCGTTGTTGTAGGCCGTGTACTCCAGAGCCAACCCGTACTGAGGATTATTCGGGATATAACACGACTCCATTTTGGAAATACTCTTTTATACGATTCCTCCGAGGAAGAGTCCCCTCCTCTCAGTTTGTGCTGGCGTATCGTTGGCGCGCAATTTTTCCCGGCGGGGAAAACGCGGGATTTCGGGAAAATATTATCCGGTAGAGAGCTGGCAGACGTCAATCGTCCTCTTCCTTCTCGCGTTTACGCAGCGTTTCCATCTCACTCTCTGGCGCTCCAACAGATTCGCTGGCGGCATCTTTGCTGGTGTGTTTTCCCACCATCGGTGAAATAGGGCGAGGCCCCTCTCGCGGGCGTTACCTGGAAAGAGAAGGAGAGAGATGAATGAAAATTGTCGGTTTCCGGCGGACGGCGTGGAAATGTGAAATTAATTATCGAGAGATTATGTACCGCGGCACGAGTGCGTATAGCCGGGCGCCCTTAGAGCTTAATTGATAGCTATTGAAATGAGATATTTTCATTGCTGGGGTAGGGCTTCAGGGAGTAAAGTTCCTATAAGATATTTCGGAGGCTCCGTTCCATGTAATTGAAATAGTTCTCTTAGCGGTTGAGTGACCAAGTTTTTAAATATGAAATCAGGCGTTGATTCAAATATTTATTTTGTGGACTTATTTTCGTATTTAAAAAAAAGTAAATTGAACTGTTTAATAAAATAAAATTCGATCTTCTGCGACTGGACGAATAAATTGAAATAAATGAAAAAGTACAAATATTTGATCAATGTACACAAATTAAAAAACATTTTAAATTAAACAAATTAAAAAAAGGTATTTTTTAAAGTTTAAGGTAATATAAGTTTTAGGTAATATAAGATTTATAATTAAAATAGGTTTTATTCTTTAATGTTACAGTAAAAAACTAAATAAAAAAAATAATCTTCAAATACAAAATATTCAACATCGGCTGGAACACTCGTCCATGGATGTGCGAAAACAATAAGCATAATAAAATACCTGAATTCGCAATATTTTTTAGTATGTTCAATTTTTTTCAAGAACACACTTAGCAGATTTTTGCCCCCAGAGGATTCAATCAAGATATATTATATAGCGATAGGCGAAAGATTTATATTGAATAAAGTGAAGCGAGGTACATACATATATACAATATACCTACAAGTTTCCAAACTTGATGTGGTGGTCGGCCATGAGTGGAATCGTGAACGTTAAATTGTTGTTTTTAATAAAATCGTTTAATAATAATAAAGAAATATTGGCAAAATCTGATTGCCATTTTGCTAGTGATGGTCAAACCGATATTTTAACCGGTTATTTATGGTATAGTTATTTGATATCTGTATCTGATTATATCAACGATTGGTAAATGAGATATAATTGTTGTATGTGGCTGCCCATCGAATTGGGAAAAAAAATTACTAATCATTCATACAATCCAGATACAAATCTCAAATAACGGTTATTGTGGAACCGGTTAAAATATCATCACTATCTTTGCTCTCCTGTAAAGTTCAAAATAATGACTTTTGGCTGACTCTCGATAAAATTAATATAAATTTCAATCAAATGTTAGCATCACATATTTATTTAGCTTCGTTTTTAAAGTTATATTTTTTCATCCCTAATGGTCCCCGGTAGTAAGTATACTATACAGCATCACTCCACTACGCATGATTGAATTTTGTGTGTGAATTGTGATTGTGTTTTCTTTCTAAAAGGTTGATTTAAGATGGTCGACAACACATTATTTATATTACTAGAACACAAATTTCAAGCAAATAAATTTTTGACAGTTAAATAGACGCGCGCGCATTACGTGGTCTCGCATTCCCGCTACAGGCTGCGCACGTTGCGCGTTAGCAACTTCCGTTACAATAAAAAATTTACCCTAAATGCGCCAAAAGAAGTTTAACTTCAAAAAAATATTTACAAGAAAATTTAGATTTCGTAGATTCCATTTTCTTGTTTCCTTTTTCCAAGTGAGAACAAGAAGCATGACTTTTTCCAAAGCATATTTTTTGAAACGAAAATGAAATAAGAGATATATTTCCGATCATAATAATTAACATAGTATTCAAGTTTTTATATTTCATAATATTCTACCAGATAAATATTTAATTTCGATTTTTTTTTTTCAAAATTATGTTTAAATAAAAATCGTCCTTGTTCTCACTGCACGCTCCTGCCTTTTCCGTTTCCTGGAGTAGTGACTGTTTTTTTATTTATCTCAGAAACACCCCAGTGGGATATTGCTGACTTTGCTTTTATACCTCTCTTATGAAATATGTTTACTTGATAATATTCTTAAATACTTTCTATTTTTAAAATTATAAAAAAATAAAAATATAAAAGGTGTAGGTACAAATTTTATGTAACGATTCCACTAAAAATATGTTTTAAAACGTGGCAGATATTGATTAATAACTCTTCTTTCAGCACGGAAAATTCAGGCTAAAAAAAGTGTAGGTAGGTACTTAAAAAAGGACTATTATTAAAAAACGTGCTGCACCATCTCGCCGTACTAAAGGTGTAGTGGTTAATCAATTTAGCAAAAAAAAATTAACTAATTCAGTATTGTGTGAAAAAATAGATAACGGTATTTTTTTTATATCGTATGTACGAATAATTTAATAGTTAATTTATAGCTTATGCGAAGAGTGGTTGTGTTATTTGGATCAATTTGAAAATTCCATAATAATAATTTCCTTGACTGTGCGTCTGTCCGTAACTTCTTTTATAAAACCTTTTTTGTTCTTTTATTTCTTCTTTTTTGTGTTTTCTTTTTCTTTTTTACTTATACTTTGGAAACCGATATGTACGGCAAGTAGATATAGTTTTTTGAAATTGTAAGTAGAAAGTTTTGACTAGCCCGTTAAAAATTATGTACTTTTACAAGTTTGAAATTCAATTTCATATTAATTAGTAGTTTTGACGACCTAGTAGTACATATTTAAATAAAAACACATACCTACTCGTACCCAACTTTCTTCTATTAAGATTTTTAATATTATTTTTTTATATGAAAGTTATGCACGATACAGATATTTTTTTTATCAGCAGAGCCCAGAAACAAAAAAATCAGATTTATACACAAAATCCATGGATGGACCCTTATAAGGCAACGTAGGAAACACAATCCCTTTATTGTAAGAGATATGACTGGCATACAAGGAAATAATATGAAAACCAAGCACTATTGGCCCAAGATGTAAAAAATTATTTATTTTATTATTAAGTATATTTAATTTAATTATTTGTCGTAATTATTTAGTTACATACATATGTTGTGTGGGTTAAAACATGATTTTAGTTAAACACATTGCATTCCACAATCAAATCATTTAAATGTTTTTATAAAAAAGCTTGCACTCCTATTTAAACTTTTTATATTCACTGTGTTTTGAATTGTTTTGGCAGACTATCGAAGATTTTAAGACCTTTGTACATTAGACAATTTTGTGAAGTGTTTTTCTTTTTCTTTTGAAGTCTTATGCTGTCGCCTCCTCTTGTATAAATTTAACAAAATAAAGTTTAATAAAAATGGAATTTAATGATGACTATACAGAAAACTATTAAACAATTCATTTAAAAAAATGTATTGTAGACTTTTTAAGGTAGCTTAAGGGATTTCAGGCCTGAATCAAGATGTTAGATATTAAAAAAATGATGAGGTTTCTAATCTGTAGTGATAATGAATGATACACAGGTGATAGAAATCTCTACCACATCAACCAAGAAGAGAAGTTGATGTATTACCAGCCTCTCGTGGTTAATATGGACTATTTAACCTTTGATATAATTCGTAACACATCATAAATACTTTAACTTTTGAATTATAAGTAAAATTTGTAATGAAAAATGGGTCTAAGTGTCCTTTTTCTGAAAAAAGCTTACTGTTTTTTGGAATTTTAAAGAAAGAAGTTAAAATCATTTCAAATAATGTCTTTGTACTTTCCTAGAATATTTCTACACATACAATATAATATAATTAAATCAACAATATTTAATCTACAGAGCAAAACGCGTTTTACCCTTTTGTAATGAGTAAAACGCGTTTTGCTGTTGGTCCATGAAACAGAATTTTAATTTTGTTTCGTGGACTACATTAGTACCACCATCGTTGATTATAATGACAATGACACTGTTGATAATAAAATAAAAATTATTTTGAAAAAGATTTTAAAATTTAAGAAAATCTACATAAGTAAGAAAAATTGTAAAATTATTCAGGCAATGAATTAAAATTAATTTAAAATATCAATTTGGTCATATTACATTATCGTCAGTAAGTACTCCAGTTGATGCTCTAGGCAATGACAGTAGGCTATAGTTAGAAAAAAACCCAAATTGTATTCAACTAGCTTTCTACGCTAATAAAATATTAAAATAAAAACTGTATATTAAATAATAAGGATAAGGATGATATTTAAAAAAATCGGGGGTTTATAATATTGTGATTTGTAATGATTGTAATTATTTTTATTTGGGAAAAACATGTAAAATTTTTGATGTCAGAGCTAAGGAACACTGAGTGTTTAAGTAGCAATAATTTTTCCGAATTTTTCTAATAATACTTTGGATACGGATCATTGATATCAATAAGGGTTCAATAATTTTACATACAAATTATACAGGATTACGGTTGGATAAATAAGAAATAAGAAAAAGTAAATTAAATTTTTTAAATAACCAAGTCCTTTATAAAAATATTTATCTTTTAAATTTGTTTACCTATTATTACTTAATTATTTATACATATCTCATATATTTATTTTGTTACTGTCTGCATTTCAATTTTTTATTTTTAGTATATGTTGTATCCTGATGAAGGGAGCATTGTAACCGAAACAAGTTGGTATTATTAACAAAGTAGTGGTGAAAACAAAGTATATACTCATTAATTAATTGAAAATATAAATTTTGCAATTTTAGATTTTCGCTAGTTAGTGCTGCAAGTTAAAGTTTTTGGTCGCAATGATAATATTTTTGCCATCATGGTGTTATTAATTTTTTGGAAAAAAAATCTAAAATGGATCCGATATGAGCAGAAAATTGTTATAAAATTCTCAAATACGATTAAATGTTCGTGAAAGTCAGTATTTGAAAAAACTTTAAATGAGCTTACTTACTTGATCTTTCAAAAATTCAGTCAAAATCTGTTTTAACCTCGGCAACAAAACTATTGGAAGGTCTTTATCCAGGATGACAGGAAGATAAATGTTTCAATTGTAAATAAGGAATCATTGAGATAGAGGGCAGGACTCTCACTAAAGGACGAATAAAAGAACCGATCAATGAAGTGATGAAGGTTCCAGAAAAATCAAGTGATACAGTTCAATCGATGAATGAGGAATTTTCGGTGTTTAACAAAAGCTTTATTCTAAAACTCAAGCTCTCTCTACGATAAAATCGACATCTACATACATATCGAGGGCCCTCAGACAAAAGGGCGTTAGTGATTATTTCGAACTTTACAGGAGAACAAATTTTGTCTGATTTTGTCAAAATATTATCAATATTATTAAATGATTTCCATAGCTGTTTATCCAAAACATAAATAAATAAATAAATAAAACTATATTCCAGTATGTGTGGAGGATTGTGAAGTCCTACACATTCCATATAAGAACACAAATATTAAATTATCACATGCGATATATAAAAATATAAGATCATTTAAATATATAAAAAAGTAACCCATAAAAACCAAGTTTTTATTATACTCCCTTTCTCATTTACTAGTGGAAACTGGTTTGGCGCTTAATGTTGGGCTTCGGTCGGGCGACGCTACGAAAGGGAGTAATAAAAAAATTCCAAAAATCCAAAATTATACTATAATCAGGTTTCGCGTCTACCAGACGCGTTGAAATATTTTCATACAACTTAGGAAGTTGTATGTAAAAACCATTAAAAATTTGAATAATCCAAAAATTTATTAATTTTTTAACGAAAATTTCATAGATCTTCTTGATCGTCGCTACGAGTCTGCTTGCAAAGTTTCGGCTCGATTGGATCACGGGAAAAGGGTTTAAAATCGATCCAAAGTTTTTTCCTCAGACAAGAAGACAAGCAGACGCCACGAGTTAAAAGAAAGAGAGTAAATATAAATTATTATCACACGCAGGTACATAATAGGTAAGATATAACAAGAAATAAGGTATTTAACAAGAATTATTCAAATAAATAGGGCGTACAAGTATGAAAGACACGGTGCGAGGCGAAAAAGTAAAGGTGCTGATACACTTGCCCATTAGTGGCACGTGAGCATGCGCAGTATTGAGCTTCTTGAGCAATTTCCACTTAGTAGCATGTGTATTCGCACATTGCTAGTAATGAGTATGATCGTTCAAAAATCAACCGCCGATGAATTTATGAGCATGCTTATTTGATTTGCGGGTGTAAGGGGTTTCTTTTGAGCACGTGTGAACAGGCTTGCTTATAAGCATGCTATTTTCATTCGCGGCTAGTATCGATTATTATCAATGCGCAAATCAATCTTCTCGCATTGATAATCGCGACAGATGAAACAAATATGGCGCGTTGGGGAGATGACAAAACATTACTTTTCGTGACTTATAAGAATCACGATTTTCTGTGGAATACTCGGTCACCGCTACATAAAAATAATATAGCAAGAAATCGTGTTTATGAAACATTATTAAAAAACATGAATGATTCAAATCTTACAGTAAAAATTATTAAAAACTAAAGCTAAAATGTTTTGAACATGCTAATGAGCATGCTAAAAAATAAGCATGTGTACCAGTAGATACTTTAAGTAGTACAGCAATAATTTTTACCAAAAAAAAGTAAGCATTAGTAAATAAATAAATAAATATAGAAATCGTTTGATAATAAAAGAAATGTTGACGAAACTAGATTGGGCATTTCTTCATTGGCCGACACGGCCCGGCACCGGCAATGTAAATCTCTCTAAACTGAATATTTTCTCATTCAGTTTAGAGAGATTTACTTTTTATTTCGTATTTATATTCGAATTAATCATTCAAGTAGAATGAGGGGTGTGTACTGACAAGGAAAAAATAACGAATGTGTTCTATAGTTGAATATTAGGTCCTTACATATGAAATTGGCGTTTAGTATGGGAGGAACATAAAGCCGATTTTTTTAATTATAATATATTTATTTAATCAAAGTATGTACCATTGCTATCTATGCACTTTTGCCATCTCATAGGTAGTTCATCGATCCCTTTACTAAAAAAAACATTCGGACGGGAATCAATAAAATCTTTGAAGGCGGTTTGGACTGCCCCATCGGAGTTGAATTTTTTCCTTTGCAAGAAGTAATCCAAATTTCGAAAAAAAATGTAATCTGTTGGGACAAGGTCCGGAGAGTACGGTGGATGTCTTAGACATTCCAATTGAAGCTTTCTAATTTGGTAGCCGTCTGTTGTGCAGTGTGTGGTCTAGCGTTATCATGAAGCAGCAGTGGCCTAGAGCGATTAACCAGCCTCGGTTGTTTAGCAGCTAGCTTTTCCATCATGGTTTGCAGTTGCTGACAATAGACATCTGCCGTAATCGTCTGGCCAGATTTAAGAAAGCTGTAGTGAACGACACCAGCACTAGTCCACCAAACGCTCACAAGTAACTTTTTTGGAGTCAATTTTCGCTTGGGGCATGGTTTGGCTGGTTCGGCAGGGTTCAGCCATTGTGATGAGCGCTTCCGATTATCGTACAGGATCCACTTTTCATCACAGGTAATGATTCGAATTAAAATCCCTTCATTATTGTGCCGGTTGAGTAATGCAACGCAGCAGTCAACGCGCGTTTGTTGATTTGCTTCACTCAATTCGTGAGGTACCCACCTTTCAAGCTTTTTCACCTTACCAATTTGCTTCAAGTGGATTAAAACAGTTTTATCACTAACACCGCAGCCTGCAGATAACTCGGATGTGGGTTGCGATGGATCCGCTTCCACAATAGCCTTCAATTCTTCATTATCAACTTTGGTCTCCGGCCGTCCACGGGGCTTGTTCTGCAGGTCGAAATTTCCAGAACGAAAACGTTGGAACCAAAAACGCACTGTGTTTTCTTTTGCGGCACCGTCGCCATACACATCATTAATCCTTCGAGCCGTTTCTGCAGCACTGGTGCCACGGTGGAACTCGTACTCGTAAATAACGCGATATTTCAAGTTTTTCATTTTGTAAACTGAGTGACGCAAAGAAAAAAACAATTGAGGAAAAAACAAATGAATTATAATTTTCAAAACACAAATACATGAGTAAATAGCTGTATAAATTTGGATTTGGAATTCCTAACCAATGAGAAGATATTTGAGATCAAATTTGCCAGTACGGAAAAACGTCAATTTCATATGTAAGGACCTAATAAAAATATATAAAATCCATGCAAAATAATTTTCGGTTACATACTTGAGAAATGTAATATTTATTTCAAACTCACCTTTCGTCCATAGGAACAGGACTGTTGTCTATTTTGATTGATCATTTGTTAGGATGAAACAGAAGATTCAAATTATTCAGTGTTAGGGCATGCACATGACAAGGATGCAGCATTTTGTTTGTTATGTCATCGTATCCAAAGTTAAATATGAAAAAAAAATGTGAAGAATGCATGAAAATAAAACATGTTATAATAATTTAAAATATTTCTACCCGAGCACATCGCAAACTTTTCTGAGAATTTCTAATGATTTGGTTAATATGTTAATTCTTAGTGATTTTCAAATTTGATGGCACAATGGTTTGAATAGTTTGATTCCTATTCAGATATTGAAAATTCAAACAAACCAATTTGTTAATTATTGTTAACTACAGGTCAATCACTGAGAGCTATGATATGATCATCTCATTCTGTTATCATCCATCTTCTTCTTTTATATGGAGCCAATGGTAGTGCAAATGAGAGAGAAATGTATATTTTTGCATGAGTCATACAAAACCTCTTGGCGGTTGGTTGACCTATGTACCGGGTTATTTGGAAAACATTAATAACCTTGCAGGAATATATTCCTGCCTTGATTATGAGTTAAAAATGTTCAAGCAACCATGACCTAATATCAATAGTTATGGAGATATGCGACATCAAAGTTTGCATTTTTTTTTTAATATTTCTGACTTACGTTTTGTAAAACGTTGGACTATCATTACTGTAACATATATGGATTACGAAAAATAAATTTGTTTCAATAAACGTTAAATAAAATGATAAAAACCCTGAAAAAATTCTAAATGCAATGTTTTCCAATTAGAATTCGAATGTTTTTATTATTTTACTTTACTTTTATAAAAGGGAATGAATTTTTCATATTCAATATAGGTTACTGTAATGAGAGTCTAACGTTTAAGAAAAAACAAGTCAGAAATATTGAAAGAAAATGCAAACTTTGATGTCACATGTCATGATTGCTTACATACTCCACATACTATTGATATTGATTGATTACATACTCCATAACTATTAGGTCATGATTGTTTGAACATTTTCGACTCATAATCAAGGCATGAATATAGTCCTGCAAGGTTATTAATGCTTTCCAAATAACCCTATTATATAATACTCTTGTCAAGTATTTTTATTATTGAAGATAGTGGAACTCATTTCTAATTACCTGCATTATAATAGAATTAAAATTTTAATTCTATGTTTTGGATATAAAAATATATAGGTAGGTATGTAGCTTATAATAAATCTTCTCAAACAATGAATTCATCAGTCAAAATTTCAGTGCTCCAGTTCAAGATCATTCTTCAAATCACAGTTGTTTAAATGACTCCATAGAACATATCATTCCTTTAAAAGTAAAACTATAACTCACTAACCGCAATATTGGCCAAAATGAGTTATGATTACAAACATTCATCTTTTTCCATCTCTATTCCAGGTAAAAATGTTTAAGTGAACATTCAGTGTCTTTTACACTAGTTATTTAGTGGTTAAATTCATAATTTGAACATTTTCAATAATTTTCATATCACATAAATATGAACTCAAAACTACTCCTCAGTGAGTTTTACCTCTAAAGGAACAATATTTTATAATGAAATTCCATTACTAATTGAATGCATTGACTGATGTAGCTTTTTTCAAATACTATTAATTCCAAATTTATTTAGATATTATAAGACTTAAAATTGAACGTAAAATTATAATAAAGGAATTTAAATTGCTAACTTATGAAAATCTAAAACGTTTTATACATATTACCGACTTTCTGAGCAGGGTGAAAACGCTTTGAGTAATGAATGTATCTCTAGAAAAACACCTAAACTTACATACATATTTATAATGTTTGAAGTGATAACATTGTGATTAAACATTTTTAATAATCAAACTAAAGATGACATTATTTTAGCACTAGGATTTTATATTTTAATGCTGAACATTTTCACAGCTACAATTATTTTATCACGTGAAATCAGTATCAAAATATAATATTGCAGTGTATATTAAGTATGAAATTATTTTTAAATGTTAATGTATTCTGATGAATGACTTAACCAATGTTTTTTTACAACAAAGTTAGCAATACGAATGCATAAAATTGTGAATTTGGAATACTTACATTTGGATGCCTTCCTCTTTCTTCGGCAGACGCACAATATGATGATGCACAGCAACAACACCAGTAAAAGTAATATCCCAATACCAGCAGCTACAAGTAAAGCGGTTCGGCTCCACCACCGCCACCACGGTAGAGTACCTATAACATGTATTAATGTTTCATGTTATTATGACCATTGCAGCAGAAACCGAGGGAACCTGAAAATATTTTCCTTTGACTAATTTTTTCCCAATTGTGACCAGTGGTAAAAAAAAAGATATAGAAGATGAAAATAGTAATTTACACATTGTCAAATCGATGAAAAATATCTCAACAGTGTGCAAGTTACAAAGATTTCAATTCTGAGCATGCAGTAGTGGTATGTCGAGTTGAGGTACAAGGAACTTCAAAGTGGAATGTCATTCAAATGGATATGTTATTATTCGTAGACTCCACAGTAATCTAAAGAAATGACACAATTTCCGTTAAATAAAATGTCAAATAGTTTCAGACACCATTTTATCATTAATTTATCAATATAATTTTGTCATTATTGTTTATATAGGGTTTTTTAGAGGTTTGTTTTCCAGTTTTTTCAACGGCAGCGAATTTGACAGCTGACAGCCGATTTGTGCTCAGATTGCTTGCCATTTCACTGTGAAGAGACTTAGGCCAGAACAACGCTTGCAAATTGTGCAAATTTATTTCGAAAATCGTGGTATCGTAATTATATTTAAACACTAATGACATGAAATTATTTTTCCAATAAAGGCAATTATCACAATGGCCATTACCACAATTTTCTATACCCTTTAAAGTTCTATACTCTTTAAAAAACATCTAATATTTATGCAGTAAAGTTAATTATTAAAAAATGTGTGTAGGTACATTATAATAAAATAAGATTTTTTTAATAAATATTTAGTCAGAATTTTTTTTAAATACTATAAAAAATTTCTGAATACATTATCTTGTTCGAAAATAAATATTTAAACTGTGAGAAAAAGTTTATTTTGCAAGAAGGAATGCAAATTTCCAACATACGACTGAAAAGATCAGAATACTTTTATATGAAAATTAAAATCTGGTGAAAAGAATTGTTGTACACTTGGCAATAAGTCAGGTAAAATAAAAGTATTTTTACTATTAACCTTGAACGACCAGCATGCATGGTGCTGACGACCCTACAGAGTTGTTGGCCATGCAGACAAACGTTCTCGGGCCATCTATGCTCGTGACAAAATCCAGCCTCAGGGTGCTTTGGGAGCCACGGTGTTTGATGGCCTCTTCCTCTATAGTTTCATTCTCGTCCTTTAGCGACCAGTCAAATGTCACCTGGAAATATAAATTTATTGATTAATCAAAACTGCATATTTTAGTTAGTTATGCATCAATCATAATTAATTTATGTTTATTTAAGTTTTGTTATCAAAAAATGGTTAGCACTTATAATCCAGTGCTCAAGAAACTTAAATAAAGCATTGTAATTATCAAAATCATAATAAAATATCTGTGGATTTAAGTATCACCGTTTCAACATAAGATATGAAATGGTAAGAATTAGTGATGGTCAAACTACTATTTTTACAGGTTACGTATGGTACAGTTATTTGAGATTTGTATCGATGATTGGTAACTGAAATGTAACTTTTGTCTAGTCTTGATGGCTGCCCGTCGAATTGCAAAAAATCAGTTACTTATCACCGACACAAATCTCAAATAACAGTTAGTGTAACGCTGGTTAAAATACCATTACTCGTAAGAATACGGTATCCCTCATAATGAGAAGTTGAGATGGATAGTTATAATTATCAAAAATTTGAAGTGCATATGAATGTAAAGTTAATGGGATACCATTGACACTGCTATCTATAGGTGCAGTTGAAAACTTTTTATAAAAAGTTGTCGTGTAAAAAAAGTGCAGTTGAAAACCGTCCTTAGGTTTTCACGGCCGTTCAGAATCTTCTGTGTCTAGTTTTCTGGGATATTCTGCCGTGTATATGTGACCTCTCTGGCCAACGTTTCGGATCCCATTGCAGGGTCCATCATCAGGGCTGATGTGATGAGTGAGTGTTGAAGTGTACTTTAAGTATTGCCTTGCAATACCGTACCGAAGTCAGAATGTCTCCAAGTTTGCGTTATGTTAAATACTGGATTGCAGTACCGTGTCGAAAGCAAGGTCTTGATGTAGTGTGTTATGTATCTACTAATGGATGTCGGACTGTGCAGATCGTCAATTGTTTGTTTGTCGATGTTTTTAACTTAAGATCGTCATCCCTATTAATGTTTACCGGGTGCTTGTATATTTCAATTGCTTCTTCAAAGAATACTTAAACTACACTTCAACACTCACGCATCACATCAGCCCTGATGATGGACCCTGCAATGTGATCCGAAACGTTGGTCACACATACACGGCAGAATATCCCAGAAAATTATACACAGAACAGTTGAAAACCTTTTAACTGCTTTACAGTTGCAGCAGCAGCAACAACTTGCAACAAAAGCAGTTATAAAACATCTTTTACAAGAGATTTTTTATAACTGATTGTGGGATAGTACTAGATTTTGACATTTTGTGGGACAAATAAATAAATATAAATTTTCTCCACGATCATTTTTGACGATTTTTATTAGTAATCTTAACATACCTCTGTAGGATTAGCATTGGCTGTGCATATGAGAACTTTTTCATCTTCAACATCTGCCTGAGTTATTATACATTCTGGCTTATCTGAAATCATAAAATTTGAAAATTAATATTCCACATGCTCACACATGTTCGATCTTATTCTAAAACATAAAATTAGAGCACTCAATTCTTATTTTTCTGTTTACATTCAATTTTCTGTATAGTAAGTTAAAATATGCACTGTATTTTCTTTTAGATACATTTATATGAAAATTATTTTCATATTACATCTATAAATTTCACTACACTCTTGAAAATCAACAATGACCATAGATGTTTATGAAATGTGGATGCTTAAAATCACCCCATGTTTTCATGGGTCTTACTTTTCATAATTTTTTATCTAGTGATTCAGGCACGGCACGTGTAGTGAGAACAAGAAGCATGACTTTTCCCAAACATATATTTTGAAAAGAAACCCAAATAAGAGATATATCTCTTAAGAGATTTTCTTTATAAAAATTAGAGACGTGACCACGAGATACGTGTCACATCAAAATTCTTACTACATATTTTCAAATTAAGCTAAACGCTTGTGCTATGAAAATAGGACTAACTTACTGATCTGGAGTGAGATTTGAACCTGTGACCTTTGGATCACGAGGCGAGAGTCCTAACCACAAGACCAACAAGCTACTTGAATATCGAGATATATCTCTTAAGAGATATCTATCATAATAATTGACACATTATTCAGATTTTAATATTTCATAATATTCTACCAAATAAATATTTAATTTCGATTTTTTTTCCAAATACATATACGTTTAAATAAAAGTCATGCTTCTTCTTCTAACTGCCCCTGGTGATTAGTTGATTGTGGCTCCTGTCCAACTTTATATTTATTTAGTATTAAATTGTTAACGGAAATCACATTTGTATATCAAAGAAAATGTTTAGTCACGAAAGACTGTTTATTTATTATTGTGAATATAATTTCTTCCTGAACTAAACATAAAAACTAAAACATAAAAAAATACAATTTTTTATATTCAATTTATTAATTTATGTTTAAGAAATGACATCACCTAATAACACCATAGAAAACTGGCTACTTTAACACAGGCAAAAATGTCTACCAAAACAGCCAAAACAAGGCTGATTGATTATCAGAGATGACACTTACTGCATCCTATACAAAAAAAATCAATGGAAACCTAATTTCTAACAGATATTTTATTTGAATATCATATTGTTGTGATTCAACTCTCATGTAAAATATTGTAAAAAAATTGATAACTAACTTGTCAAAGTAAAAGTGATGAAATACCAATGTAATCGATGTGCCTGTGCTCAGAGCGATCATTACAGGTACTTTCTCATTCGCAAAATGTAGTGCTACTAAATGTGTATAGCAATACCTTCTAATTGATTTTACATAGCTAACAAGTGATTGATTTTTCAGTACACATATACAACAAATTAGTGTGTTGACAGTAGTCGTGACCAAGACTCTTTGATCTATCTATAATATAGTGCTAGTTAAAAAGAAAGTCCTTTTTTATCACAAAAGTATGTCTTGGTCATTTAATTTATAATACTTACACATGACATTAAGGTATGTTGTAATCTGCACAGTTCCATGTTTATTAGTGGCTTCGCACACTAAATCTCCACTCTCTGTTCTCTGCACTCCCCTTTTCAACACCAAGGCATAACCTTTGCTCAAAATTTCCTTTGCAGGCTCCGTCGGCTCTGAGCTTTCAGTCTTCTTGCTTGGGTCATCGTTCTGTTTGGACTTGGATGTGTTGTAACGAAGCCATACGTATGTTGGTTCAGGCTTTCCTCTGAACAGAAAGAAAAGAAATATACATTTTATTAAATACATTTACATCTTAGTGTACATTATAATATTATATACATATTTCAATTAATTTTTTTGATAATAATAAGTATGTCGATTAGGTGTTAGATAATGAGTTTGCATTTAGTTTTCAGCTACCTATACTGTACTTATCATATGTCAATAAATTCAACATCTTATTTGTTGATTTGCTAATAATATTTTCACTTGTGATTTGAAACTGAATGAGATAAAAAAAATGAAAACTTACTTTGCCGAACAGAGGACTTTCTCAGGAACGTGATCTTCATTGACTGACACAACCTTGTTTGACACAGTCATGTTCTCTGGTGGAACTAGAAAAGATAGTATAAATAATGAACAAATATTCACACCAAATATTAAAAAAAAGATTATTTATTTTGCAACATCACAGTTTAACAATATCATAAGCAATTTTTATTTTATTTAATTTTGCCATGATGATATGAATACATTTTGTTGTGCTTGATGGTTTCGCAGTTAAGGCACTCACCTAGTGAAGAGGTGGTCGCGCCGCATTCCTGGAGACCATCAAGTTAATCCTATTTTCATAGCACATGCATTTAGTTTAGTTTGAAAATACATAGTAAATAAATATGATACATTTTCCATGTACATATGAATACATATCTACATATTTTAAGAGAAAAAATATATGTTTGTAACAGTAACCGTCAAATGAATGAATAAAAATAACACAATATTTATTTATCTATGTATTTATATTTGATTTAAGGAATGTTTTATCTTTAAACTTTATCGCTATAACAATAGTTAATTCGAAATCGAAGGAAACAAAAAAAATTGCATTGCGATGGTGAAATTCGCAAAAAATCAAAGAAGAAGAGAACATTCATAGAATACCCCAATTTTAGGGATCACGACTAGGGAATGCAATCCCAAATCGAGATTGCCCTTTCGGGATCCCTCGAGATTAGAATTTCCAATCCCGCGAGATCCCTACGGATCGGGATCCCGAACACCTATGTGTTTTTTTTGTTTGTTTATGGAGCTGAATAGCAATTAAAATGCCTTGCATTTTTATATCAGAAATTTTAATAAAATGCTCATTATTAATCATTGCATTAAAGTTTTTGTAGGCGTTTTTCCAAGCATCAATTTTCATTTATGTAATTTTCAATGTAGTCGAGTAAAAACTACTAACTAGTAGTACTTTTTATTACTATGTTAGGTTGATTAAATACAGCAAATATTATTCAAAGCCATTTTCATTATTTGAATGTGATGTGAACATAAGTTTTAAGTACTTACTAAAAGCTCTATAGATATATATGTTACAGTGAATCTGATTTTCTAGTGAGTCCATCATTCACTGGCATTTTAGAGAAAGTATATTCAAGGTCATTCTCATCATATTCAAAGAGTTTTTCACCAATAGAAATGAATACAATATTTTAACTTGCACTTACTAGTGAATTTATTGGTTTCCGAACTGTCAAAAATTAAATTTGACAAGTCTGAAATCCGTTTCCGTAAAAATCTATGCTTTTAAACGAACTTTTATTTATCCAAATTGAAACAACCGGGCCTTGAATAACAATTTAATAAGTCATTGCGTGAACAAGGTTCTTACTGCATTATTAATTTCTTCTGTGCAAATCAACATTATGTAGGTAACGGATATTATTAAAATAGTCATTTTGAAGTGTTGAAAGTTTCGTCTGCACCAATTCTTCATTATATGATTTTATAACAAGATTCTAATGGCACATGGACCTTGTTTTTCAAAATTTATTTTGCGTTTTGTGTCTCATTCTACACTAGTCTAGTCCAAAGTCATCACAAAGCGACAGTATTTCTAATTTTTATCCTTTGAGCGATAGCATATTCTCTATTCTGTGGCGATAGTTCTGTTTCTCGAACTGTCACACTTCTGGACTGGTCTTTGATATTCAATGATTAGTTTAGGTAGGTAACTAAAACGTAATATATTTTTAAAATTTTAATCGCGAACACTTACGAAATTCTGATCATCTTATAAATCAAAAGATAGTCGATTAAACTCATAAAAATGATACGGTGCGAGCAAGCTTCACGTCTGTCACCGACGTCGAGCCGAGTAAGTTTGCGAACTTAAAAACCGCGCACTTTATGTTGTACGTCTACCACCCGTGCTTACACGTGCGCAAACAAGAAACGCAAACGACATTAGACACATTTTTGATAAAAAGATAGAAAATTGGAAATGCGGAAGAATCTGAATGAATTCAAACGTAAATGATGACTTAGAATCTTTTTGATTTTTGTATTTTTCGCATCGAGTGTTTGTTACTTGACGCACTTTTAAAGGTTCATTTAAAATTAATAATACCGGGTGTATGTTTATTTATGTTTCTATATTTGTAAGAAATAAACTTTTGTTGTATTGTTATAAAAAAAACATATTTAATAAACTTAATTGACAAAATACATATTCATTAATAAAAAATTTCCCTTAACCCCCCAATATTTACATGGTGACATAACCTCGTTTTGTTCCGGCAGTCGTCAGATATCATAAAAAACCCGAGTGCGCGATCTTTCAGCCGACACCTTACTTCGCGATTCGTATTCGTTTTGCGGTGCCGCTGCCCTATTTTAATTTAGGAGTTAAAATAGGACCGCAAAATGAATAAAAATCGTCTAGTGTAGTGCCGCCTTTATACTTTCTACGCTTTAAGAATTACGTGTACAAATTGATGGTTTCACCGATATATTGTCTATGCTTTGAGTAATGTATTTTCACGGATTATGTGTAGTGAATCTGAGAATTCGTTGATTTAGATGTTTTCACTGCCCCCACTCTGCCCGACCGGGAAAAGTACATTTTTACTAGTAAAAGTATAGTCTCACTAAAAATGCAAATTCGCTGTAACATATACAATTAACATACAAAACATAAAAGTGCTAATCAATCCCGATAATCTCGTCCGATTTTTTGGTTCGGGATTGATCTCATAAAATGCTTCGAGATCTTGAGGTATCCCGATCTCGCGGGATCGGAATTGCATTCCCTAATCGCGACATAATATTTATAGATAGAATGAATTTCATAAGGTACTGCGAAATACACAAAGGACACCCCACACAGGTGCGTGCAACCAAAAAGCCACCCATTATTATTTTTTTATAACTTGCTAACAACAATCAAATTATGTGACTTAAATATAATGATTTATGATGCAAGGGTCTAAAATATATTTTGAATTCCGAATTATGTGTCCTAAAAATTTTACATTATCGTTGTTTGAATTAACGGGCTTTTCCTATATTTCCTTTCATTCTTATAAGCTTAAATTATATATTTTTAAAAATACTTTTACATTTTATTCATAAATATTACAAACTTACATTCAACTGAGAATGTAGTTGAGGAGTTGACAGCTGGTCCAACACCATTATCCTGAGAAGCGCAAGTGTAAACAGCATTGTCCAACAGGCGATCTAATACCTGATCTGGCCAATTAGTCATGTTGAATACCTGCAACGATATACATAATAATAAGAGTGTACCTTGCACCCTAACATTTCTGTTCTGATTTTGTCTATAATTTTGATCAAACAAATACATATTCAAAGTCAAATTCTCCGTCACTTTTGTAACATTATGCAATATGCCATTAATCACCTCAACTCACCAATTGTGATTGAGTAGACTCGAAGTAATTATTGTTGGACTCCCCCGACAGGGGTGTATTCACCACGGTGTAAAGAGACTGACTTGAGTTCAACGATGTTCCGTTCTTCATCCACGTGACCCCGCAGAGCGGGGAGCACTCCACACGACACGTCAAAGATATTTCCTGAAATTTAATTGCTCTCATCATACATGGTTGATATGGCAAATGCCTTCACTTAATATTCTTTCAAATTGCGAGACCGGCGTGAATTTATTTTGTGGTGTGTAAGTAGTGTAATTTAACGGTAGATTTGATTGTGAAATGCCTAAAACAATACATCACAATACAAAACAATGCCTATAAATGTCCTGGACAGTAAAAAGTTAACAAGTATTCATTTATATTGTATGGATTTGTGCAATATAATAAAATGGCTGTAATCTTAACATAATAAGTTATCCACAAGCAAAAAATAAAGATGCTTTACTTCATTTAGGAAATGCTTATAATGTGTACATATATATAATTTGTATACTTTCAACAAGATTGAACTTATAACAAAGTTTTAAAAATGTATATACATGTTTCAGTACTAAAATGACTTACAGATGAATTATACTGAACCCCCGTGTCCTGTGGAAGACTTTTGATGAAAGCGGGAGGAGCTGAAATTAAAATTCGAATCTGTTTAGATATATCATCACACTTCATTCATTAGATTCAAAATTCATTAGGTATACCTACACCCAACTATTTTTTTAATGCATTCTATCGAAAACCATATTAAAAAATTGTGTTAAAAAAATAATATATACAGGAAAGGAAAGTTTGCAGAATGAAAGAGTGATTGTTGATATTGATGTTTATTTTTCATCAGACATGTGCTCCGGTAGCAAGTGGAGATATACAAGTCACAAGTAAAATAAGGAACAAAGAAAAACTGTTGGCAGGTAGCACATGTCTGCGCGATGCAATTGCAGAGACCTGACTGGCGTTACGGTATCTCCAGTCTTCCTAGCAGGACTTCGTTTGTTCCCGTTTGTTTACAGGCGAAAACAGATCCCCAGGTACTTATTACACAAACCTAAACATAGCCGCAATCAAGTCTATATGTCTTTGTCCCTTTTATTCTATTCAGGTTGGGGAAAATTACTTGATTAATACACATATTTTACCATAATAGTACTACTACATTCTTAACTTCTGTATATCATATGTTTCTTCTACATGTAGACTTTGGGTATGTGATAAATCAAGGCTTTCATTTGGAATATGTATTTGTCATTTTGGAATATATTAATGATATTCACAAACGTTCAAACTACAGAAGAATAGGATAAAGCTATACTGTTAAATTGTATTTAATTCTTACCCATGACATCCACATAAACTATAGCTGGCAATCCTGCACCAGCTTCGTTGACAGCTCTACAGGTGAAATTAGTTTCTGTTTCCAAAGTTACAGGGTCTATAATCCACTGCGGGGTATCCACATTTGATATTAACTGAGTACCTCTGTACCACTGATAACTAGGAAAAAACAAAATGAATTAATAATAATTTTAATGTTATTTCATCAAACATTTTCAATTTTGTTCAATCAAGGTAGACTTGACTTACGACCATTCGTACTTTCGACGAAAATTATTTTTTTTAAATTGTATAAATTTTTTAAACTTTTCGTCAAATATATATCGTACACATATCTTGCACACTTCTGCAATTTATTGTGTCATTTTTTGTTTTGTTATGAAGTTATATAGTTACCCTTCGCGTGTGCTTTTGTAAGGTAGCTAATTGTTTTGTTATATATATATGTATTATGTAAGTACTTAGTTTACTTGCAGTATTAATTGGAAATTTTACTTTATTTTACATTGATTTGTGATATTTTAGTTCCAAAATGGCTAGTAAGACCAATGAAAGAAAAAGAAAGACTTAGACTTAGAGATGAAAAAGAAGAGGTAAGTACAATTTGGTCAACAATGAAATCTGGAAGTTGATAATGAAGATGTAAATCAAATTTTGAAAAATAATATGGAGGAACTCAAAAATCAGGACCTTACTGAAATTGAGGAACGAGTGTGGATAAGTCAGAAATATTGAAAAAAAAATGCAAGCTTTGAAGTTATAGTTTAGCTTATCTCCATATCTTAGGACATTGATATTAGACTATTTACAACTCATAATTTAGACATCTACCTGTAAGGTATTATTGACTAGCTTGTTACACCCTGTATATATTACGATATAATTGATCATGGTACTTCAATAAAGCTTTCACTGGATTTTTCACTGTGTTTCTTGCCATCCTAACAAAAAAATCTAATTGTGATTATCAATGTACTTGAAAAAACTTACAAAACAATTTTTAAAAATTACCTTATAGGTAAAGGTCTTCCAGGATCTTCTACAGAGCACATGAGCGTGACAGATTGTCCCTTGACCACATCCAACGGTGCATACACTAGTTTAGCTGGTCCTGGTTCATCTAAAAATACAAAAAACTTATACATATACTTAATTCACACGTGAATTTTTTTCTCAAGCACCTGGTGTAGCAAAAATACATCTCCAGATGACTGCATTTTCTCATGACATGCAGTCTACATAACTATTATGCCAATAATATCCACTGCTTATTAATTACTAGTTTTACTACCCAGCTGTGCCCAAGATTTGGATTATTATTATATTAATTTCATACTCTAGCGCACATAAAAAAATAAAGTATTTTAAAAGTTTTGAGCAAAACTCTAACACACATACTCTCTTAGATAAATTGTCCAGTACTCACAGTACACAATGAGCTCGGTATCATTGCTTCTCGGTCCCCAGCCAGCCAAACTCTTCCCCTGGCAAGAATAGTTTCCATGGAAGGATCTGGCCACCTCCTGCAGCAGAAGTCTACTGGGCTCCACACCCGAACACATGTCCACTGTGGAGCCAAAAACTATACCATAAATAAATTGAGCTGATATAAGAGATGACATCACGCGTCTCCACCGGACGGAACAAAATTAATCAATATGCAAAACGTAAGTTCTTTAACTTTGTTAGTTTTTGAGATAACTTTATTTTATTTTCAGATTTTTGTTCAATTTTACTCAAATTTTTATTTCCATACATTGAAAAAATAGGAATCTTCTTTGTTGTATAACACTACAATTTACATTTATTTAGTTATTTTAGTACATATTATGGATTTATCCACAGTAAATGCTGGCAAAATATGTATAGTCGAACTCGGTTATAAGGAGCTCGGCTATAAGATGATCTCGGCTATAATGAGCAAAACTGTGAATTCATTTTGATTTTGCGCATATTTCCATAATATTGTTTACGCAAAAGTTAATAGAGAAGCAGCATCTACCGATTCTGTAATGGCAAGGGAGTGGATTGAAAGCGTTTGATCAGAATTAAGGCAGAGTTTCAATGACGAAGACATCTATAACGCTGACGAGACAGGACTCTTTTATAATATGACACCTGACACCATATTTAAATTTAAAAGTGAAAAGTGCATTGGTGGAAAAAAATCAAAAACTTGTCTGACAGTGTCAGTTTATGTCATCTCTGTCTACCCCACCTAATGGCATTAAATGAAGATATGCTATACGAGTATATTAAATCTTAGATATTCTATCATAGTACAATTATATAGTATTCGGATTATTAGTTTAAAAAACTACGCACGAAATTAACTTATCCCAGATATAAGGAGTCCCGGCTATAAGGAGCATATTTAGATGGTCCCGTCGCGCTCCTTATAACCCCGAGTTCGACTGTATTTGTAATATGTAGTTCTATTTACCTGAAGAATTATCGGTGCTATTACAATGAGGCAATTGTTTCAGTAATTCACCGTCCAGAAACCACTTCACTGATAACAATAGCGTTGGATTGCCCTTCACCACCCCGCACTCTAGGGTCACATTCTGCACTGCTGACTCCACCACGTGCTCCTCGGAGTCCATTGTCAGCTGCACTTCTGGCTTGACTTAAAGCAATTAGAAAAACTTTTGAAAAAAGAATGTATTTAACCAACATATTTTGTAAAGATAATCTGTGCTATCAACTTATAAATATCCTTCTAATTAAATTTAATGAAATGTTAAAGACAGAAAACAATAAGACGAAAAGTAAATATTTTGAAATTCTTGTTGTGTCTGTAGCTCAATGTTAGCTTAATATTAATTTTTATAATTGAAAAATCAGAATAAAGAAAGAACTCACAATGAACATCCACGTAAACACTCTTCTGGCTTACAGAGCTTCCTACAGAATTCTCCAACTTGCACGCATAGTTGCCGATGTCTTCTTCTGAGGAATTCTTGATGAGAAGACCTTGCTGTTCCAGATCGCCACCCTCATAGTGATCGGGCTCCGCTTTGGTGTCCAGCTCCACATCATTCTGGAGCCTGATAAACAGAAAATCCAGAATAATATATTTATTTATTCAATTAATATAGAGTAATAATACTTTTACCAAATTTGAAAAGTATTTGTCTATGTAGATTAAATTACATACACATAGATTATTAAAAAATATTTGTCATAATGATGTTTATACTATGTAGGTATTATAAAATTCTAAGGATATAATATATATCATTTAAAGAATACATATGGTTCTCACGTATGTATGCACGTGGTAGAAAATTCATTGATTCAATACTGATCTTTGAATATAAGATTCTAAGAAAAATATTTGGAGCCAATAGTGAAAACATGGTGTGGCTTACATACCAGTAATCCCTCATACTTTTAAATTGTATTATACTTATGTATTATACTTATATTATGAATAACTTTTCAAGTTTGTATATGCCAGTTGTAATTTTAATTTTAACATATTTCTTACCAAGCAAGAGATGACAAGCCCCGCACGAGTTTGATGACAGAGTAATAAACAAAAAGATATATTAATTATATTCAAAATAAAAGTATCATGTAACATACCAAGTGACGCTTAACAATTCCGCAGGGTTGGCTTTGTATTCACAGAAGAGAAGAACATCGGTAGTCTCATTAACTGTGATTTGGTCCGGAGACACGGACACCACTGGTGGATCTGAATAAATTTTCAGTGTGATTGAAATGATATGATTTGGACTGTGATTTGGTCCGGAGACATATTCAGGGTTTGCATGATATAAGTGTTGTATAAGAAGAAAAATAATGATGATTATTATTAAACAAAATAAGCATTGTTTCATGGTTTTCAAAATTACATCAAACATTCATTCAATACGTATTATAAGACAATGCTTAATAAAAACGATGAGTGTCTGTTCTGACTGACAGAATGATACAAAAGTACATCTCGTTTAAAAGTGCCACAGTGTCTGTTTATTTAATTAACTGTCAATATTAAATATCAATGAGTAACAAAAGTTGTGTAAATCAGAAAAGAAATTGCGTATAAACATTTATGCATTATCATTTCATAATATTTTAATCAATAATCAAATATTTAATGATGTCATATCATATCATAAAGAATTTTAATAACATGTGGAAAATACACCTGTTTTTATTCAATTTCTTAGATTTCTTTGTGTAAAGTGAATAAAATAAAGATGGCTTTCTTAAAAATTATAAACATGACAACATAATTTAAATACAAAATATATAAATCATTATTTTGAAACATATAAACTTTATATAAACCACATTGTTTATTTTGAACTTTGATCAGTTTCGATACCACTCAATCTTTAACACAACGGACGCACCATAACTTTGCATAAATAAATAAAGGAATCTAGTCTCAGATTCAGTGATGGGAATGTGGGATGAAGATTCACAGGGAGACATTGAAATAGGGTAACCGGTTATTTGTTAAATTCAATTGGTTATTTATTGTACCGGATTTAAGGTTGAGAGATTTTTTGATTTTTAACATTTCTTAATTGATATGTAAAATTCCAATGCCTCTTTTTTTAATGTGTGACTTGTCACTAAAAGATGGTTTGCGAATTCTGAAAAATGATTACTATTAAGTTATATTTTTAATTATGTCCAACCGTCAAAAATATCAATAAATTCATACTACTTATATAAGAAATGTAAAATAATGGTGTAGAACACACAATTTTAAATAAACCTACAAAAATAATGATATCAAAAGTGCTTAGCTATTTTATTAACAGGTCTAAAATATTGTGTGAACTCACAATGCACATCCAATACTTGAGAAGCATTGAGCATGGCATCCCCTTGTTCAGTCGGCGCCGCCAGCTGCCGCCCCTCACAGTTGAATGATCGCCCGTGCTCCCATCTCGTAGCCCAAAATGAAAGCCGAGAGAGAGTTGTGTATGTTCCATCATCCTTTAAATAGATAAGTTAAAATTAATTTTCTTTATAATATTTCGTTTACACCATACTTTAAATTGTCGTCAGTTTAGGAGAAGATTATCACAATACAAAATCATACTATTACATGGTACAAAATGATTGAATACACAGACTGTCACAAGTCACAATCGCTGTCTAGCATTTCTACATAAGCTACAATTTGTAATTCTCTTAATCACAAATTTAAAATAAAAGGATGCGAGGTTTTATAAATGGAACAATAGGTGCTTAGTTAAGCCACATGGGCAGAGAATGTAGTCAGGACATTAAAAGTAATAAAAAACGAATAAAACAAAATCCTAACTATATAAGAATGTATAGGAAGGTCCCCTCAGGTCCGACTCCTTCTGAGAGGTTTCTCGTGGTTCCCTCTCCACAAAGGCAAATGCGAAGGAGTTACAAAAATTCCACGGACAAATCCCTCCCGTTCCAACAAAGCTGGTAGTAGCTAGAGCAGAATACCTGAACTCCTATTGATTTACTTTATAAGCCTTGTATATAGCAAGAAAGGCCAAAAATAATTGTAACTCACATCTAAAAGAAAGAAAGCCACATGTGCTCTGTGTTCCAATCTATGTGTTCAAAAAGGTTCAGCAATAGATAGGCATGAACTACATTAAATTAAATATTTATTCATAAAAAGTGTACATGCATTATAGTTCAATTATCTAAGTGAGATTATAATCTTACAGGCCTATTCGACAGGTATATTCTAGAATTACAATGGAAGTATATGTCCCTGCTAGCCACAGAATAGCACTTGTCATAGGCTTGGGGCCGGCTTTGCTACGCCATAGTAATCTATATTTACTTTAACTTAATTGTGTAAAATATGTTTCTAGAAACTCATCCAATTCATTCAAACCTTTTTCCCGACTTCTAAATAAATAAACAATATTCTTCTTCATGTCTCTTTGTCTATTTAACAATGTCTCTTTAAGTCATCTAAGCGATACAGCACTAAAAACTAATCTCCAACAACTTACCTGCAACTCTGTAGAAGTGAGCGCCTGGTCGGCTGGCACTGCTTGAGTTCCGTTGCTCCAGGACACAGCAGCCGGTGGTCTGGCTCCTGAGGTCTTGCACTCCAGCGTAACCTTACTGCCCTGGACCACATGGTGTTCCACTCCTGATATGCCGATCTCTGTGGGTAGCACTGGAGACAAACAGGGCAATTGAATAATTAATAACACTGGAAGTTTGGTAGATTTTAGAGTTAAAAAATTGATTTAGCTTTACAAGTAAACACAATATAGGTACCTACAATAGATTAAAATTAGATTAGATGTAAATGTAAATATGTATGTTATTATGGATAGTAATAACATATTAGTAATAGATTGAAGATTTTAAAGTGTTAAATACTAGTCAATATACAATGTAATATTGACTAACTTTAGAAATAAATAAAATAAAAAATATTTTATATAAAAAATATAGTTTTAAGTTCAGCTAGGTTCGAAATACATATACATATATTTATAGTCCTTCATGCATAGATGTTTTATTTGTTACTAATAGTAATATTCCAACTGTTAAAAGTATTTTAAAATCACCATGTCTGATGTGCGAGTGCGACATAACTAAGAGACTCAGTTTGGAAAAAAATTTAAAGGAATATGTTTATTCTAAAAAATACTTCTTCTTTACTAGGGAATTTAAAGATCAAAGAATAAATACTTCAACTGCAGAATAAATGTGTCTTAAACAGTCATGATGGAGACATTCTTCCACAGTTATTCATTCCCCTCTCCTAAAAAACTCTGTATATATTTTATACTCTGTGGTAAACACTATTTTTATCGTTACATATATGTATTCTTACAAATTAGATCCAGCTGCAACTCCAAGAGCATGGGTTGTGGAAGCGCCTCTGAAGTGGCAGAACATTTAAGTATCTTCCCCTGAAACTCTCGCTCTACTTCCAGAAGTAGGCGGTTTGTCGTCACGGCTTCTGCACCTTCTCCAGATGTGGATGTATCTCCTGAAAATAAATGTAAGTCCACATGATTTACGTTGACATACAAAGATTCAAGAGCAATATGTACCTCTATGTCAACCGATGAGAGCTTTGGTATGATCATCTCATTCTGATCATCTGTCTTCTTCTTTTATAGAGAGCCTATTGTAGTACAAATGAAACAGAAATATATATTTTTACATGAGTCATACAAAATCTTTCGGCGGTTGACCTATATAGTATTGTTAGCTGTTCAAAGGAGAAGATTTAATTTTTTTATTGATTAATCATAATAATTTAAGTAAAATGAAACAAAACAAAAACATGTGAAAGGATCATTAAAATATCTCTACAAATGAAAGAGTCATGAGACTTTAAAGTTGCGTTGCAAAAATAATTTCGTTTCATGCGACGGTCAGTGTGTGACGTCACTTGACCTAGACGAAGCAGCTCGTATTCGCTTAGTGCCTGTGGTGCGACAAGGTCAAATGACGTCACAGGCTTCAGTCGTCCTGTGCTAAAATACGTAAACTTAAATAATATAATTTTTATTTATTGGCAGATTTATTAATTTTGATCTATATTTTAATTCCATTAAGTTAAATATAGTATTACCGACATCGTGAAACATATCCATTGTAGAAATGAAAAATGCAGTCTTTTGTCTATGAAAGTAAAAAAAAATACTAGAAAATTGTAACAATAGAAATTAGTATTATTCTGTTTCTGTGGCAAGCTTATACCAATAAATATAATTTTTTGTCTTAGCCTTAAAAATTTCTCACAATGCACAATATTCAATATGAACTAGGTCCAATAAAATGCTACTTCTTTATTTATTTATTTAACTGTGATTTATTTAACTTTATTTATTTAACTTTGTTTATTTAACCGTGACCTTAGATGTAAGATTGGGATCCTTAATTTTTGGCAACATCTCAAAACTAAAGAGTTACATCATTGTGAGAAAATCTTATGTAGGGAAAATCTCATAACTAGCAATTTTTTTTTAATATTTCTTACTTGTCTGTTGTAAAACGACTATCACGAAAGTAATTTATCTTGAATATTAAAAATTCATTCGTTTTGATACAAGTCGAATAAAATTATTACAATCTTGCAGAAATTTGAAAAATATTTTTTTAAAGAGGTTATTTTATTGTTTAGTTATTTTATTGAACTTGTATTAAAGCGAATGAATTTTTAATATTCCATATAAGTTATTGAGTGATAGTCTAAAGTTTTACAAAAAATATGTCAGAAATATTGAAAAAATATGCCAACTTTAATGTCACTTATCTGCATAACTGTCGATATTTCAATTAGTGTATATTATAGATATCTCACAGAGACGAAACTGTATTAATTATGGGAAAGTAGGTATAGAAGTCATTTGGGTGTAACAGGACTTATGACCTGTCTTTTGGTAGGCTTAAGTGATCACTTTACACAATTGTAACATTCGCCATTTCCACCCATGATAGAATATACCATGCTTATTCATTTTTTTGGAAGTTTTATATATGTTCAAATTGCGTGAAGCTTTCATATATGAGTTGTAAGCACCTTTTACATGCGGCCTGTACAAAGCCATTTTCATTCCCCTAAATCCCCACAGATGTCGCTAATGAGCAAATCTACAATTGATTTTTTTTTTTTTAGGAATTTAACAAAAATTGGAAATAATATTTCCTGGCGTATCCTAGTGTAATGCAAGTATTCGGATGAATTTCATTACACATAATAAAAATGATATTGCTCCATAAATTCCGTAAAAAAATCAATTGTAGATTTGCTCATTAGCGACATCTGTGGGGATTTAGGGGAATGAAAATGGCTTTGTACAGGCCGCATGTAAAAGGTGCTTACAACTCATATATGAAAGCTTCACGCAATTTGAACATATATAAAACTTCCAAAAAAATGAATAAGCATGGTATATTCTATCATGGGTGGAAATGGCGAATGTTACAATTGTGTAAAGTGATCACTTAAGCCTACCAAAAGACAGGTCATAAGTCCTGTTACACCCAAATGACTTCTATACCTACTTTCCCATAATTAATACAGTTTCGTCTCTGTGAGATATCTATAATATACACTAATTGATTAATAATGTCTCTGTGACATAAATCCAGCACTGTTCTGAAAGATTTGAACAAACTCAAAATATTCTGAATTGTCGATATTTCACCCAAAGTGTAAAAAGTATTTCCTATTCAAAATTGAATGTAGAAGACTTCCCCGGAGTTTTTGCTACTAAGTACGAGACACCCTGTTTATAAAATCACATATCTTGTTTCAACAGAGCTATGTTTCATTTTTCTTGTGAATAGGTGACCCTTTTGTTAACAAATAAACATTTAAAAATTTTAATGCAGGAAGTTAATTAGTTCAATTAACAGTAGTTAATTACTGTTATATAACAATCATTTTGCAAAGCCACAACGTCAAACTATTTTTTAAAATGCTTTTAAACACTGGTTTTCGGATTTCAATTTTAATTTATCATATGGGTAGAAACGATAAAAAAAAATTTTCTTCACTGTTCGTCAAATCAAAAATATTTTTATCATTTTGAAAACATTTTAGAATGCATCTCAATACCTGTAAATTTGATATCACTTTTTTCTTTTTTTTTACCTGCAATATCTTCGTCTCCGATGGTCCAGAGCAGCTGAGGAGTCGGTCTTCCTCCCTTTGCCTGACACTCGATGGACACTTGAGTTCCTTCCAGCAGCCCTCCCAGTGCGGATCCCTGTTTCACCTCATTTCCAGCCTGGTCCACAATGTTCAGGGCTGTCGGCTTCACTAGAATATATAAAAATAATTATTAGTAAACATCACATTAGTCATCCAAGTTCAGCATTTATCACTTTCACGGAACTTTTCTACCCTGTTTTTCCGATCAGTATTATTTTCTAATTATTCTACTTAAAGTATGTAGTAAATTATAATACTGAATATCAGCTTATACTACCGTTGAATCCTGGACGATAGTGCGTAAAAACATAACGAAACCTTCAATAAACCGAAAAAAAAATGCATTTTTGCATCTACTTTTGCATTGCTCTATATTGCACAAACGTTTAATTTTGCGCTCGCGCTCTTTTTTAAAAAAAAATAGAGATGCGAACACGGAATACGTGCCACATCAATATTCTTACTATTTTCAAACTAAGCTAAACGCTTGTGCTATGAAAATAGGACTAAGTAACTTGCTAAATCGGAGTGAGGTTCAAACCCGCGAGGCGAGTGTCCTAACCACAAGACCAACAAGCTACTTTATATTTCTCTTTTCTATAGCGCTCTTCTTCTTTCCAACTACATAGAGCATCAAGGTCGCTGTAGCTAGTTTTGGTCCGCAACACTAATTGTGCAAATAAAATAGAACAGTAATTACTACCGCCTGTTCTTTTCATTTAAAACAACCCCGTATTCCCAAAGTGGGAATACACTGCAAATTATAATTATTTTTTAAAAAGCAAAGCTAAAATAATACATCAGCTACAATAAATAAAAAATATATTAACAAAATACGTATAGTCAAATATTAATCTGTGAAAATATAGTTAAATATTAGTATGTGCATTACCGAGCTATGGGCAAAATATTCAAAATACGTTGTTTGCCGATTACCAGTACATGTTAAAATGAAAAATTGTTGAAAAATATATTTATTTTGAATCGTTTAACTCATTTGTAACTAACAATTATTAAATACAAAATAATAAAAATGTAGAAAAATCGTTTAATTCATTTGCAACTTACAATTATTAAATACAGAATACAGAATTGATACATGTCGTAGCGCGCTTTTAAGTTTCCTATTTTCGCGGCAGTATCTTCCGTGTCCATTCTCTTTATGATTTTTTTCTTCTTTTTTTGTAGTTCTGGTTGTACTTTGCCCTCAAATATCGTAACATTTTAAGCAAATCGTGAAATTTTAAAAAAATTTCTATCTTCTATTTAAGTTTTTCGAGATCATATATCTTAGAGATTATACATATATATATATATATAGAGATTAAAATGAGTTGTATCACATACAATGATCTTTAAAACAACACTTGATAAACTCTGATCCCATTTATGTACATATCGCACCTTTGCGGAAAGACAGTGATATTTCGAGAAAATGTTTTTTTTTTGCAAATTTGAAACCACCGCGTCGAGTTCTACGAACTCCAAAAAAATGGCATTGTTTGCCCCAATGATATCGTCAATGGTTTGCCTCACAAACGGCTGAGTAATGAAAGAAAGAGACAAAATATCACTGTAATTCAAAATTTTGAAAGTAGTCTCCTGTAAAATCATTCATTTCGAAATATCACAGTCTTTCCGCAAAGGTGCGATATGTCGAAAATCATAGTTCATTTTACGCTTGCACGGTTTACGATGTCTGTTCGCTACGAATGCTAAAACAGTACTAGCATAAACTTTCATCCTTTTTCTTTAAAATGATATCAAGGTAGCGCTAATTTTAGTCTAGTTATTGAAGTTTTGAAATTACTTCGACAGTCGCTCAGGGCACAATTGCCTCTCCACACTTTACACCGATAATAAAGGCGTTTTGACATCAAAAACAAATCGATTTTCTTTGTTGACTTTTTACACCTGTCTGTTTTGTTAATAACTCAACAGCGCTGGAGTGTCGGGAAAAACACCAAAGTGGACCAAAACATTGAGAAAACACGAAATATCTCGAAGCCAGCCGCGGCTGCTTACGAAGATGATTGACAGGAAAACAAATTTATCGGATTTCTCCTCTAAGTGCTTTTTGGGTGCTTCCCTTTCGACCTTCCCGGGATATTACAGATTATTCATCTCGCTGAAACAAACGGCCGGGCCTTCGGTCCCTCAAAAATGTAATATTAAAATATCCAAATCAAATCATGTCAGCGGTAAATGGTCCGAGACGGAGTGCTCAACGAGATTAAACGCTTTTAAAAGGAATTGATAAATGACCTATACACTAACAGTGCGTACAAGTGTTACATTTCCAAATTTTAATAGTGTCTAGGTGCTCAAATTTTTGCGAATACTTTGAAAAATGTTTTAAATATATGATATCAAAAAATTTTAGCTGTACACAACGTGACTGAAAGTCTATAATATTTTATAGGTTGATAAATATACTTGAAAATTCTATATATATATATTTATTTATTTATCAGAATATGATTATTGGTATCCGAGATTCAGGAAAATAAGATAACGTGCGAAACATTGGTTGGTAATAATAATGTTTTAATTAAACGAGTACCCATAAGAGTTTATGAATTTGGGAGGTGTGGATGATTTATTTTTATCTTCTGCATTTTTTATGCATTTTTTGTATAGGTACACGGTATTCTATGGAACGTATCCACCGTGTAAAAATAATCCAATGTATTGTCACGTGTCGTGGTTAGGGAGAAATGAATGAAAACACTGGAAATTAATAAGCGAATTATTTATTAATGATTAATTCATTATTCAATGTACAGAGTCACTTAACACAGCTTTCTTTAAATTACACTATTTTGCGATATATCACTCGTATATGAACACTTTATTATCGCTGGGTAACACGTATTTATCACTTGCTAGAATGTTCCGTTCTATCGCTTATTTATTTCGCCAATCAGGTATTTCGCTCGATGTCTGCCGCTTCACAATTCATGACTGGCCACTTTGGGCGTCATCCCGCAGCTCGCGCGTATTTCGCGCTGATTCGAACTGTCCGTATTTATATCTAAATGCTGATATGTTCGTACGTTCTAGATTATTCTACTGTTAAGAAGAAGGTCCTCGTTGCTTCAGTTGTTTGTAGATGTTTCGCGAAGGTTGTAGTTAATTGTATATTTCTGTAGACCGTTCTCAATGTTTCCATAGAGTTTTCCAAGTGACGTATTACTAGGGCTTCGGACATAAATTATTTTTTAGCATTTCGTTACAGTTTTAATAATATAATAATAAAATATTAAATGAGTATTACCTAGGTGTAGATAAATTTCAAAGCTTTTGATAAAATATCTAACGCAAAATAACAGATGTTTAAAATCACGAATAGTTTCTCAAAACGCAATTAAATTGATGATAAAAAAAAGTAATTTTCCATTTTTATTTTAACTTGAAACGATTTTTTTTTTGTTTTTTTTTTTCAATAATAAACTGCCGCTAACTTTTGAACAGCATTAGATACTAAAATGAAATATGATCTCGAACCGAAAGCGTAATCAGGTGTGTATATATAATGTACACATCTCAAATAACAATATAGTTCAACATTCTCTTTGGTAAACGCGTATTCAGTAACAGTATGTAAACGATATCATGATGGAGTCGTTGACTTACTTAGGGTCTTGAGATGGATGGCGGTGACCGTGTTGCAATCCTCCGAGGGCTGGATGTACGTCAGCTCGCACTTGTACACGTCTTCATCCTCCAGCTGAGTTGGATATATCTTCAGTTCTCCGGGCACCGACAGGGACACTTGCATCCTGGAAGAAGAAAAGGATCGAAAGTTGCGTTACTCAAAAACTTCCGTAAAGCTGATCTCACAGCGGCAATGAGCAATTTTCCCTCCAAGGTGTGCGTGTGTGCGGCCTTTACGGGGGGGGTAAGGTTAATTCGTACAAAAAATGCATGTTTTTGTGAATTTTTTGTGACGACACTGTTAAAATCTCTTTATTAAAACCAATAGTACATTAAAGTATGATATTTGAAGAATATTTTGTAAAATTTTCAAGACGAAATATTAAAAAATACGGCAATGGCAGCAATTATTCGGACGTGTCTCAGAAAAAAGTAGTATTGCGGTGTCCATCATAACTTGGTGCTAGATCATCTGAAATCAAAAAATCAAAGTTCATTCGTTAGATAATAGATTTTCCCAGGTAACGCTGGGAGGGTTTTTTGAAATTTCAATTTTTCAATTTTTTGGAACACTTTGAAGGGAAAAACGCGATTTTTTGCAAAAAATATCGACTAATTTGTTATTAAAAAATATAAATTAATAACAAATTTGAAAAAAAACTCAACAGCGTTACCTCGTAAATTATGTACAGAAATAGTGTTCAAAATTTCAAAAGGATCGGTGCAGTAGTTTTGAAGTTATGATGGACACCGACTTTGAAAACGTGATATGTGGGGAAAACGCTTTAAAGTTTTGCACACTGTAAAATTCAAAATAAAACTCAACACTTATTTTATACTTGCACATAATCGTCGATGCGATGTTCACACAGCAAAGAGCTTTCATCATCAGCATCTTTTTGTCCTTGTCTACGCGAAACTCTTCCAATAATACAAATAGCACGTCCGGTAGTCCTCAGGTGAGCGCGTCTCTTAGCTGCCCGAGCAGGTATAGAAAATCAGTTGAGTATCGCTCAAATGTTCATAATTTCGTCAATTTTGCTCCGATTGACTTGAAATTTTGACAAAATATTCTTGCGATGTTATGCATTCATTTAAAAAATTAAAAATAAAATGCAAAAAAAAAAAAGTTAAAAACCTTACCCCCCCCTTAAGAGCACTTATAAATATTTGTCCGCGCACACGCACCCAACCTCGGTACACAGAAATAAATACGCGAAACCAAAATTTAGGTTAATACACCGAATATTGACCAACATTTTATGAATGATTTACCTATTGGACTCTAATGTGATGCAGCACTAAAATCTGGTAAGAATTTTGTGCAATTAACTTACATATATAATTACTCCCTAATTAGTTTTTAATTTATTATGCGGCATAATCCCATCCCAGTTATAATAATTTCCATCCGTCCTTCCGTAATTTCGTTCGAATTTATGGTTAAAAAAGTAACCCATAAAAACCAAGTTTTTACAATACTCCCTTTCTCATTTTCGTGTTTCATGTCTACCATATGCATCGGAATCTCCGTACAACTTGTATGAAAAAACCGTTAAAAAATTGAAAAATCCAAAATTATACTATAATTATTATTAATTTTAAACTAAAATTTGATAGATCTTCTTGATCGTCGCCACGAGTCTACTTGCAAAGTTTCAGCTCGATTGGATAACGGGAAAAGGGTTAAAAATCGATCCATAGTTTTTTCGTCAAGCAAACAGACGCCACGAGTTAAAAGAAAGGAAGTAAAAAACAAAATTACGGCCGGAGATGAGGCTTGAACCCCGGGCGAGCAAACTCGAACGCGGAGACCTACGGAAGTTGCTATCACCGCATGTGCGGGACCCTTCAAAAATAGACGTCATACAGAACTTAGTTACGACGCAAACCATGTGTACCCAAAAAATATTATACGGCGCACAATATATTTTCTAAAATATTCCATTTTTTGGCGCCTGATATTCGCCATTCGTTTTTTCTCTATCTGCTGTGATGTACTTACCTTAATACCTACTTATTTTTTTTTTTGATATTTGCAAAGTGATTTTATTTTAAAAAATTAGGCTTTAAAAACAATTTATATCTGTCAAAAAATAACACTATTTTTTGTAATGTAAATTGTTTTTTTTTTTTGTATAAATTATGTTTTTCTGGAGTTATACGCTCACAAGTTTTGTACGTTACCTACTAGATTTATTAATTTTAAATTGCAATATCTTATTTATAAATAATAATCTTTGACTTATCGAACATAATACACACTTTTCGTTCTACAATTTATTTACACAAAGGTAGGGGTTAATCATGTACATCACTTTTCTACACAGTCACCTCCCTTTTCAATGCACTTTGTTCAGCCGTCTACAAACTTGCGAACTCCTTCCAAGAAGGGCTTTCGGTTGTGCCGCTTCCTGCGCATCTGTGGGAAATCAACAACCTCAAACAGCACCCTTGAACAGCCGAAAAAGGTGAAAGTCGAATGGAGCAAGATCTGGTCTGTAGGGAGGGTATTCCAGTGGCTCAAAATTCAGCTTATTGACGGTTTGAAAAGTGTGGCGAGCCGCATGCGGGCGGTAGTTCATGTAACTACAACGATTTCTTCGACAATAGACCTCGGCGATTATTTTATTCTATTTTATTTGGGAAACATACAGTACAATTTTAATTTTTTTTTATATAATATCAAAAAAAATATTCGTGAGTATGACCAGTAAAGTTTCCTCGAAGCTGGTAAAAGAAAAACTAAATAAAAAACAATGATAAAGAATATGTGATAAATAATAAATATTTCAAAGATTTAAATTACGATAATGCATAAAATGGGAGGGGTGGGGAGAGGGAGGGAATGGGATTCAATTAAAGAAGTATCAAATCAATTGTATAAATGAGATTAAGGAGTTTCATTTTAAATAAAAGCAAATTGTCAGTAAAAATGTCTAGATTATTTGTAGAATTTAACAGATTGTATTTTGAGGTGCAACGAGCTACAAAGCAGTTTTTTAAGTAGTTAGTCCTACCAAAGTTTGCGTAAAATAAATTATTTGAACGCGTTGAGTATGTAGGACGACTTAAACGTATTTGCTCTAATAAATAGGGTGAGTCAACCAAGTTATTTAAGATTTTATAAAGATAACACAGATCTTGTATACATCTTCGATATAATAGAGGAAGGATTTTATGGTAACACTCGCTTTCTGTGTATGAGTTGAATTCTAAACGGGCACGGTAATTTAAAATTTATTGCGAATTGCTGGTTTTAGAGTTCTTTCCAACATTTCAATTTTTTTTAATCTACGATAACTTTCAGCCCCTGTCACATCCTCCGATACAGTAAAGCCAGCTCGTTGTTTCTCCTTGGTGCAAACTGCTAGCAGAGCGGACGTGTTTACACTGTAATAGCCGGAAGGCAAATGACGCGATTGGGGTCAAATTTATGACAACATTCAAGGCGCGTTTTTGACCCGCCGTGACAACAATGTAGTAAAGAATCAGTTAAGCGGTAAATTCAGACAGAGATTGCACGGCCAAACCAGTTGGCCTTGCAATGGGGAGAAGATCAATGTCAAACATGGTCTATGGCAGCAGGCTGCAAGGTGGGACTCGTCACTTTTTTGCCAGGACCTGGCGTGTACGGGGCCAGGGACGCACACCAATGAAGCGGATATCAAGTTCATACAAACAGAATCGAAAGTGTTCAGAACAGATTCATAAAATATCTTGACTTTCGTTCCCATCGTATTCACATTAGTAATGTAGATTCCTCGACCTTCTTTAACATAACACCCCTGGTCAATCGCAGAAATATCGCCGATGTTATATTTCTTCATAAACTAGCTACGTCTAAGATTGACTGCCCGGCATTGCTGCAGCGCATCTCCCTGAGAGTACCCGAAAGATCCACTAGATCGGTTGAGACCTTGAGCCTTTCACACTGTAATATCAACTCCCGCAAAACTCTTTTATATATCGCTCGTCTAATTTGTTCAACTCTATATTCAGCGACTTGGATCTTTTCAATTCATCGATCTATGAATTTAAAACTCTTGGATATTCACCTCAGTCATAAACCTTTTTTTTTCTCTTCTTTAATCCATCTTCTTTCTTTTGAACCGACTTCGTATATGTAATTTTTTATTTTGTATCTTTCTTTAATTAACATTTTTTCTTTTGCCCAGCCCTCATATATATATATATATATATATATGCAGATGTATTGATCAGATATCTTTATGCTATACATATATCTTTTGCACTTCTTTTTATTCTTATCTCTTGTCCTTTTTACTAAGTAGATTTGTCCTTTCCTATCCATTCCTTATTCTCCTTTTACCTCTAATTCTTTGACTCTCATAGTTTGTCCATAACTTAAAACTTTCATTTTTTTGTTTTTTATTATATAACTCAAGTTATTGTTGCTTTATAAATAACTATGAATAGAACACAACGTTGTTTACTTCACACAATGACAGTTTAATTAAACAAATTAATTAAAATGTTTCGATGCTTACTGCATCATCTTCAGTAATATACTAACTTAAGACTAGAAGACATTTTATCTACTACATAGGGGCGGGAGTTGTCGGGAGCGGGGGAGGGGCAGGCGGAAAGTGAAAGTGGTTGCTGGGAGGGGCTAGTATGGTAAGAAGGGGGGATGTAATAGGTGGTGTTATCATTATTTAGATGAATTTCTATATTTTCCAAGATGTCCAATTTCTTTCCTTTTTTGCATACATGCAACACCTCCACGTTATCATACTTGAAGTGATGTCCCTCTGATCTCACATGGTCTGCCATTTCTGAATTAATTTTGAAATTTTTTATGCCTCTAAAATGTTCATCTATTCGCGTTTTTATTTTTCTTCCGGTTTGTCCTATATAGCATGATTGGCAGTTCCCACAGTTAATTTTATGTGGGAACTATAATCTCTATATATGTACTGTTAGTTTCCCATAAATAAATAAATATAAATAAATAAAATAAAATACAGACCTGTCTCCCTCTGCCTTGGCGATGCCAGCAGCCTCGGCGAGCAGCGCGATCCTCTTGCCGTCCCGGTACCAGCGCACGGAGTGCAGCGCGCCGCACGCCGCCGTCACGGAGCAGGTCAGCACCGCCTCCTGCCCGACCACCACGGCCGCCTCTCCGACAGACCCTGCAGCCCCTGGAAACGGAAAACAATGTTCAATCCTCAATTCTACAGCCTCTGCACCAGAATACTCTCCGTAGATACATCAAACGTAATTCTCTATGTAACAATTTCCATCACTGATGTAGCAATGTTCGTCTAAAATGCTAGCAGGACGCTGCGCTGTGCTAAATGGCGCTGTTTTTACAGCCGTAATTCGCGACCGAAATATAATGAATCCTCTATATAATAATACTCCGCTATAATAATAATACTACACGCTGGCATTTCGCGATAATTTTATTTGTTGTCAAAGTTAAATTTTTATCGGCATTTTGTCAAAAACTGATGCGAATTAAGTAAAATTTCAGCAATTAGAGATCATAAAGTAATTTGTTTTTTTTTATTTTAATTGATATCGTATTTTTTTTGTGCTTGTGAAAATTAAATCCTTATAAATTTTTTAAAATGCCTACTGATGTAAGAGGAATTTTTGTAATCACAGGACATAAAAAAAAGAATTTTGTTACAAAAAATCTAGACCAAAATATCAGATGATACCTTGTCAAGAATTATATATTTTCGACATAACACACTTTCGAAGTTCATACTGCCATCTGACTTCTAGATTTGGTACAACTGCGGTCACTTGTCCAAAATTTGATCCCGATCGCGTTATCAGCCTTCCGGCTATTAAAATGTAAACATATTCGCTCCGCTAGCAGTTGGCACCAAGGAGGAGCAAAGAGCAGTGTTCCGATTTTTCTGGTCGGAGGGATTGAAAGGGGCCGAAATTCTTCGTAGACTTTAATACGGGGACAATCGTTTATCACGTAAAAATGTTTTTTTTTTTTGTGTGTGTGATGCCCGAAAAAGGACGAAAAGATTCAGCAAGTTCAAGAGAAACTTCTAGCGAATAGGCGAGTTACCATCACTGAGGTAGCGTTTTCTTTGAACATGCCATGTCTACAGTCATGATTCTACCCATCACGATGTCCGCCAAAGGAAGCTTTTCGAGGTCGTGGATTCTCCAAAAACTTTTGCAGGAAGCGGTGCAAAAGTGGCTTCGTGACGAACCGAAAATCTTATTCTTGGAAGGTACACGCAAGCTTGTGGACCGCTGAACTACGTGCGTTTACAAGGGAGGTGGTTATGTAAAAAGTTATGTGCAAGTTGAACCGTTACCTTTGTGTAAAAAAAAGAAGAAAAGTGTACGTAATTTTTGAACTGCCATGACCTACATCAATAATTATGGAGTTTGAATTTTTTTCAATATTTCTGATTTATATTTTGTAAAACTTTGGGCTTTCATTACAGTAACATATCGAATATGAAAAATTCATTCCCTTTAATACAAATAAAATAAAATAATAAAAACCCTCGAATACCAATTGGAAAACATTCCAATTGGAATTTCTGCAGGGTTTTTATCATTTTATTTAACTTGTATTCAAACAAATGAATTTTTCGTAATTGATATACGTTACTGTAATGATTTGTAAAAAATAAGTCAGAAATATTGAAAAAATGCAAACTTTGATATTGCATAACTCCATAACTATTGATATTAAATGGTCATGGCTGCTTGAACATTTTCGACTCATAATCAAGGCTAAAATTGAGTCCTGCGAGGTTATTCATGTTTTCCAAATATCCCTGTAAATGCCATACTTTGAAAAAGATTCTAAATTAAAATGTATAATACATGTATTTACCCGTTTAGTGCCATTTGGTCAATCCCGTTTTCTTTTGGTTCTTATACGAGTTGTTCGTTCTTATACTGTCGAGTACTTCCCTCGAATCGATGAAGATTCCTGTACAATTACCTGATTTGTTCAATTTATTTTGCATGATGGTGAATGTTTTGCGGTTGCATCTTGTGTGCATATTCCTCCAGTGAAACCGAATGCGTAATCATTTATTGTAGAATTGACTTTTGTGATCGAGTTTGATCTCATTTGACTGCTTATTCTATATTATTATTTACTACTGCTTATTCTATATATTGTAATATTAATTAAGATTTTGATATACGATTGTAAGTGGGTATCCCTCACCACACACATGAATCATAATTCTTTTTGGTGAGGTATATACATACAAAAAAATGAATTGTAAACATTTTCTGGGTATGATTTAAGTAAAATATTATGTATATTATTAATTAAGTAAATAAAAAAATAAAAAATATTAACCATGATGCGACAACGAGAAAAACCGCTTTGTTGCGAGCAATCTGGACCCTGGTACTATTCCTACTCATTAAGATGATTTCAACACTTTCGTTTCTTTCCCTTTCACCTTATTATTTAAATAATATTTTCTGACACTACACATTGTGTGTGCACTTATTATTTGTCTAGATTATACTACTTCCTAGTTGAAATTGTGACATTAACATAAGAACGTGTTAAAATATTTTAAGAATTTCTATCATTAATTAATATTTTATACGATGCGGTCTTAAAAATACAATCCCTCATTATAAATACATCAAATTATAAACATAACACGTTGGTCAATCATCCTCAAAATTATTCTTCTTAATTTTCTAGTTTTCCCCGAGAAACCGTAAAAGCGCCCATTTAGCATTTTTCAAAAAATATCAATTTAAAGCGACCTCAAAACTGTCGTAGTCTTCATATCCTGTTAGAAAGTTGTCGATGCGTTAAATTCTACCTTTCCGTATCAGATATCAACACCTTATAGTACAAATCATTTGTCTCGTTCTTAGGGTGCGTGTGCATGAATGAATTTTTGTCTCGAAACTTTCATAAACTTCTATGAATTAATAAATTTTAATTAAATAACATTGTAAAATTTTAATAAATTTAAGTGGTTCATACAAACTTATTTAATTAAAACTTATAATTGTGTCCAACCACAAAGTTAACGCTACAAATATAAAAAAATCTCATAAACTTCGTAAATAACGAATTTTAGGAGATAAACTATATATTGTGATAACTGCGAGAGCTATCGATGACCAAACGACTGCACACAGAACAACTACACGGATCATCTCACAATTACTTACATTCTTTTATAAATTAAGTTTCATCTGTTAGATTAGAGATTTTACTATAAAGTCACTACGCACATTTATTGTCTTATAAAGTCACTATGCAACTTATGCAATTGTCATGGAACAGAGCTATTATTACTTCCTTTCTTTTAACTCGTGGCGTCTGTTTGCTTGAAGAAAAAACTTTGGATCGATTTTCAACCCTTTTCCCGTGATCCAATCGAGCTGAAACATTGCAAGCAGACTCGTGGCGACGATCAAGAAGATCTATCAAATTTTCGTTAAAAAATAATAATAATTATAGTATAATTTTGGATTATTCAAATTTTTAACGGTTTTTATGGAGATTCCGACGCATACGGTAGACACGAAACCCGAAAATGAGAAAGGGAGTTTTGTAAAAACTTGGTTTTGATGGGTTACTTTTTTTTTAAAACCTTTTTTCAGAGGGTAGTTTTGAAGTTTCACGGTTGTGATCTTCAAAGTCATAATGAGTTTTGCGATAGGTAGTCTTCTATTCAAATCTAATTAAAATTAGATTTGAATAGAACTACGAAATTTTAATTTTACTATATTCTAATTATAAATCATAATATAGTATGGTTTCTGAACCGAAAGGGAACTGACGGGTGACTTATTTTTTTAGCTGATGGCATTATTATCAAGCATCATCATTGGCCACCTTTCGGGGAAATATTAGTGTACGTGTGAAATGGCAAATGATTACGGAACAATTCTGAGAACAAAATGAAATATTATGATACGTCATTTTATAATTTCAGACAATCATCTGGCTAGTGAAAATGTAGTATAAAAATACCATATTTGAGAAACTTCGAGGTTTAGGTACTAAATGATTCATACCATCATTAAAAACCATTTACTGATGAGACCATCAATCAAAAGGTCGTTGGAGTGGAATCTGATTTACTTAACAGTTTGTGAAATTTGCAGAATACTTTCTTTGAAGGAGATAATATTAGTTTTATATGCTATTTTATTTATATAGAACTGCTTGAAGCAAGATTATGGTGTTCTATACTGAGGTCGACTTCGGACTTCAAGTGGGGGGATAGGGGCGATTCGCTGGCGTCGTTTCGCCGAAGGGACGTTTCGCCAATGGCCGTTTCATCAACAAAAATAAATTTATTTAAAGATAAACTTATTATTATATTATAACATAAAAAAATAACTATAAAGAGTATTTAAATAAACAGTCAATTATAAATATAATATTGAAATATCAAGTCTATTCATAAGAATATTTTTTTTTTAATAAACAATCAATACCTATTTAGTACTAAACGGAACCAAAAATTCTTAAGCCTTACGACATTTTTTGAAAAAATTTAAATTTACATCGAAATTTACCTAAATATCTGCAAATTTATTTCAATTTGAAAACTGAAACATTTAAAAGTGATCAAATAAATAAACAAATATTACCTACTGATGAACACGAAAATTCATAAACTATGTGGCTTTTTTAAAATCTACAGATCCATAGATAATAATCTTATTAAGCCAATAATGACGATGTATAATTTCCTTCAGCTTACTAATAGCAGCTTCGTCACAAAAATAATGAATAATTCTAATGCATTTAAAAGTGTGTAAATATCAGGTGCGTGTGGTGAGAACATTGTAGCATGACTTTCACGTAAACGTATACTGGGGAAAAAATATCAAAAATAAATATTTATCTGACGGAATACTAAGAAATATTATCATCTGAATAATATTATAATTATTGTGATAGGAATATTACGAGATTTCCCTTTTATTTCGATTTTATTTCAAAATATATCCTTAGAAAAAGTCATGCTTCAATGTTCTCATTGCACGCCCCAGCTAAATATGCAGTGAAAAAATCCTTTCATATAGTAGATAATTTGAAAAATATTATGTTTCTGACAAACGCAAAATAGAGAATATAAAAGGTACCAAACTGGTCGCGAAACGGCCGCCGTGAAAAACCTCATATTGGCGAAACAGCGGCGGCGATACATTGTACAAAGTACTTTTTATTTAAGAAAGTCAATCAAATTAGTATGTGTAAGCCATGCGTACGAATCACACTGTTTCGTTGTGTTGGTGTTTATGCCCGTAAACCACACGTAAACACAAACAACGAAACAATGTGCGTCGTACTAATTCGATTGCTTACACATACTATTTCGATTGCCTATTACCCTCAAGTGACATTGCGACAGGTAAATATTGTTGAACTTCATGTTACTGAGGACGTTGTGTTCATAAACACCTACAAAAATACCTACTCATGAAATACATACATGAATGTATTCATTCATAAATAACTATGACAATTTTCCCGTCAAAATATAATAATAAGTCCGTGCATACTCAATTATACACTTTCCGGTACAGATATTATTGCAATTTGAATCAAAATTGAATCAAAAAAGGGGCGAAATAGTATTTACAGACATTAAAAAATTGGTAGTCATCATCATCATCACCATCGTCATATAATTATTGGCCGTTTTCCATCCATCGCTGGATGAAAACCTTTCCAAATATCTCCCACTTTTCTCTGCCATTGTTATTCGCTGCTATGTATTTCCGTAGAATTTGATGATTTCGTCAGCCCAGCGAGTTTTAAGACGGTCTCTTAATGCACTCTTTGTAATATGTTTATTATCTACAGGTCGATTTTTTACTCGTGCACACCGATGCACACACACATACGAAGACCGGCGAATCTGTTGCCAGTATATTTTTTTATTATTACAATATAATAGTAGGTGACCGCATTTTCACCGCATTCTGTTTCATTCCTCTTTTGCCAATTCCAGGCTTCACTTCCATACATCAGGGTTGGCACTAGCACGCCATTATGTACCGCTAGTCTTGCTTCCTTTGACAGATTTTTTGATTCACTAATTAATCCATTAATCCATAATAATTAATTAATCAATTTTTTTATGGGAAATTAGATAAGGAGCTCATAGACTAGTTTCATACCGAAGTGATTTTGTACACCGGGTAGGTAATAATTAAGACTAAAAAGTATAAAATTATATTACATGAAAATATATTTTTTTTAAATAGATACTAAAAAGTAAAAAAAAAATTTAGGCCAAAAATTTTTACCTCACTCCAAATATTTCTTAATACATCCACATTTGAAAAAATGTATTATATTTTTTGTACTAATTACGTCAGTATGCTCATTGACGTATTATAATATAGTTATTCCCATACTAGCTATGTAGCAAATATTGCATTGAAAGAGACAACACTTATTTACATTTAATTATTTATATATTATATATTATATCTAGGATGAAGTAGTAGAGTGAGCATCTTTGACTTTGTTCATAGAAATGTTCTTTCAATTTGCTCTTCAATTGTTCTGTATTGCTCTGCGTGTTGACAGAAAAATCAGGTAATTTGAAGTCACGGTGACTAAAATAGCCTACTCATTCTTACAATAGTGTACGATACTGTGTTCCTTTTTCCCCGGGAGTTTTTTCGGCGTAGCATCGAGCCCGATCACAAAGAAGGTCCGTTCGATAGCGAATGCAAAGAAGACAATTACCAAGATTTCACGCTTGTAACATGTGTACAGTTTATTATATCATCGAGTGTGCTTATGTATATCCTTGTCATATTCGGCATTGTCTGTTTGTTCTCATTTCGACTTCCTCTCTGAATAACCTCGTGTCCTGCAGCTGAAAATGTCCTCAGACACGTACGCGCTCACATCTCCCGGCGCCATTAGCCGGCTGCGATGTCCACGACCGAGCAGACTACAATTTCCGGGCAGTGATTAGAAACACAATTCACTCTATTCTACGAATAATCAACGTGCACTCCTGCACACATGCAAATGAACACATTTCCGTTAACATTCAGGAAGTTCACAGACTATCCAGATATTCTGCAGATTAGCTTGATGATCTGTTAGAATGCAAGACAAAAGCTACCAACCTAACTACTTAGTCCACAAATAGAACGTAAATAGTTTCACTATTATCTTTTGGCGCATTGAGGGTAAATTTTTTTCTGTAACGGATGTTGCGCACGCGTAGGGTGCGCAGCATGTAGCGGAAATGCGAGTCCGTAAAGTTAGTTGCTGAAGTGAAATTTTAGAATGCAACCAGATCATACCAGAAGTAAGTCGTCAAAGAGAGTAAATATTAATATTTTCTACATTGTTTATAGCTGTCAAAAAATTAATCACTTGAAATTAGAGTTTCAGAAATATAAATAATGTATTGTCGACTACCTATCTTAAATAAAGTAGGTACCAATCATAAAGATGCTCTGTTCAAAAACTGACGAATGATTGGTTGTTGAATTGAAAATTAGAACTGTTTATTGAATTACGATTAACTATGTTATTTTAATTGAAATGCTAAAAAGGGGCTTCTCGTACAGATTTCTGTATTTCATGTTATCGTCGGATGTTTGACTGTGTTCAGTTGCGTGTGAGAGAATGTCACCAGTTTGGAAATGTCCTGGTAAAACCTTGTAATTACTATGCGATTCTTGGCATCAGATTTTTAATAATGAAGACGATGAAGTCAATTGCAAAACCTCAGAGGAAGTCGCTATAGTCGTGGTAATGTATATTTTTACATTAATTTGTATAATTTTTTCTTTAATGTTGTTTTAATGCGCACTTTTTTATATGTAAAGAAGTAAGCTTCTAACGCCCGTACATAGGTACAATCTTTTTTTATGTTTTTAGCGTTAATTTTGTGGTTGGACATTAATTTCACAACATTTTGTCAGAATGGATGCACAATAACTGTTCCATAAATTAAATATGTTTGGATGGACCTAAAAGCTTATAACAACGTGTTATAAGCTTTTAGGTTTCGTAACACATATATCAAAAGGATTTTCGAATGAGATGTGCATCGAGCAAATGTACAATTTCATTATTCGTTCAAAATTGTAATGTGGAATGGCAGTTTGGAGCCCACACCAAAAGAAATACATCGACATGATTGATTAGATTCAAAATAAATTCTTGCGCTGCTTATACATGCGCAGAACAGGAGAATATCCTACATTCATGAACCATGAAGTACTGCTGAGAGAATGCAAATACCGCACCCTTGACTCGCGCAGACAGGAGGGTCTAGTCATATTGGGGGTAAAATTTTAAGAAATATAATTGATGCTCCGAACCTGCTAGAGAATTATGCCCTGTTTGTACCTAATAACTATTTGCGAAACCGAGGTCACGCGCTATTTCATGTCCCAAAATGCAGAACGAATGTAATGAATAGGCACACCATAACGCATAGTGTGCAACTTCTTAATGAACTGAGCGATCATGTCGATGTATATAATGATAGCATTGAAAGCATCAAGCAAAGGATCGCCTCTATAGGTACTCGCTCCAAGTTGTAACTTGCATAGTAAATGGAGCAATCTGTTATGCAATTAAAAAAAAAGATAAACCGGAAGACATTTAAATAGGGAGCTTATTAAATAATTGATTTGTCGTTAAATTCAATTGTATTTTAATTATTTTATCTCTAAAATTTCAATGCCGTTTTCTTTTTAAATACGTGGCCTATCTCTAAAATAGGTTTTACGAATTCTGAAGAATTGTTATTACTAATTCAGTTATGTTATTTTATTCCAGTAAAATGCTGAAAAGTCTCTGCGATTAAGTTTATATACAGCGAATGATTTAGTGGGCAGAATATATCTTTAAAGTTCATTAAGAATTTAACAAAGTTATTATTGGCATATAAAATATTGTTAGCAATTTGGTAAATCTTTAGTTATTTTTTCGAAAAGTGTGTTCACATATAATATTATACTCAATTGTTCATTATTCATTACTATTATTAAAAATATTTATCGCAAATATATCTTTGATTTTGCTCAATATTTTGTCTTTAAATTGAAGGACGTGACCGTTGTTTATAACTATTTACTATAACTATTACTTTGAATTCCGCTTGTAAATTGACACTTGTCATTTAAATTATGCATAAATTATTTTCAAATATGAAAAAGTTTTAACATACATAAATTTTTTAACTGATAAACCCCGCCCTACTCCATGTATACATTTACATGTGTTTTTTTTTCGGTCTCTTCAAATATCATCTAATGTTCGGATGGCTTATATTTTGTTGAAAATGCGTAAGTATATACAGAGTGTAACAGAGCTAGTCCACAATACTTTACAGGTGGATTCCTGCCTTGATTATGAGTCGAAAATGTTCAAGAAATATGATATCAAGAGGAGGTATGCGACATCTAATTTTGCATTTGTTTTCAATATTTCTGATTTATTTTTCGTAAAACGTTGGACTATCATTACAGTAACTTATATTGAATATGAAAAAATCATTCCCTTTAATACAAGTCAAATAAAATAATAAAAACCTTCCAATTCTAATTGGAATATCTGCAGAGTTTTTATCATTTTATTTAACTTGTATTGAATCTAAAGAATTTTTCGTAATCGATATAAGTTACTGAAACGATAGTTCAACGTTTTGTAAAAAATAAATCAGAAATATTGAAAAAAATGCAATCTTTGATATTGCATAATTCCATAGCATGGCTGCTTCAACATTTGCGACTCAGAATTAAATCAGGAATATAGACCAGCGAGGTTATTAACGTTTTCCAAATAACCCTGTATATCTATTTTATTTTAATCATTACATATTAATTATTCAATTAAATATAATATTATAACTTTTCAATGCTTTTTATATGGCTTATTTTCCAACCGAAATTTTTTGCTTTATTAAAATTGAGAAATAAAATGTCCGTTCGCATTTTCGTTTGTAATTCGGACTAATCGCCGGCTAAGTGCTCGCCCAAAAACACGAGCACCTAATGTGACGTAAACGTGAATCAGTAGTGACAAGCAAATTGCATAGTTTGTCCCTCTCAGGCGCTTAGCGAAATTGTAAAAAAAAACTAATAATAAAAACAAAATTTGATGGATATAAAAGCAAAGGCAGCAATATCTACCAAGGATTACTAATTTAGAACGTACTGAATTCGATATTTTATATGAAATATAGTCCTTCTAATATCCCCTTCTAAAATCATGTTTCCAAATTCAAAAGCAAAGAAAGCAATATCCTTGTAGTGTAAAAAGCAAAGGCAGCAATATCCACTTCAACCAATAACTCCCAAAGATGTGTCACGTGACAAAATGACCGTTTCACAATACTAAAGTGAAAATTGATGTCGATTTTAGACTGAAACATCAATACAACAATAGCAAAGACAACAATATCTGTATTGAAAAGTTAAGTTTTTATTTATGTACGCATATAATAGTGATGGTATTTTAACCGGTTCCTAAATAACCGTTATCTGAGATTTGAATATCATTTTATCGATGATAGTTTACTGATTTTTTTTCAATTCGACGGGAAACCATCTGTACTAGACAGCAGTTATATCTCAGTTGCCAATCATCGATACAGTCCGATACAAATCTCAAATAACTCTACCATTAAAAACGTTTTGACATCACTAGTATATAAGGATGACTGAAGTGGCAATTGTTTTCAAAAACTTATTTTCAATAAGCTGTAGGTTTCCTAGATTCCAGAGAAATTCCCTTTAGTAGTAACAGATTTTTTGTGTCCATCTCAGATTCACCTCAGTAGGATATTGCTGCCTTTGCTTTTATACTCCTCATTTAATTTATTATTAAGCGTTCTTATTTTTAAAAAACTTTAGCCATTTTACAAAATACTTTATAAATTATGTAGGTGTCTTTTTTCATTGAATTATTATGGAGATGCTCTTTCGTTTAGAGTTTTAAATTTAATTAACATTTTTGCTTCTTACTTTGTTAATTGGTATTAGTTTTTCTTGTGCTTATGATCCAGCTTCTCTCAAAATTTGAAAAAAAATTATTGCAAGAAAGAAAATAGCCAAAACAAAGTATTTAGTATTCACGTTCTTTTTTTAATAAAAAATTTAAAATTTGTTACTAACAATGTGGTGTTTTACTTTAATTTTAAACATTATGAGCTGTATAAAATGTGTGCATATCTCGATGCCAGAGTGTGCCATTCGAGATTTTCCACTTTATAATTAGGATCACTTTATATGCTATCCTATAATAACTTCTTTCGCTATATTGTATTCTTTGTTGATCTATTTTGTTTCTTCTTATTTTACAATACATTTTTTTAAATGTGTGTGCATGCTTGTTGGTGTTCTCTTTTTCTTTATGTAATGTTTATTATTGTCTTTTTTTTTTAAGGATCGCATAAAGAATCACCATTTGATTATCTCGATGGTCTGCTGGTTACATACCCTGGGAGCCTGAAAATCAGGAACAATTTTTTGAAAAAAAAAATGGTCGCATCTTGTCAATTCCCACGCAGCTCCTGTGCCGCGACTGAGATGCAACATTCCCCAGTTCGCGTTTGTCCGTGACTGAAAATAAGGTCATATACTTATTTATAAATGAAATATCTAAAATGTAACATATCCGATTTATAAAAAAACGTTATTTGTAAAATTGGGAACATTTTGAAAAAAAAAATTTTTTGTAAAAGGTCGTTATTAATAAATGACTTATCGGATTAAAAATCCCATATTTTGCATTAAAGATATTTTCTTTCTAAACAAGTACCTACATTACCTTCTTTTCTGTCTCGGACAAGCCTGCACCGGGGAATGTCGCAACTCAGTCATGCGTGATAAATGCTTACAGCACGAGAACGAAGAACCTCTTAAGAACAACCATCAGATACAGAAAACGAATCTCCGAAACTCTGCGATGTCGAAGATGTCGTGCGATGGGGAAGAGATAGAAGGAAGTACTGGAGAGACCACGTGGACAAAGTGGATTCGACAAGACGGTAAGAATAGCGAAGAACAAGATACTTGCAGGCAGTAGATCTTCAGGAAGACCACCAAAACGATGGAGATGGATGGACAACTGGTCATCCATATCCCAAGAGCAGGAGCCAAGAAACAACAGAACATAGTCCTAACACAAGCAGAAGAAGAAAATCATTTTTACCTGATGAGAGACTGCTCCTCTTGAAACTATAGCAGTGACAAAATAGCTCAATGTGTAGTATGTATTACAAATTTTGTTTATTTAAAATTAAAATAATCATATTGCACTACAAGGTAACTGACATATTAGTTTATAATTAGCTATAACTCGTCAAAATTACGTGCCTACTTTTATTATATCTACATTTCGGCCGCGAGTTAAGGCTGTGAGAATAGCGCCATCTAGTATCTTGGTAGCATTAGTGACGTACATTGTTGCGTAGAGAATTATGCATTTTTTAAATATATGTATTGCTAATGCCCGTAAGTGGAGGTGTCACGGACTAAGCGGGGCAGAAAATGCTACTCCTATCTCATTGCTGTCACTTGACTTGTTGTGCGCAAGCGTCGTGACTCTCATTTATCCCATGTGGCGGCGCCGATTGGATATAAATTGGCGCTAATTCTCAGACATGCGCATATGACTCGAAGTGACATCAGTGTGGATGAGACAAACATGTATTTCTGCAATGTAGTGATTTCGCCTACTTCCAGACCCTGATAACAATATAGGAATATTAGATATATGATTTTTTTGCTTTTTATACCTCAAAATTATTTGCGCCATCTGTTAGCGTTAGTGACGCTAATACTAGTGACGATTGACGTTATTTTCCAGTCACAAATTCTTTCGATAGTTTCCTCAACTTTACCGCCCTAACGAATATTAAAAAATATATGTGTATTTTGTGATGATAATTCCTGAAATGAAGGTATTCCTAAAAGGTCCGCAGCTTTCAGGGACCAATCGTACAGACGACTACACGACCATCGCGTATTATATGATACGACCCAAGTATTTGCCGGCCGCTGCCCGAATTCGTACCGCAAATTGTCCTCGAATGCCGCAATACCCGACCACTTACTCCACCCGCCTATTCCTCCATTACTGCATAACTTCCGCGGTGAGATGACTTTGGCAGATGTCACAATAATTACTAGAAAATCATAAATAAAGGAAACATTGTGGAAATGCTATCCATACATTAATAACTAATTTGCTGTTAATTGGATACCTATGTACATATAAATAGGAGCCGTGAAGTCGTTTAAAAATCTACTGATTGACTACCCCTAACAGTCCAACTCTGAGTCGAGAATTTCGAGAGATTTTATGCAAGCAAAATACAAAGAAAGAATTACTTGTTCGAAGAATATTTTTTCTTCTGAATGAAGGCTTGAACTTTGTGGTGACGTTATTATTAAAATAAAACACAAATCACTTTATTTTCACCACCTTATTAGATTATGCAATCTACATGTTTCGAGAACAATGTTCTCGTCTTCAAGATTGTATGTGTACTAAAATTGAAAAAGTAAAACCATGCAAGTGTGTTACGGTAAAGGGAAGGGTGAGGGGAGGAGTTAATTATTTTATATTAATTATTATGGAATGTCATCTGAAGAGGATGGAATCTTAAGTGGGAAAATATTCAATAGCGGGTTGTGCACAAATTTTGTCTGGTTATTCATGAAATATTGAAATTAGGAAAACTGTTAATATTAATTTAAATAAATATTGAATTCAGGAAAAGTGTTAATATTAATTCAAATATAATAAATTACCAGTCAAAATTTGTGCACAAGCCGCTATTGAATATTTTTCCACTTAAGATTCCATCCCCTTCAGATGACATTCCATAATAATTAACACCTCCGACCCCTTACTCCCCTCACCCTCCCCTTCACCATAACTTGCAAGGTTTAACTTCTTCAATTTTAGTACACATACAATCTTGAAGACGAGAACATTGTTCTAGAAACATGTAGATTGCATAATCTAATAAGGTGGTGAAAATAAAGTGATTTGTGTTTTATTTTAATAATAACGTCACCACAAAGTTCAAGCCTTCAGAAGAAAAAATATTCTTCATGAAGAAGGGAACATCGTTCTCGAAACATGTAGAAATCTAATAAAGCGGTGAAAACAAAGTGATTTGTGTTATATTTTAAAGAATTACTCTTCGGATATAGTTCTCATTTGAGAACGTTATAGAAAGAGGAACGTCAGCATAGATTGTTTCACTTTTCAATATTCAGAATCAACCTGCCGATGATTACACCTATTGGAAGAGCTATTTCTATGGTGAACAATATCACTTTGAACATTGATCTGTTCCGTATCTTTGAGAGGGTTTTCCGAAGCAGGATTCTCATACATCTTTGATAAGAATTTTTATAAATGTATATTAATTAAATGTAATAACGTGTACGAATTACATCTAAATTTGCCATCTTCATGTTTTTTATTAAATTTTTATTTATAAAATGAAATAAATAAATAGTACAATTAAACTTAAAAAAACTACAGATAAAAAACAAGCCTCAAAATTTAATAATTGTAGATACCTTTTGCAGGATTTTTTCCAGATTTTGAATTTTTCAAGATATATTATAATTTATCAGCCTAATGCTAATCAGCAGTGACTCAAATTTGATTTTTTATCTTGGGGCTCAAAATCCCCTGATTCAGATAATCCAAGAAAAAGTATTTCTATGCCGAGAGTTCATGATGTATCATTGGATAAGGAAAACGTTTTTAAGGCGTTGCATATCGGAGTAATAGGCAGAAATTACGTATCCCAATCGGCGCAAGCTTCTCAAAGTTTTGTGAACCATTTTTGCGAAGTTTTAAAACTCTAAAGACTGTAAGTGTCAAAAATGAGACTTTTGCAAATCAACGTGACAAAATATCATTTTGGTTTTCATATTTCTTATGGATGTCAAAACAATGACGTTTCAAAAGGGACATACTCTTGCACTCAATTTAAAGAAAAATGTATCAAATAATATGTAAAACCATGTCACATGTCATGGAAAGTCACCAAAAATGATATTCTGGTACATAGAAGAACTTACAATGCACAAAAATGATATATGACAGTGAAGAGGGACTCACCACATATAGCAATAGCTCCCACATCGGCCCTACACTTTCGCCGCCCAATTCGGCATTTGACATTCTTAGCTCAAAAACTTTGTTTTGGAAAGTGATGGTCTTACACCCCGGATGAGTTATGAGAGGTGCTGGAATCCAAATTGGGCGCTGTTGTAATATTTTTGATTTCAAAAAAATTTTGGAGACGCGCGAATTTTTCCACGTTGCTCCGGGTATTGGCGGCCCTCGTCGTCGTGTGGGCAAACGAGAAGCCCGAGCTCGATTTCCGATAAGGTCACCCTAAATCTGTGTAATTTTTTTCAAACCTGGATATTTTTGTGATGTGTTTCGCCACTGTAATTGGACATCATGGCCTGTTATAGCATTAAAAAACTTAAAAAATGATAAGTTATGACAAAGTAAATAAGACAGAGATTTGTTAGCTATCCAATATGCTGGAGGAAATAAAATGAAAAACTTTTTTTTTTTTTAAATAAATAGATATGCGAACACGGAATACGTGTCACATCAATATTCTTACTATTTTCAAACTAAGCTAAACGCTTGTGCTATGAAAATAGGACTAACTTGCTAGTCTGGGCTGAGATTCGAACCCACGACCATTGGATCACGAGGCGAGTGTCCTAACCACAAGACCAACAAGCTACTCTGATCTACTTTAGATCTGATAAAAAATAATTAAACATAATAATTCCGTAGCCTGTACCTACGTCCGTCTGTCTGTCTGTCCCCGTAACTTCGTTTAGTGTCCGTAATTTCATTCGAATTCACGGTTAAACGGTCGGAGATGGGGCTTGAACCCCGGGCCACCAAACCCGAACCGGCCGATTAAAGCATGTGGCTACGGCCGCCTCTCCGCAGACCGCCAAAAAGATGCTATAAATATATACTTGGGCTTAGCAAAGATGCGAATCAAATGTTCGGTCATTTTTGACGGGTTGCAGCTAGTGTAGTAATAATTAAAATAATTCAAATATTACTATCAATATCACGAAGCTGCTTAAGCCAGTACCTTGTCAAATCTCTGGACCCCCGATCCTTCCAGCGTAAGGAGAGGAGGAAGATGATGTGATGACGGTAGTAATTTGCATATCTATGAACCATCTATTTTAGCACCACCTATTTCGCTGAAGTTTTATTTTCAAACCACCCACAGTTTTAGTGCCTTTAAATACAATAATTTGAAAAAAGAATTGTGGGAACATCCATAAAGACAAGACAAAAGACAATAGCCGCCATTTTGACATGAATTCTCACGGACGCTGTCTGGGAACTGAATTGCAAATGGCGACTTGAATTACTTAACAAAGAATCGAGAATAAAAAAAGATATAACTCTACCCGGCTAAGAAATCGAGGGAGTTGCGTCGGCAATGTATCCCGTAAACTAAAAGATTGTGGTTAGAACAAAATGGCTAACCAATATATTCAAATTTGAGCTGTGAGGTAAATTATAGTCGTATGATTGGTATTAGATCGTAAAGACGATTTGTTACCGTAATTTAAAGATGTCATTTCTAATGTACCAGTGATTGCTCGCCGATTATAAATAATCACGTTACAATCAAATACCATTTCTACTTCACAGTTTATCTCATCAATTGTTTCAAGAAGTGTGAAATATTGTGCAAGCAATTGGTATTATTTGTAATACTAAATGTGCTTTGGTATTCACTATGAGTTCACATGTAAGCAGGGACGGAATTAGACTGTTTATTTATACATTTATTTGTTTGTCAGTACATAGATAGTAAATTTTTTTTAATGGTAAAATCTCTATTGGGCTCTTGGTATAGCAGAGATTCTATGTTATATTTTCTATAAAACCTCATGTGTATGTAACATTGATTCAAGCTAATAAGCATAATATTATGAGATTGTATGACCTGAGTACCTACACTTTGAAAGAAATTGCAATAATTAGAAAACAAATTTTAAAAAAGGTCTAAAATAAAAAAGTTTTCTTAAAAAAATAATGAGAAAGCAATAGTAGGTACAACACATAAAAAACAATTTATAAATATTTTAGTATTAGTGTACAGCTAGTTAAAATTGAAGGTGTATTACACTGTAAGCGAACTCCTCTCTACACATGAACAGTCTGCTTTCTTGAAGAGGTAACACGAAAAATATTTTATTGTTATATATTTCATGTAATTCAAATGTTATATTGCACTAAACTAAAAATGTCATTCACGTTCACATTCAGATAAAATACAGAAATGGTTGTTCATTACTAGACATTTTTTAATGTAGGTAAATATCACGCTAAAAATGTTAATGTAATGTATATATTTTGTTCACTTGGGAACTGAAAAGAGATACAGATCAGAAAATAGGGGCAGAAGACCAAACCTACAGGGGTCCGGGGAATCACTCCGCGTGACTTTCTCATCACTCAAGGGTGACTTAGTGCGGTTTAGGGAACGGTAGTATTTATTAATGATTTTACCACCAAAGTTTTTTTTGTCGGCGATTTTAAAACAAAGCGTTTGCCTGAACGAATTTTGATAAATGGCTTCCATTAAATAGTGAATTACAGCATTACATAAATCGAGTTTTCATGGCTATGCTGCATGCTATACCACATGTAGTCATAGCTATACTACATGTAGTCATAGCTATACTATATGCAGTCATAGCTATTCTATATGTAGTCATAGCTACGCTACATGTAGTCGAAATTTGGATTTGATATAAATCGTTAAATTTGTAAGACGTAATAGCACGTAACGTAACGTGACGATTTGTAACTTTATTAATATTGAATATTTCGTTATTATTTCAATACAGTTTATCCTCCATAATGTTGGCTTGGCACTCTTAAGAAAATATATTCTGTGTTATCTACATACAAATATTCCGTAACTTATGATGATTTCTAACACACCGACAACAAATTTTATGGTCGCGGTCCTTCAGTTAATACTTGTATTATTTTAATTATTGTAATTAAACAATGATTAGTTTGTATTATCCAGAAAATGTTGTCTAGCATATACATTCTGATATAAATGAATAATAAAAGACGACAGTTTTGTAAAAAAATGCGAAAATACTTTGAATATGCCGCCTTCAAGATATCGCCATGAAGTCATACGCTGTGAATAGATATTATGGACTACGAGAGAAAATAAATGTCATTGTTTTTAAGAATGGATGTCTCCGATTTAAGAAAGGACTTCCACAACACGCGGAGAAACCATTCCTTCGTACTTTTGGACGTGTTGCTAGAAGAGATTGAGACAATCTAGAGAAATTGATGATCACTGGGAATGTACAAAGACAGGTGAGAGGTCAGTCTCTGAAAAAGAAGATGGTCAAACCATGTCCGAGATATGACTGAATCCTCACTATTCGTCTCTCTTGCGAAAGTTAGAGGATTGCGAAAAATAGAGGAAAGTTTCACGGCATGAGCTGCTCAAGTAAGACACAGATAAATTATTAGTTTTTTCGTTTAATTGTTTCATGATTTGCCAAAAAACGAAATGAAGAGTGGCCATGCAATCATATTGGTTTTTATGCGATATTAAGGAAACCACTTTAAACAATGCTTGCGAAACAGACTTTAAACAACGAAAACATCCATTATGTTTGATGTTTTCGGCGCTTCCTGATTCTGATTCATCCAATTAGTATTTAGTTTTAAGTCGTAAGCGTAGTCAGACTCGAGTCTAATGGCGAAAAGCTGCTACATTGTTCCATTCGTCAGATACTAAAGTTTGGCCCTCGATTTATGAATCACGTAAGGTCAACAAGACGCTTATCCATCTAGACGTGTCTTAACAAGGTGAAGCGAGACCACGAGTTCGACAAGAGTTGAAACCACACTGCCCAAATCCTAGACAAAGGTAATCACCAAATTCTCACCGGAAGCCATCTTAATTACAAACTATGAGCAGTTATTCATCCACTGGCTGTTAAACTTACTTCGTAGTTTGTCTACAAACTCAAAACCATCCATTTTTAAATGTGGTGTTATAGATATAAAAGAATCGACCCCACACATAATATGTTTTCTGTTTCAAAAATAAAACAAATTCAATTTAATAAACAGATTGATAAAAAAATCAACTTTATGACAATTTGACACCATAGTCTCAGATATAGCAAGATTTAAAAGCATTGAATTAGCATGTAACTCACCTTTCAAAATATGCTTCATGAAATATTAGGTCCTTACATATGAAATTGGTGTTTTGCCGTACTGGCAAATTTGATCTCAAATATCTTCTCTTTGGTTAGGAATTCCAAATCCAAATTTATACAGCTATTTACTCATGTATTTGTATTTTGAAAATTATAATTCATTTGTTTTTTCCTAAATTGTTTTTTTCTTTGCGTCACTCAGTTTACAAAATGAAAAACTTGAAATATCGCGTTATTTACGAGTACGAGTTCCACCGTGGCACCAGTGCTGCAGAAACGGCTCGAAGGATTAATGATGTGTATGGCGACGGTGCCGCAAAAGAAAACACAGTGCGTTTTTGGTTCCAACGTTTTCGTTCTGGAAATTTCGACCTGCAGAACAAGCCCCGTGGACGGCCGGAGACCAAAGTTGGTAATGAAGAATTGAAGGCTATTGTGGAAGCGGATCCATCGCAAACCACATCCGAGTTAGCTGCAGGCTGCGGTGTTAGTGATAAAACTGTTTTAATCCACTTGAAGCAAATTGGTAAAGTGAAAAAGCTTGAAAGGTGGGTACCTCACGAATTGAGTGAAGCAAATCAACAAACGCGCGTTGACTGCTGCGTTGCATTACTCAACCAGCACAATAATGAAGGGATTTTAAATCTTAAATCTGGCCATATGATTACGGCAGATGTCTATTGTCAGCAACTGCAAACCATGATGAAAAAGATAGCTGCTAAACAACCGAGGCTGGTTAATCGCTCTAGGCCACTGCTGCTTCATGATAACGCTAGACCACACACTGCACAACAGACGGCTACCAAATTAGAGGAGCTTCAATTGGAATGTCTAACACATCCACCGTACTCTCCGGACCTTGCCCCAACAGATTACCATTTTTTTCGAAATTTGGATAACTTCTTGCAAAGGAAAAAATTCAACTCCGATGGGACAGTACAAACCGCCTTCAAAGATTTTATTGATTCCCGTCCGAATGGTTTTTTTAGTAAAGGGATCGATGAACTACCTATGAGATGGCAAAAGAGCATAGATAGCAATGGTACATACTTTGATTAAATAAAACTATTATAATAAAAAAAATCGGCTTTATGTTCCTCCCATACTAAACGCCAATTTCATATGTAAGGACCTAATATTAGCAGGGTTTTAAGGTTTCTTGTTTTCGTAATTCAAATAGTATCTAATCTAAGCATTAAAAGTGATATTTTTTTATCAACATGACAAAATATCATTATTGTTTTCTTATAACATATTTCTTATACTAAAATCTTTTTGAAAAATGTTTCTTTTCAATTAGATTTTTAAAAGTATTTATGTCACCGATTTTTTTACACGATTTCGAAATGAAACGGCCCACATAAAAATAACGAATTCTATATTTTCCGCAAATTGTTTGTTCTAATTAAGATGTAATTAAAAATAACGAGAAAATTAAATATTTTCAATATTCATCCGTGATGAGTGTGATGAAAGTTTTTCGACCAGTTGTTTCAAAATGTTTTGCATCTGTTATCACTAGAATGAAGAGGTATTGAATAAACATTTTTTGATTTAAATTTTTAATAGTTATAAACTACAAATTGTTTGTTTTTGAATGCCTATATCAATTTTGTGTAAATCAATGAAGAAAAAAAATTTTTTTTCTTATACCTATATTAATAAATTTTGGAGAATTTATTAATTGGGTTTTCATTATTATTTTTTAGCACGATTTTCTGTAACACTATATAGTATTTTTTCATCTTACATGGTTTCTTAATGTTGAGGAATACATTTTTTCCTTTTTTTTACATACCGGTATCTCATACCAAAAATCGGTAGCAAAAAATTACAGGCGGATTTCCGTCTCGATAATGAGTCGAAAATGTTCAAGCATGACCTAATACTAGTTTTCATTTTTTTTTTCAATATTTCTGACTTATTTTTTGCAAAATGTTCTATTTTCATTACATTCATTTATATAGATTATGAAAAATTGATTCAATTCAATATATCTCAAATAAAATGATGAAAACCTTGTTAAAACATTTTAATTTTTTGCAAGGTTTTTGTCATTTTATTCGAATGAATTTTTCATAATTTAATAAGTTACTGTAATTAAAGTTTTTGCAAAAATAAGTCAGAAATATTGAAAAAAAATGCAAACTTTGATGTTGCATTTCTCCATAACTATTGATAAAAAATCATTTATTCTCAGATACACGTTTGTTCATGACAGAAAAAAAGATTGTGTAGGTACCAATTAAATATCTACAGTTTAGCATATGCGGTCTGGAAAAAACTGTTGTTTTGTGAAAATGGAAACAATTTTTTGAACGATAGTTTTTAACAAATGGTTTCAACAAATCGTATTAAAAATTCGTATGCTGCATTGTGGATATTTAATTTTTAAATAAGTACGTCCTCTTCTTTCCTGTCTCGAAGAAACGTGCACCTGGGAAATTTGCATCTCAGTCACGGATGAGGAGCTCCACGGCAATAGACATGGCGCGACCATTTTTTTCACAATTTTTTATATTAAATAATAGTTAAATGTGTATTTTTAGCGAAATTTAAAATAAATTAAATTTTAATAATTATTATTAATGAAATTATAAATGGATTAAATAAAAAATATTAGTACTATAAAATTTAAAATAAATAAAAAATTTACAAATATTATTATTAAGTTCGGCGGGTTAACTATTTTTAGTGTGACAGCTGTTTCGGCTCTGTTTGATAATGGCCTTTCAAGCCGAAATAGCTGTCACACTAAAAATAGTTAACCCGCAGGACTTAATGATAATAATTATTAAAATTTAATTTATTTCAAATTTCGTTAAAAATAAATATGGAGTTCTACAAATTAAACACAAAAACCATAAATAGTTTAATATGTACCTTAATGATGGCCTGTTGCATTCACTCGGTTTATAATAATAATTCGTTTAGAGCGTTGATTTTTGCGTTCCCCGCTAATCAAACAACCTGTTTCCGTAAAAATCTATGCCTTTAACGAACTTTTACCTTAAACCAAGTTGATAACCATCCCAAAGTGCGAATAAAAAAAAATTACCCAATTTCTATCTAAATTTTAGTCTCCCGGGATGGTGTTTTCACTTAATTAATCCAATAGCCTTGGAGAGGATTGCGAGTTCATCCCCTCTGCCCGCCGCTCCACATACAGAGGAATGCACGGAACTCGGGGTACAGTCTGCGGCGATCGACAGGACGTGAAACCGAATCCTTTGAGACAGTACCCGGCTGTATTCCCTTAAGATATCGATACGGGAGAGGGGAAGGACGACATGCGGGCGGCGGCTGGTGGACAGGGTGGCGGGTGGTTGGCACGTTGGATCTACTTATTTCAATTAAATTCAGGCTCCACCGAGATGAATACAACATTAAACAACCTCATTGATTTAAAAATATTTTTAATGGAAGTTTTTAGATAAACACTTTAATATGTTTAAACATACTGATACAGAGTGGTTTTTTTTCAAGTTAATGTGTGCAAGCGACAAAGGCGTGGAAATAACTATAATATTTCTTTTTACAACAATTTATTAACAGTCAGTAATACGAGGAAAACACAGAAATACAAACAATAGAAATATAAAGGAACACACAGAAATAGAGACGGTCGAAATATAAAAGAGCACACAGAATATAGAATACAATTGGCACAAGCATTAGGTCTCTGGCGTAGTCATAAGATAATAATTAAGGCGGAATTCTGGATCTCACTTCACAGATTCGGCGGAGGCTCTTGCCGGAAAAAACTCGACAGCAAGAGCGATGGCGAAGATACTTCTCGGAGATAAACACTCGACGAGACTGGAGCTTCACATAAGCTCGACTTGATGCGGCCCGGCAGGAGAACACTCGACTGCGGCGGCGATATCGCTTCCTAGATTCGCCAGGAATCCCTCCCGGACACCTCCTAGTAAGGCTAGGACTATTGGAGCCTTCCGAACAGTATATCCTGGCTGGAAGTATAAGCGCACCGCTTTTATACCCTCTCGGCGGCGGTGGGGATGGATGAGCGAACAACCGTTTATTCGCTGTTGCTGGGCGGAGCTCCCGGAAGCCAAATTCATTGGAAATATGCACCTTTGCGAAGCCTGGCAATTTTACAGAGCGGCCGGGTTTAATGGCTTCTGAGGAATAGACACAAGTACGGGATTTTCGTTTACATCCCCCATCTATCCATTTTTAATGGTGTGACTCTCCATTAAAAGTCATTTTAGTCAAGAATAGATTAATATAATAATGTATGGAATATTGACACATTCCTTTAGGAATAGGAATTCTCCATTATGGATACCTACGGTTTTTAAAATCTGTAGGAAATAGTGTAGAAAGAAAATAAGTTAATAATAAGCAGTCTCTTCAGCAGAATCGTGTATATTATACCCCAGTTCTTTCCTTAGCATTCTTAAATTTCCTAAAATATAGAACCTTAGCATATTTTATATAAAAATAAACATTTTATGAATACAGTATTCATATTATATATTTAATTACTTAACACAAACTAGTCCAGCAAATAATTGAGTATATTGTAACTTTTTTCGCGTTCCATATATACACGTTGCCCCGTGTAGCTAGTAGAGAAAACTTCGGGGAAGTCGTCTTCATTAAATTTTGATTAGTAAACATTCTTTACAGTTTGAGTAAAATATCAACAGTTACTGAGATAACCGACATCAAAGTTTGCATTTCAATATTTATGGCTTATCTTTTTAAAACGTTAGACTATAATGTAAGTAATAATATCGAATATTAAAATTGCATTCGCTTCTATACAAGTCAAATGAAATTATCAAAACCTTTCCGAAATTCAAAAAATATTTTTTTGTTGAGTTTTTGTCATTTTATTTCATCATATGATATCTGTCATTTTATTTGAAAGCGAATGAATTTTTTATAATCCATATAAGTTATTGTAGCGACAGTTCAGCGTTTTACAGAAAATATTGAAGTAGTCCACATTTCACCGAAGTATTTGCTGTTAGCTACGAGTCACCCTGTATATAAATTATTTTTATGAATGCATTATTATTTCTCTATATTACATTTTTTAAACAATATTGTACAACAGATAGATATATGATATACGATTATTTTATTTTATTATTTTACATTCAGTTTTAAAATTTTATCTCCTGTTAAGGCAGCACATCTTTGTAAAAATTTATTCATAAAATCATTAAGTAAGCTGTAAATAAATTTGAATAATTATTTCTTGAATAAAATAAAAACTATTGAACGTGATACCTACCGCATCGCACGCAAAAATAATACATTGTAAACTAATAATTGGTATATAAGAAAGAAAATAATAACTTGTTTCCAATATGTGTTATTTTATTTTATGATTTTATTGCAGGTGCTTAAAACATTGGCAATATATCCTCCCCGACCGTCCTTTCTTGGATCCACCCCACTGACGTGAATGATATAAAAATCCCTTAAATTATGACGGTGTGGGAAGCGTCCCGGGAATAAACTACGTTTCCTAACAAAATTTAAGATACTTCTTATGTCCCCCTGTGATCGTGAATCGAGGACGTAATCCGTGCAGATTTCCTGCTTCATTTTAAAGATAAAATGTAAAATATTATAAGGAATAGGCTGGAAGATTTTATGCGTACCAATATATTTAGAAGCAGTTTTTGTTATTTGTTGTGTTGCTATAAGAAACAGAATTATGAGATTATAATTATTATATATATTTTATACGATAATAATAAGAATAATCAACAAAAAAATTAACATCTATTTTATTAAATAAGTTAAGTAGGTATGGTATTTCTTTAAAACATTAATTTGTTTACATACGCAAGATTCCAAATCTCTGGAAAAGGAATAGTAGAACTAATTAATATATAAAATATGCACAATATTTAGGAAACCTGGAGCATATTTAGAAATGTATATGGAAGCTATAAATCTATATTTGTATTCATTAAAATATGTTCTGGTAAAGCTTTTTGTATTTAATTAATGGAAGAATTTGGCTCATTCATTTTTCCTATTTTTAAAATTTTATACAACCTACCAAAATGAAAAAATATTTTCTTTTGGATTAACTGCGTTCGCATTGCACTATTGATTACACAACTGAACTGAACAAGACTAATGAATTAAAACATATTATTATCTGTTAGAACCTGCATTGTCGTGAAAAAACGGTATTGTATCACCCCTAAAAAGAATATGTTTAATACTTGGCTCTCTGCTCTTTTTTCAGTTTTTCAAAAAACTAAAGCAGTGTGTATTTTAATGATTTATATATCTAAACCGGCAAGGAGAGGCCTGCAAAAGTCCATTCGCTGTCCCTCTCCCACAGTAAGAAACTCTTGAAAATTAAACCAAATAATACATATAAAAATCAAAAGAAGCATAGTAATGGAGATGATAAAATAATCGTAAAGTAATAGAAAGAAAAATTATTTCACACTTCAAACATGTCATTTCACTCCGTATAAACTATCAAAGACACAGATCTTCACGATATCGCGGATAATATATATATATTTTTTTTTTAAACGCTTCAGCAGGCCAGGGGGCCCAATTACAGAAGCGAAATACATCACAAAACACCCCAGGCTTGAGTAAATCACACAGATTAAATTGTGATCTTACCGGGAATCGAACCCGGAACCCTCGGTGTGAGAAGCCAGTATCATAAACACATAGTGATGCGAGCATGGAATGTGTGTTGCATCACTATTATTATTATTTTCAAACTTAGCAAAACGCTTGTGCTATGAAAATAGGACTAATTTTCTGGTGTCCTAGAATGGGGCTCGAACCTCCGACCACCAGATCGCTAGGCGCGCGTCATGATCCCTACACCAACTAGTTACTCGTTTTGATTCGACCTTTTGGTGGTTCGAGGACTTAACAAGCAATGGCTTTGATTCAATGTTCGAATCCTGTCTCACTAGAAAAAAATCTATGTTAAGACAGGCAAAACTTACTTTCGAAGTTTACAATTTACAAGTTAAAAGCAGATATAATTATTTTTAAATGAAAAATAATGTTACCAGATACTCGGCTGTCAACCTTCAATTAACAATTTATTTGGTCTACCCATTTATCTAATCCATATTTTATTTTTTTCAGGATACTTCACTTTGGTTATACGACTTAGGGCCGGTTGTTTCAAGTTGGATTAAAGTAAGCGTTGTTTTAAAGCATAGATTTTTACGTTCTCCACCAATCAGACGATCCGTTTTCGTAAAAATCTGTGCTTTGATCGACCGCTTACTTTGATCGAACTTGAAACAACCGGGCCTTAGTGCCGGTTGTTTCAAGTTGGATTAAAGTAAGCGTTGTTTTAAAGCATAGATTTTTACGTTCTCCACCAATCAGACGATCCGTTTTCGTAAAAATATATGCTTTAATCGACCACTTACTTTGATCGAGCTAGAACCAACCGGACCTTAAGGATATGTGACATCCAATGTAACGACAAATATAACTTCAAATGTAACGCATATACAAGATGCTAGACATTATCTACGAAAACCTCTTTTCGATTCTTGGCAATTTCTTGAATATTATACCAGTGTTGTCACCACGGCGTGTCGAGGCAATTTCTTTGTCTGCATTGTCGACACACGATACGGGAAATAGTCATTTCATACTCGAGTAATCATACAGGATAACAATATTATAATATACAGGGGGGTAACCCGCAGAAGTTCTAAACAGGTGGCCCGTAATCCTCGATGCATTAATTTTTTGGATATTGCTGCCTTTTCTTGTATACCTCACAATCAAATTATTTTGTTCATTTTCCATAACCGTAACTCATAAATAATATGGAAAATAAATATTTTATAATACAAAATTAATTTCATTAGAAAATCAAGGATAAGATGATTCCTCTAAAATTTTTCATGTCATTTTTTGCACCCGCCTATGAATACAGAAAGTTATAAAGTATACATGTACCTACTTATACAGGGTTATTTGGAAATCATTAATAACTTCGCAGCCCTACATTCCTGATTTAATTATGAGTCGAAAATGTTCAGGCAACCATGACATAGTTATGGAGACATGCAAATCTAAGTTTGCATTTTTTTTTCTAATATTTCTGGCTTAATTTTTGTAAAAAGTTGCACTATCATTACTAATAATAAAATTCTGCATTCATTCATTAAAAGAAGCTAAGTAAACTTTTTTTTTAATTATTTATTGAAATAATGTCGTTGTGTAATTTCGTTACGAATTATTCAATTAAGATCAGCGTTTAAACGTATAGATATTATTTTAACTAACACATGAACTGTCGTCAATTCTTTGTTTACAAAATAGCACCACCTCTGGTCCCTATACTTTCCACTTATTTCAAAAAAAAAATTGAAACATTTATGAAAAGTTTAACTAATTTCATTAATAGTTGATAAAAGTTAAATAAGTCGCGTTTTATTACAGGAATACGTTTTTTTTTCTATTTAACAAAAAAAAATTAATTAGGTTTGTTATAAAAATACTTCAGGTTTTTAAATTATGAAATTTTCTATAACTTCAGTATAATTATATCTTAGACAGTCGTTAGGGGGACATTCTTCCGATTTTCTAAAACAAACTAGCTCAATTCACCTCTGTACATATTTTATACTTTCCAAATAGTTGCATAAATAATTGGCACAAATTTTCCTAGAATTATCAGTAGTATAACACGGTGAGAAAATGATACCTATTTCCAAAATGTTAAATTATCGGATTATGCATTGAAAACATTTGTTCTTATTTATTATATGAGCGGTAGGTTTAACACATCTGGAGACGTTCCTATTCCTTTGTTGACTGGCTTATAAGGAAGTCCGTGTGAGTGGGTGTACAAGGTGGAGGCCGCACGATGGCCAGGATCGCAGGATGTGCATATATGAAAGATAGGAAGTCGGTGGACGTATTGTGAAATACGAGGCCCAAAGGTCGGGGGTTTAATCTAAAACCAGCATATTGTCGCCGCAATACATCTACATCTACAATGCACAAACTACATACTTGATATTGTAGCAATATGGCTTTCTGTATCTTGACAGTTATGTATAACATTGTTGTTCGATATTTGTGACGTCACGTTGGCACAGAAATCGACTTTTACAGAATATTGGAGTTTTTTTATGTGGCAACACAGATTTTTCTCTAACGAAATTTATCCTACCCTCAACGAAGTACCTACCAGTTTACTTTGAGTTTCGACAAGTCTCGTTATCTCGTTGTTAAGGCGCCACAGGACAGACTCCCTCGCCTCCTGCCCTGTAAATTTTCGTCTTGTGTTTAATTGTGCATCCTAGAGACAAGGACAAAGGTTAGTCGAAACGTCCCTCCCTTTCTCGACCAATACAGTCCATTTCTCGTCTCGTCATTCCTCTTAACCTTCCTATTCCTTATCCCATTTCCCGACCATATTCCCGCCATCCCCCAAGTACGCGGCGAATTCGCGTCACATAGATTGTAATGCAACAATGTTGACGTTTTAAATTTGAAATTAATGAATTCAATCAATCAGACAGCCCTAAAACGTAAACAAACGTTAAGTTCAGAATATTTTGAAAAGAAAAAAGTATATTGCTTTCAAAATTCCGTAAATCAATTGTAGATTTTCTCATTAACGATATTAAAATAATTAGCGACATCTGTGGGGATTTAGGGAAACGAAATTGGCTTTGTACAGGCTGCATGGAAAGGCGATTACAACTTATATGTGAAAGCTTGTCACACAATTCAAATATATATATACAACTTCCAAAAATTAGTAGGTATGGTATATTCTATCATGGGTGGAAATGGCGAATTTTACATTGTGTAAAGTGATCACTTAAGCCAACCATACGATAGGTCATAAGTCCTATGTCCACCCAAATGACTTTTATACCTACTTTCCCATAAGAAATACAGTTTCGTATCTGTGAGATATCTCTAATATATATTAAACGTTAAGTTATTCACAATTAAGGACAATGAGCTTTCTAATTGATTGAATTCATTAATTTCAAACCAATCAAACTTAAAACGTCAAAATTGGCGCCATTACACTGTTATACAATAGCTGTCAAGCCATCGAAATATCAATATTGCTTAGTTCAGAATATGGCCAAACATCGATTTAAATCGCCAAAAATAAAAATCGCTGTCATTCGTGTCACACGCAAAGGAAATTTAAAAAAAATAGCCTTAATGCGGCAGCCGCCTGTCTGGCCGGCCCTTCAGGGCGATCTTTAATAAGGTTACTTCCTGCTACCAATTAGGTACGAGATTGACTCGCTGTGAATCCGGCGGTACAAAGAAAAAGGGCTCCATTCTTTCTCACAAAGGGTGGACAAAACGCTTCAGCTGGTAACGCGAGAGGTGGGCCAAGACATTGCTCAGTGGTCAATGAATAGGCTCGAGCAAATTTACTAATACTAAAGAACACCAAATATTACATTAATGTCAAAGCGTTTCAAATTATCATAGAAGACACATATGTATAGTCAAGCAATTCATTTAAATGCTGCGTAAAATAAGTTATCTGTAGTAATGAATAAGAGCAATTTAGGTGCTAACAGATGCACTAATTATAAGAATGTTCTTAGGTTTTCACAGCCACTCAAAATCTTCAAGTTTGTGTGTTCAACACATCAGCCCTGATGATGGACCCTGCAATAGGATCCGAAACGTCGGCCCGAAAGGTCATAACAACACGGTATAATACCCCAGTAAACACAAACTTGAAGGCACTCATTATAACACTTGAATTAAGAGTTCTTTTTTTTCTCTCTCTCTCTCAGTTCTCTCAACTCAAAGTTCCCAGACCGTTCAAAATCTTCGGTATATAATTTTTTGGGCCATTCTGCATGTGGCCACGGATATTATTTGCGGACTTACCGTTTTGGATGCTATTGCAGAATATATAGGTACATGTGGAATAATTTACGCATATGAACATAATTGTACATTCATACGATTATATATGTACATACAGCCGTATTAAGAAGTTCTTCTTCCTTTGTTCTTTCTTTTCTATTAAGGAGTTCTTCTTTCGTATGGTAGAGTTAAATTATTTTATATCCTTTATAACCATAGAAATGGATTAATTTCAATTCATATATATAAGTAAAATTTATTAAATCAACGATAAAAAGCACTGAATTTATGCATATCTATGACTTCCAAGTGCACAAACTAAGTATTAAGTTGCTTACATCAACTCTTTCATGACTACATTTATTTTTTAGTTAACGCTTCCGGATGCACATTACTATCATTATGAAAATGCATTTTTTTAAATGAGAGATAATATCTCTGTTAAAGAGGTGGGGTATTCTTCTTCTTCTTCCTCAGCCATCTCTCCACAGCTGGATGTAGGTCCCTTCTAAATTTCTTCAATCTTCTCTTTTTTGGGCTTTTTTAATCCTCCCACTGCCCGCGACAGGTATAATATCATCGGCCCACCTTTTCTTAAGTCGGCCTCTTCCTCTTTCCATGTCCCATGGTCTCCACCGCAGAACTCTGGGTGCAGCAACACGACCTGCCCGTTGCCATTTTAATTTGGCAATACGATCTACTATCCGGCGTCTGATTTCCTCATTTCTGATTCTATCTCTCAGACTTACGCCTTACATTTAAGGGAGGATTGTTAGTTGGTGCATGTTAATATTTTTGTTCTATAATTTACACTCCTATTATTATAAAAAAATATATATAATATACAAGTAGGCATAAATTTAAGTAAAATACAAAGGCATGGAGGAGCTCGATTTGCTGGATAACATAGGTTGAAATTACTTAACTTTTAACTGTTCATGTATTACATAAACCAAGTCGATCTTTTACCGGAGTTTAATTAGAATTACGCATAAGATTAAAAAGATTTGCATTTACGTGGATAAAAACAAATTAACATTCATTAATATACTGGTGAAGACAATCGGTACCTAAATTCAGTGCGGTTATTCTAGTGGTTTTTCCAGCAGAGGTATTTATTTATTTATTTATTAAAACATTTTTTTTAAATAGATTATCCACTAGACTATAGGTTTATTCTGAGAAAATCACAAATGTATACCGGTTTAAGTTAAGCAAAATACTACAAGAAATTATCGCACGGGTTCAGTTTAAATGGAATAAATAATAAAAACAACTGTAAATACTTGTACGAATAAATCCAAAATAAGTAGTTTCTTTTAAAACAAAGTTGAATGTTAATTTAAATAAAAAGAATAATTATTGATACAATTTCAAAAATGTAGTATGTTGGATAAAATTAGTTATGTTGGATGTTGAAAAGTAATTATGTTGAATAAAATAAGTAATTATAGTGGATAAGTAGTATGTTGGATAAAAGTAACAAAAATTTCATAAAGATATGCACTTGTTGGACTTGTTGACAATTTTTTTGAAGACCATCTTTAGTTACGTATAATTGCTACACAATATTTTCATGTTATTCTTATAGCGAAGCCAACTGTATTCTGACCCTTAATACTCGCACATTAAATAAATGCAAATACAATCATTTCAATATTATGTCTTTCACTAAGTAATAATAATAATATTGGCAATGCTTACTTAGACTAAAGAAATCAAACGGTGTGGTTTGTTAACTAACAATAATATTAATAATTTTATTTGCAAGTTTATGTATGATTCAAAAATGATACTTGCAACCCCGTTTCAAGGCTTGTCCGTAACCCTGAATGCAACTTAACATAATAATTTATTTTAGAGTACCTACTTCAGGAGGATAAAAATAGTGTTTTGAAAGACTCCCCGTGTAAACAACAATTAAAAAACTGGGTGAAATCAAAGAGCAAGAGCGGATATTTACAAGTCGAGGATTTGCGATTCTAATCTTTGCGGTCACCGATCTGACACATGGAACAATGGCTTATATGCACATGAGATCTGAATGTTCAATGTTAAACCTGCGAGTTCCGCTCCTTGGCTCGCGGTCACCTACCAAATCGTTGCTTTATTCAATTCTTTATTGGATTATATAAAAATACGAATATAAAAAAACCTTCTTATGGATTACAGCATATATTTAAATAAAAACTCAATTTTGTGTCTTAAACCAGACACTAAATCAAGAGTAATGCGTAACGTCTAGGCCTTTGAGATGTGGCTTTATACAACAAGGAAGCAAATAGGCATATACTAAAAATTTCCTCGGTAGATAGAGTTACGAATGTTGAAATCCTTCGGTGCATAGAAAAAAAAACTACAATCCACCATCATCAAAATAAGAAATCTTTAGTATCTCGAACATATTACGAGAGGACCAAAGTATAGTCTCAACCAACTCACGTTTATATGTCCGGGACTGTATTATTGTATGTAAGGAACTGATGTAAAATGTGTTAAACTCCGAAATAATCGCGTAACGGTAATGCGCTTCTAAGGTAAGAAGATAGAAAACTCTAGAAGAAGAAGAGCACGTTCTGATTGATGTAATACTCCTATTTAAACTACTGCAAGGATATCTCGGTTGTCCTAGTCAAGTGGACCTAATCTCCTTTCACGCTCCTTGTAGACAAATCTGATTAAACTTGCTCTTCCATGTTCCAAGAAATTGAATATACTCAAAATACTTTTATATTCAGCACACGCAAGACATTCATTAATAATTGTATTGATGTTGACATCTTCAATATTAGTCATACATCACTAAAAAGCGTCCTATAGATTGTGTGTAGGTATGTACTTTATTCTAGCACCACTCAACTACTTCATCTTAGCACTACTCAAGGCATTTACTGCATCTCGTATTCTCTTCCTGAACCTTATTCCCACATCGCCATTCACGTGTTACTATCAAATCTCCCTTGATAACTCATTGTTTTTTTTTATAATTTTTATTTTATTTTTTTGTTTTTAAGAGACATTAAACTAATAATGGATACACGATATCCACATAAAAAACAATACGTTATTATTGAAAACTCAGACCATTATCCAATTACAAATATCTTTGACCTGCTCTAGCATAAAAATGCATATAATATGTATATTATATGCATGTTTTTTTTTGTTTATGCTAGATCTTGTAAAAGTATGTAACTAAATAATTATAGATTTAATGTGTTCTATGGGTTCAGATTATTGTCAAGAAAATGGATGCTGTGTAGGAGTGACGTTTTGAATAATGATAGGATATCTGCAAGAATATCAGCATTAACATTAGTTGATGCTGATATTCCTACCTTAATAGGTCAGCACAAAATGTATGTACAAGATGTATGCAGGGATGTAAGTCAGCACAAGATGTGTATAGGGGGAAAAATAACCAACAATATTATAATACCTTCATTCCAGTCGCCTACGATTAGTTCAGTTTAATATTGTCTGTTGCTTTCTATAAATTAATATAAAATAGTCTATAATCCAACTTTGTGCTTAATTTAATATCTACGCCTAAAACATCTGTGAATCTTCTCATAATATTAATGCTCTACAAATGGTGTAAGTATTGTACGTGTTTCCATCGCCAGCTTAAAAAAACAAATGGCGAAATCGTATAAAGTAGCGAAAAGTACAGATTGATTTAGAATACATTGTTATAAAAAAGTAAAAATAACATTTTATGTTATATTTTGAAAGTCGTAATTTGGAGGTATTTAACATTTTTAGGTTAACAATTTTACTTTACTCATTTGAGGTTAGGATTACGATGTTTCTTACCTTGGCTTGCTCAATCGGCGTGAGCGGGACTCTCAAGATCTCAATGGCGTTGGATTACTTTCTACTCGAAGCTTTCATCTCTTACAAAATAAAAGAAGTAAATTTGTTTTATACCATATATATTACCAGACAAACATCATGAAATACAAGGAAGCAAATCACAAGTGGCATGAAGACACATAAAGAACCAGGAGAAATATTAAATAAATGACGGTGCATATTTGTGATGCTTTGCATCGATATTCGTAATGATATCACAATAGAAGACTTATAATTATCCCGAGAGCTCAGAAATTCGATACACAGGAGCTAAAAGGCCTTGTTAATAAAAAGAACACGCACATGGTGAATTGTCTTGTCTTGTCCCACGTGCGGGACACGTGGGATCGTGCTTCCTGCAGATTACGGGGGGTGTAAAATTATGTAGTAGATATCATTATCTCGAGGCAGTGCCATGCTTTTGAACGGAATGTTGAAGATGCATCGTCATGGTCCACGTGGAAAAATTAATAATTGTAATTCGTGGTACTCACAGAAGTTTTCTTGCGTATTGGCATACGGATGGTGGGTACTTCAAAGTGATACTCCAGCCAAATACATGTAATATTAGTTTATCCTGAGATATCGTGCTTATACGTCGTCAGCGGTCCATGTGGAATCCGGACGATCTCAAGTGTACCATGTTATTTTGTTGATAAAGCACTGAAATTACGTTTATAGAATATTGTTTTATATATGACTGTTATTATTTAATTGAATACAATAATTTTGCATGTCGAGGCCATGATCCTTGACTATATTATAAAATAGCTCCGAGGCAACCGCGGAGCTGTGACATGGGCCAAGGAGAACAGTACAAGCAGAAGGACAAGATGGCGATGGAAACGAATGTACAAAAAAGTAACCCGTAAAAAACAAGTTTTTATTATACTCCCTTTCTTTGTAAAATATAACAACAATTAAAGACGAATTAAAACATATAACATAACACTAAACTTACAGTAATTTAATATATTTCTAAAATGTCAGATGTTTTGAGCTTTGATAAGAGACTTCATGCTTTGAAGATTAAATTCTAAAAACATTTGTTAGTCAATTTAGATTTTCGACATTCGTAGTGAAATACCTATTATGAATACCGACGGAGTAATTCAAATTTAGAAAATATTCCGCGACGTTATCGGGACGCTTTGCTAGAAATCAAACTTTTCTAATGATTTCAATTTGAAAAAACTAATAAAATTTATAAAAATCAGAAATTATACTATAATTATTAATTTTTTATAACGAAAATTTGATAGATCTTCTTGATCGTCGCCACGAGTCTACTTGCCAGGTTTCAACTCGATTAGATCACGGGAAAAGGGTTAAAAATTGATCCAAAGTTTTTTCACCCGGCAAGCCGGTAAGCTAGCAGACGCCACGAGTTAAAAGAAAGGAAGTAAAAAGAGAGCTTTCCATTGTTCACTCAAAAATCAAAAATATTTTTTTGTTACCACAGACAATTTGGGTACTTAATTTGTGAGAATTGCTTTTACGCTAAAAATTCCAAAATATGCATACTGTGGATATTTTGACCTCTTAAAAGAGAGCTTTCCATTGGTCACTATACACGTAAAATACTATCTAGTGGTGGCTTATAAAAATTATGTATTTAATATTTATATACGTTAACTAATTTATAATACACATATATGTGTTTGTGAATCTCGCCACATACTCTTTTTTAGTAGTGGTCAATCTAGCTGTCTTTCAGGTTAGAACATCGCATTCCGAATGTCGTTTTTCTGATATCGTTTATATTTATTTTATTTATTTTTATTTTATATTTTCCAGAGCATTCATAATTTGAGGACACGGCAAAAAAAACAAATATGTCATTATATGAAAGTTAATCCCAAAAATCAAAAATGCGAAATTAGTTTATCGACTTTGTGCGACTTCCTTTATGTTTTATAAATAAATTGTATTTGATAGATCTTTCTGTAAATTTAGTGCTACTGTATCCTTTTTAAAATGTGATTCTTTTGTTTTGAGAAATACGAAAAAAATAATGTGCCGGCCATCTACCATCGGCGAGAGCCGAATTTAGACTCCAATGGTCGCGCAGCGGTCACTACCATCCGTATTCTGAACTAAGCAATATTGCTATTTATGTATCTTGATAGTTATTGTATAATATTGTGACGCCGTTGACGTTTTATGTTTGACAGATTTAAAATTAATGAATTCAATCAATTAGAAAGCTCATTATTCGTAATTGTGAATAACTTAATGTTTTTTTACGTTTTAGAGCTATCTGATTGATTGAATTCATTAATTTCAAACATGTCAAACTTAAAACATTGATATTGATGGCAATACAATGTTATACGTACCTGTCAATATTGGGATAAATATCTGACATCCCAATATTGCTATTTTCAGAATAGCACGGCCAGTCGCGAAGCGGTCACCATAGCCGACCACATTGTCAAGCAGCAAGAAAATAGCATCAATAGCCGCACGGCGGCTACTATAGGCCGCGCGACGGCCCAGTCAACCGCCCGCAGAGTCTAGCAGCAAGCAATCGGTGACAGTCGCTTACGTAACTGCTAATCTTTGCAGTTGGTTTATGAAATGTAAACTGTGCTCAAACATTATAATGAATGAAACTGAAGATTCCTAAAAAAGGAAGTATCCACCCATTCGATGTTCCTTCCAAGACGCCAATGAGCGGCGAAGCAACAGTTGAAAGTTGATTCAACATTCCAAATTAACCCCTCGATACGGCGGCACGGGAAGCGCGCTCGGCCGCACACGCCGCCGTGGGAGCGAGGGGGTCAGCGCGCGCCCGAGCGAGACGGGGCTAGTTCCCACACCCCGCCTGGAGCCTGGTACCGACTACCTGGTAGCTCGGCGGTCTTGGTCGCAATTGCTCGGCTCGTTGCGCTCGTAAGATAATTAAAAATTAATACATCGATTACGTAATTGAAAAAATGCAAATCACGCAATTTGCTACGAGAAAAAATGCGATACAATGTATGTATTATTTGAAGAATTTATGTATACACATAAAATTGCATCCAGTACGTATACAATTATGATGAATAAATTTCAAACATTTTTATATACATATACGTGTGTACTCTCAAGTATCCGGGGCGGTAGGGTAAAAAATGACCCGGATAATCTCAAATTGAAAAAATTATATAACATAAAAAAAAATAAACAACGTTTACATTTAAATGTAGGTAAAAAGTAAGAAATAAATTTTCAGCCAAGAAATTTTTGCCTCACTCTCCAAATAAAAGGTGGGCGCTTACGATGCTGATGTAGCTTGGAGAATTGTGTTCTTAATGGAGGGAAAGCACTCACACTTTTATTTGGAGAGTAAGGAAAAATTTTTTTGACCGAAACTTTATTTTTTACTTTTAGTAGATACATTTAAATACAAGAAGCGCGGTTTAAAAAATTAATAACCGCGCTTACGTTTCAAAATATCTTTAAATTACATACTAAGTATGTAGTTCAAATATTTTTTCATTTAATATAATTTTCTATTTTTTAGTCTTAATATTACCCAGCGTACAAAATCAATTCGGTAGGAAAGTAATACCATCTCTTAATAATTGACTAATTCAGCATATAAAACTTTGATTATTTAATTGTGAATGATTAATTAATCAATTAACTTATCTGATAATTGATTTATATATTGTCACCAAGAATACGACTGTATGAAAAATTTCATCTCGATTGAACATTGGGAAGCAGGTGAAATATCGATAACAAGATTCGGTCCAGACAAACAGTCGAACTAATTTCAGTGTGGTAAAAAATACACACAATCGCACATAAAATAGGAAAATAATTACTAACAATAAAAAAATTAAAAAATTTCGCACGACTCCAGATTATTTTTCATGTTTATGTTTATTATCATGTTTATTATCTTATTTTATATAATCTTTATTGTATTTTCATGTGAAAATACAATAAAGATTATATAAAATAAGATAATAAATATCGAAATAATTTTAAAAAAACATTTAAACATTCACAATGTCACAGTGTCATAATAAATACGCTATTGACGGGGATTCCCGAATTATTCGGGAAGTTCATAATTTCGCAGTTCTGCGTGCTTTATTAAACTTTATTAAAGAGTTTTACATTTTATTTACGTAATATTATTAATTTGATAGAAAAAGTTAAAAAAAAACAAAACTAATATGTTATTGCCCCGGTCAATCGGCAACCAAGTTCATGAGATCTCGGATAATCGGAAATCTACAGTAAATCACACTCCAAGTAGGTATGTCGCCTTTCCAAAATATGCGTTCTGAGATAATGGGGTTTAAAATTATTTATTCTCGTAATTCAAATAGTGCTCTAAGCATAAAACGTGATTCTTTTGCATATCAACGTGACAAAATATCATTATGGTTGTCGTATTTCTTAGAAAAAACATTCACCTGTATTACATCCATATTAATATAGTCAATACAGTCCATATTAATATAGTCACAAAATTGTTTTGCAATGAAATTAAAGCTGTCATGTATGACACATTGCTTTCATTTTATAGTCTGCCTACATTTGGTAACAGCTTTGTTGGCTTCTGTTTGAATGATTTTACTCCCTATATACAATGTCTAAATGTATAATTCTTTAATATATAGTCTTTTGTTTGTGTTTTATTTCTTACAGACAATATATAAATCTTATTTCTAATATTATATATATATATGTGTGTGTGTATGTATATGTATGTAAATGTAGATGTATATGAGTGTATATTTGTATGTATGTGTGTATATATGTGTATTATATATATTATATCTTGCTAATGTTCAAACTTAAAAAAAAAACTGTACAGGTAGTTGCTTCAGAACAGACATTGTCTAGTGAAGCAACTACCTTCATTTATATGTAAAAAAAAAAAAAAAAAGTTTTACACTCAATTTAAAGAAAAATGTATCACTTTCTATCGTAAACAATAATGAAATGTCGCACAAAGAAGATATTTCTGTACATAGAACAACTAACGATGTACAAAAATATGCTATTCTTGACTCACAATTTTTTTTTGCAAAGGTGATATTCTGGCACTCCGGTTGTGATATTTTTATTCAAATATACGATATGTGTAGTACATCCACAATACTTTACGGACAGATTTTCGCATCAATTATGAGTCAGAAATGTAATGTAAAGAAATGGTAAGCAGAAGGAATTGCCTACCGTACGAATCCCTTGTAATATGTCACTTTGGAACAACACAGATTATTTAAGAAATTAAGAAAAAACTTTAAATTGTCTTTCAATACCAGTTTAAATTTTGATGTTAGAATCGAGTAACACAGGTGTTTAAATAGCAATAATTATTCCGAATTTTCGAATCATCTTTTGGCTATGGATCATTCGTTTGATATTAATAAGGGTTTACAAATTATACCGAATACTGCTCGATAAATTAGAAATTTAGAAAATAAGTAAAAGTGTTAAAAGTAAATTTAATATCATAAAAAACCAGGTCCTTTTTATATAAAAAAAATAATATAATAATATAAAAATAGTTGGTGAAAAAGTAGAAAAAGAAAAATAAGTGGTGAAAACAAAGTACATACATCAAAAAGAATCTACTTTGCAAATAATGTGAAACGACTTTACAAAGTATATAACACTTTACATGTAACGTGATCATCTGCTAAGGGTGGGTGACTGTTTAAAAACCTTTCAACCTTATATTTATCACAACCAATTTTTATTTTTCTTAAATGCTGTCAATTTGAATTTATATTTCCCACATACATTTTTTTTACGTAAAATGGCTTTTTCGATGATAGGATTTTTTTATGTCCTCATTACAGATTGGAAGCTGAAATATATGCTTTTTTTAAAATGCCACAATTAATTTTTGAAGCGAAACTTCTTTGATTATATCAGGGGAAATTCAAACGGTCGAAAATCGCCGTCACACGAATTCGCAGCAATTAATTTTTCCGCCCACCGAGGGGTTGAATCCTGCCAGAGTGAAAATTATTTTGAAAAATATTTATAATACCTACTACAAATAAAACATAAATAAAAAAACATATTTATATTCTAGAATTTTCCGTAATAATTTACGAAGTATAGAACTTTTATACTCTTTATATTCTTACAAGCATAATTATTTTTGATAAACATATATTTTACCTATCTACCTACTACATGATTTTTTTATGTGTGATTTTGGTTCAACTGAAGGAGTGCTCTTTAGTATTTAATATTTAATCCGAAAACGTCAATATCTCGGACATGTGGTGAGATATCCAGAGAAGTACGAGATCTTTCATCTCATAATGCAAGAGAAGATTGCCAGAAAACAGAGCCTTGGAATAAGGAGGTTCCGGACCACAGTAAATAAAGTGATGATAGCCAACGTTGAACGGATAGGACACAAGAAGAAGAAGAACATGAATTGTGTCCATTTTTTTTCAAATGAGAGGACAAGAGGACTCAAAAAAATGAATTACAATAAATTAATCAATAATTAATTACTCTTTATTATTTACAACTTCTTGGCAACGTTCTACAAGATTTTCGATGCCTCTGCGATAAAAACCATCCGGTCTTGACTCGAAGAACTCGAAGCCCAAACTGCTCACTTTCGTCTATTTGACATTCTATTTTGAAGAAAGAAATAAGAAGTATGACGTAAAAGCAAAAATAATTATCTTGTAGAGCAGAATATTTTCATTCAAATGAAAAATAACCTTTATTATCATTATTTTCATATATTACATCTTACATAATTATTTATTTATTTATTTTATCTGTACACAAAAATTATTTATCAGCAATTTTTATATCGGATTTATTTTATTTTTCTTCCCAAAAAAAGGCAGGTACCCAAAAATAAAATCTTCCACAAGGCACATTAAAAGCTAATCGCGATTCTGTGTATTCTCTTACACGCAATCTTAGTGACAAATTAGGATATCTGCCTTTGGAAGCAAAGCTCCGAAATATGAATACCATTATCAGCTATCCAAGTTCTTCTTATTTTTCATATCATAAGCTAGTACTTTGGCTTAGTTTTAAATTAGGGAAAAAAGAGACATATATGTACATTGTATACTCACATATTTATTTAATTTTTAAAACAAAATTTTAAATCTAAAATAATGCTTTGTATTTATATATTAAGTAAGTATTTACCGAGAACATTATTTTCAAATCTGTAACTGTAACTGACATGTAACTGACAAAGGTGATTTTTTATTCTTACGGCTCGTACCAAAATTTCTGCATTAATTTCTCTGTTACAGTTTCCTACGAAAATAATCTAAATATAGGTAAAATCAATATGCATTATTGCCCTTAATGGGACCCTAAATATTTCCCATATCGTAATCCAATACTTAGCCCACCCTTAGCCCAGAAGTTCGTTAGCGCAGAAACGTACATAATATCTACCTTAGAAGCCAAATGATGAAATTTGTCTCAGAAACTCATCGTAAGACGTAAAGATCCTACATCTTCAGTGCGGTTTGCGTATTTAGATAACAATCAAACCCTCAATGATATTTTCATAATAATATCTTGCAGAAGAACTTAATCTTTAAATGCAAATTGAATCCGAATTTCCAGCTTAGATAAACCAGTAGGTACAGTAGCCGGCAAACATCTTGAAATTTTACGGCGTATTGGGAGTTTGCGCATGTACCTTTCTACCAAAGAGACCCAAATTTTGTCTTCTGCGCATTCCCCCACTACGCCAAAGAATTTCAAGAAGTTTGCCGGCAACTGTACGTAGTAAATTTTTTGTTTCAAAGGTAAGTTTATAGAACTCCATAATCACATATATGGACATAAAACACTTGTTTTTTAGTTATACATATATTTTTAATTTTTATTAGACGCATTTCTTTTTATGAGGGCATTATTAATCTAATTATTTAACAATTATTCGACACTTTGTGTTTAAATAAAAACTATTGAAAATATACATATTTATATTGTATTACCTTTCTTTAGTGTTTGAACAAAATTGTTTCTTAGAATCGTGTACAAATACAAAAACCTACATTAATTCTTAAAATTATACAGCGTCTCTTTTCAATAGTTTTTATATAAATATAATTTATTGAATGTAAAATATTTAGATTAGTAATGCCCTCATGAGGCAAAACGCATTCAATAAAAAATAAAAATGTTGTACATAGTACTTATTTTATAATATAATAAAATATAATATTATAATGGATGTAAACACAAAAGAAATTCACTATCCCGTTGAACGGTCTCGAGTGGTCAAGGTTCAGTGCCATCCCAAATCCTAACCTAACTTCAACTGAATCTATGAAATATTTATTAATATTTCACATGGTTGGTTTCACTTGTACTTCACAAATAAGGCTTTATCGCAGTCCCTGTTATACTTCCGTTACGCTATGTAACACGATATTTGTTTTTAATCATTATTCTGGTAACTACTCAAAAATATCTGCTAATCAAATGGATTCATGTAATTGGTTAAATATTTTTGTATATCGTTTTCTTTGTTATTATTGTACCATACAGATGTTCGAATCCGAAATAAAAATAAAATATAATACATGCTCAAGACGTCTTTATCTTCAATTAAATTTATTTATTTACAAATATATATATTTAGCCTTAAAATATTATGATAATTTATGTTTTAATTTTTAATTTAAGCAAAATGGTTTTGTGCTGATATTATTAATCAATTATATATTGAAAATAATGTGTTTCAGGTCCTGTATCCTGATGAAGGGACCATTGGCCCAGGAACATGTTGATATTTTCAATAGATATGCGATGAGAACAAAGTATATTTTTATTTTAATTAATTATGTTTTAATTGTTTACAATTAAGAGTGATGTGTTAATTAACGTAATGTGCATCATATATTTACTTTTTTTATGGAATGCAGAAGATATGTACTATCTCCGACAATAATTATTTAGTAGTTGTTTACTTTGCTGAACTACCTGTGAGAAAATAACTAGATTTTTTCGTGCTATTAATATAATTTTTTTTAAATAAATAAAATATGTGTTTAACACACATTTTATTTATTTTTAATTGCTTTAAATTTAACTAGGGATTATAACAGCACTGATGAGTAAACCTATCCTAGTGTCTCTGTAAAATTCGTTTTTTCTAAGGTCTATCATATTACAACTTAAATCAACCGATTAACGCCAACAAACACCCAATCAGACAGATTCTTAAAATAATTCCCTCGTCCACTTACACACATCTTTATTTGAGCGCTTTTCGGTTGTTGACGCCTTTATCTGGGCTGCATGTCAATATTTGGTTTAGTTAATAATGCCAGGTCTTTTGTGAACACTCTGATCGCATTGCTTCCACTAATTATTTGTTCATTCTTCACTCTTCTACGTAATTAAATTTATAGTACACCGTTCCAGTGATGACACGTATCTGCCACGTTTTGTACGTCACCTGGCGACAGACTGGCAATACAGGGTGTACATGGTTATTCCTAAAGCTAGCATAGTAATATAGATTTGTTACACAAAGTACTTTCTGTCTGCTCTCTGCTCATTTGTATCATGTTTTGGTTTTACATCCACCTTTCTGGAATACCCTGTTTTACCGCAATATCGGCCTATCAAAAAAAAAATTGATAGAATTTTTAAGAAACATATTACTTTTATGAGTAAATATGGACGGTCTTTTCTTTTTGCAGTATAACGCAGGTTTTTCTCGGGAGACACTTGTATACCTTATATTATATTTAGATTTCAATCCGAGCGGCGTAATCTAATTTCAGAAAAAGAAATTGGAAAAATCTTTTCGCATTTCCTCGAAAATAACAAAGGTAATAAAAGCCATAAATCATACGCGAATATTTTTGGTTCATTCGTTAGAAAGACTCCTCGAATTACTTAGCAAAAAATATGATTAATTTTTCGAAGAATTGTTCTTCTGGAGGTAGGTTTTTACTTTGTGATGACATAATCAATGAATTAAAGTAAAATAACACAGCTCAAATGACAATGGGCAGGGCATATTGCAAGGCAGGATACCACAAGATGGACTCCCAGAGTAGAGGCCTAAGAATAAAAGAGGCGTCGGAAGACCTCAAAAGAGATGGACCGACGATATGCCGCTATGGGGGGAAGAAAAGGCTACAAGAAGCAGATAACAGGGAAGGATGTAAGAGGCTTATATCCAGTAGTGGAGGGATGAATGCTGAAGAAGAAGAAGAACATAATTAACACTAAGGATCGAAGTCTCCGTTTCATATCGATTGAATAACGATTGAATGATCGATAATTTTGGATAACAGTAACGATAATTTTTCACTGTCAAGTATCGTATATTGTATATTGATAATAAATTTTTCGATTATCGATCTCTAACGATAGTGATCGATAATGAAAAATTTTATCGTTTGTTTAAACGATATTTGGCATTGGTCCTCCATAGAATCAGAGGCAGATACAGAAACTAATTAAAGACTTGTCTTGCTGTGAATGAATCAATGCGTCTTAAAAAGTGATTAAAAATAAGGTGCAATTTTTGCAAGTTTTTGGCTTTAAAGATTTAATGGATATTTTCATTATTTAATGTTCCGGTAATTAATTTTTTTTTAAATATACGGATTACTTGTGGCGTCAATATTCTTACTATTTTCAACGCTTGTTTAACTTAGTTTCTTTTACTTAATTGTGTAATTTTAATAAAATTTTTTTTAGCAAAACGAGCGATTCAGCGAGCATTAACGTAACGTAACGATAACAAACGCTGTTGTCGATTAATATCGTTCATTATCGGATTACACAAACGATAAATTTCATTTATCGTTATCGACCATTATCGACCCAATCGATAATATTTTTTTATCGTTTGGTATCGTTCCGTTCATTATCGATTCGAATATTTCGCTCCTTAGTCAACACCACTTTATTAAATACATGATCAACATGTTTCGAGGACAATGTTCTCTACTACAATGTTAAGGAAACAATATATTTAGGTATGGTAAATAATTCGGATGAATATCATAGGTATATTATACATTAAAAATAATATTGCTTAATACCCCAGTTTAAAATATAGAGGTTTTATTACCAGCTGCGAAGTCTATGTATCAGTTTATGAGAAAAGACTAGAGATGACTCTAGCATAGTTCCTTCAAATAAACGAAAGGTTTCCAGATTTGGAACATATATAGAACTTTCAAACATTTGATGATGTGTGGATGTTCTTAAAATGGATTTGGAGAACGTTGCAATGCGTAGAGTGATCACTTAAGCCAGCTCATGAACAGGTCGTAAGTACTGGGCCACTCTATAAAAAGTCTTCCATACATATGAATAGTTTCGTGTTTGTGTGACTTCTATAATTAATTAATCATCCCTCTGGGGACAAAATCCAGTTACAGTGTTCTCAGAACATACGTGCATATAAAAATATTATTTAAAATTTTAATCATATTCTACTTAATTTCACATCATCCGCTATGCTTGAAAGCATTTTTTTATTAATTTATCATCCCCTCTTTTTATTGGCTCTAAGATCCCATTATGCGCCGCCGGACCTGCCAGCCGTGATCGATTTTCCTCCTGAAGAATGGAGGCAGTAATTGGCAAGCGGCTAGAGTGGCGGTGATCGGTGCAATGAATGTCATTGTTGGGGACGAACTATTGTCCGCCCTCGATTATTCGAAAAGAAATATAAAGTAGGTACCTACCTACCCGCCCGCCGAGCGGGTGATCCATAAATTGCGGACCAGCCTTAAAAAACCTTAAGATGTGAATTATATTTAGAGTGCTTACGCCGGTGATTACTTCGTGAATAGGGAATCTAATTTAAAGTATTAGGGGGCCAATTTTAAAAAATCCAATCTATATAAATTGTTGTCCAATCATGTTAAGTTATCCAATCTATGTAAATTTATACAATCTATTAGCAGGTGCGAAGACTTCTCCCCCGGAGTTGAAGATGAAGACTGCATTGAAGGTCCGTTGGAAGTCTGTTGAAGGTGTGAAGGGCGTGTCCTTTTCGCGTCGGGGTCATCACTTTGGAATGGTGTTGGTTGGTTGTGAATGAGAGAGTGATCTCAATGCTTTATTTATTATCCACAAGGTCCTTACTATACAATGTATTATCCCGCGTCTCTACAGCGTATGTCATAATAGGTCGCACGCATGTCTTGTATATTTTGACCTTACTTTCGATACGCATATTTTTGTTTTCTATCGCTTTTGGTAAATTCCGTTCAATATTCGCACGTAGAAAACTTCTTGCCCCGATCAGAATTTTCTTTATTCTCTGTCGCTGGAATATACACTGGTCACACTGCGCTAGCTCTATTGGTAGTATCGCGTGAGTTGAACGACACGAATGATAATTTTTAATGATAACTTTTTGCTAAAAATAAGTCAGAAATATTTTTAAAAAATTGCAAACTTTGATATTACATACCTCCATAACTATTGATATTAGATCATGGTTGCTTGAATATTTTCGGCTCATTATCAAAGCAGGTATCCACCTGTAAAGTTTTTTCTACTAGTTAGTTACTACTACAATCACTTCCAATATGTGTATGTAAATTTATCTTACCTATGTAAATGCATCAAATTTACCTTCAAATATCGTACGAGTATATTGATCTTCAAGTTTGTGTTTACTGGGGTATTATGCCGTGTTGTTACGACCTTTCGGGCCGACGTTTCGGATCCCATTGCAGGGTCCATCATCAGGGCTGATTGCTGAGTATATTGATGTTTTGGTTTGAATCATTGATTTCGTCTGTGTCATGTGAAGCATTGCTATATTATCTGCCACACGTGCTTATAACAAAAATGAAAATGCATTTTTTCCAATTTTATTATTAAATAGGTGAAGGACTTCAAATTCAAAACCGACAACACCAATCCCTTACTAATAACCCCTAAAAACAAAGCTTGGCATTATCGCACCGACTTGGAATTCCTCCATCTTCCATTGAAATCTAACTCGTTTTAATATTACCGGCACTTGTGAGGTATCAGAATGTAGCAAGTAGTATATTTTAATACGGTGGGTGAAAATATACGTACCGGCTGGTGCAATAAAAAAGGCACCAATTTAATCGAATTAAAATACAGTTAAATTTAAGGATTTTGTTATAACAGATGTAATAGGTGGCATATGAAAATATTAATTGGGGGCCGGGCATCACCATTAGTTAATACAAAAATTATTTTCGAAGGAGGCAAACACTTGGTGGTGATTTATTTTCAAATCCAACCGGGTTTCGCTACGACCGTAGCTTCTTCAGGGAGAGTTTTAACTGCCTAACATACAAAAATTATGTGCTTATACAGGGTTATTTGGAAAACATTAATAACCTCGCAGGGCTGTATTCCTGCCTTGATTATGAGTCGAAAATGTTCAAGCCATCATGACCTAATATCAATAGTTATGGAGATATGCGACATCGACGTTTGCATTTTTTTTCTAATATTCCTGACTTATTTTTTGTAAAACGTTGGACTATCATTACAGCTTACGATCATCGTAATCATAACGATTACGAAAAATTCATTCGTTTCAATACAAATTAAATAAAATGATAAAAACCCTGAAAAAATTACAATTGGAATGTTTACCTATTGGATTTTGAAGGTTTTTATTTTTTTATTTGACTTGTATTAAAGGGAATGAATTTGTAATATTCGATATTAGTTACTGTTATGATAGTCCAATGTTTTTCAAAAAATAAGTCATAAATATTGAAAAAAAATTGCAAACTTTGATGTCGCATATCTCCTTAACTATTGATATTAGGTCATAATAGCTTGAACATTTTCAACTCATAATCAAGGCAGAAATATAGCCCTGCGAGGTTATTAATGTTTTACAAATAACCCTGTATACTAGTGTGAAAGGACGGAGTGCCAATAGTGGGGGTAGGGTGTGGGATTTCGCAGGGAATATTACTATTAAGACGGAGCATATTTAAAAGTGGACTAAAAGATAAATTTACTTGATTATTAATGATTTTATGATTCATATTAATGGCTTTTCTTATCTCTAATGTCTTTAAAGTATCTAGTCTATTACCTATTCCGTTTTTATGAATAATACTAACTCCTGAACTATTATTGAACACGTGGTCTTCTTCAATGATTGTCCCGCGTTTGATACAGGGAAGACATCGCGTAATGTAAATATTAGAGTAAAAGAGCACTTGCGTTGTTTAAAAAGTAGTGGGTTTTCAGAATTTTCTAACCATTTAATTGAAGAAAACCACACGTTCAATAATAGTTCAGGAGTTAGTATTATTCACAAAAACGGAATTAAACGGAGGCATTAGATATAAGAAAAGCCAAGAAGGTGAAAAATCTATAACAGAACTACTAGAGAATACGAGGCAAAAACTCCATGAAGAATTAGACATAAACAGAAAACTTTGAGATAAACAAAATCTATCGTATTGGAAATTCAGTAAACAAAAAAAACCAAGACCGACACTAGTATCCTTTATCAACGGATGAAAGAAGAGCGAAGTTTTGAAAAACAAGAAAAAGTCTAAAGAGTTACATGTTTCTGAAGACTACACTAAAGAAACTTTGGAGAAGAGGAAGGCATTACTCCCACAACTAAACGAAGAACGGAACATAGGAAACATAGCCTATCTAAAGTATGATAAACTCATCGTCAAAGAAAGCGCAGGTTTTAATGATAAAAGTTTAACTAAGTTAGTTTTATTTATATAAACAAAAATAATTAAAAAGGTATATTACAGGCACGGCCCCCACATGGCGGGGGCCAACTAGGACTTTGGTATTTGGGAGACCCAGGCCGAATTTATAAAATGTTCCCATTTTAATATACTACATGATTTCTGGGAAAACTCTGCATGATGGCGTGATCCGGGAGGTCTGCCAGGTTCAAGATGGAGGCGACAGAGTCGACGATACTGGTACCAACACATACAGAGAATCAGTAAAAGATTACCATTCACAGCTCTTTGTGGCGTACTCTCGAACTCCAACGAACAGTTTATCTTCTTTTGTAAATTGTAATCGCGCGTTACATTAACCTATTTTGTAACTTAACCTCAATTAGATATTTCAAGTGTTCTCAAGTAAGAAGCTTTGTTCATACCAAGCATCTCTCTAAATTACCATCCATTCCTCACTCTAACCAAAGTGAATCTGAAATATAGAGTCGCAATTATAAACTGGAAAGTATGTTTGTCTGAATAAAATTCTCAAGCAGTGTACTCTGGCATCGTGATATTTACACATTTTTTTCCGTCTGAAATTTCTTTACAATGCGACTATTTTCAGCTTTCAAAATTATTTCCATCTTGAGGTGTGAAAAATAAGACAAGCGCCATTTTGCTTGTTTCACACTCTTCGATTTTTGAACAAGGAAAATATTTAAAGACATAGTATTATTGGAGAGCCTGTGGAGAAAATGTGTTTGTGAAATTTGTGATGACCTGATTTGTCTCGGCTGTTTTCTTTCTCGGGAGAGTAATTTTTTTACATAAGAACTCAAATTCCGGGCGAGGCAGGGTAGTAAAGCTGATATCTTCATAAAACTAACCTAATAAATATTTTCTCAAGCTCTGAGCTTTATTTTCGTAAGCATGTACACAAAATATAGCCCATTTTACTAAATCCTTGTAAAAGTTGTGTTTAAAAGCGATAATTTTTCGGTGCCGCCGAGTACGCGCACACATGTGTACATCTATGCTTGAGCACCTGTACAAATATGGCCAATTTCACCTGGGGAAAATTAGATTTTCTCGCGATCACGGCAGCCCAGCTCCCCCGAGGCGAGGCAGAGGAGGTCCTGGAAATATTCCAAAACTAGACATTTAATTTTTGTGTAATAGTTTTTTAAATGTGCAACATGTAGCAACACAACACATCTATCAATGATATCTAAATAACTAACTTACCCTTGCTAAGGTCGAGCGATGGATATACTTGGCGTAAAGTAATCTTTATCAAAACTTAAATGTCCTGGTTTTTTATGGTGGCATTTGTGTGGTGACACCTTCCGATGACCTTACTTCAGCCTAAATACAAATAAATACACTGAATTTTGGATTAATAATAAATGTATGATGGTGGCGTCAGCGCTTTTAACCTTCACAGACGATTTGTTGGTCTGGTGATACCATATCGGTACTAATCGATTTGTATGGAAATTTGCAAATTGCGAATTACTGCAACACTAAACCTATATCTTCTGCTCCAATATGATCGTTAACAAAATATCACAGCTGCTTTACAAAATTTATTAATAAGTAAGCAAAATATTATTAATAATCATTTAAATTTAACTATTAGTCCAATTATAAAAAAAAAATCCAGTAATTTCGTGTAATCAAGAACTTCAGCAATAATATTTAAAAATATTTTTTTAAATAATTTAGAAAACCAAAACAAAAACATCATTCATTTCGATATTTTGACATAAATATATTAAACACCCTGACGATGGAAAGGTTTTTCCGAAACATGTAGATGTAATTAATAAATATATAAGTAGATTAAAACAAATATTTTTTTTTTATATATGACGAACTGTTTTACGAGACTTTCATTTTATAAAAAAAATTTCGAAGACCAAGAATGCTATTAAGGACAGGGTGATCACGAAGCATAGTAATACTTAAATTCTTGGCAACCTCGATTCTCAATATTCGCCACCTCTGAGCTGCGACGTGGTCGGTCCGCTACGTCATATTGAAAATTTATTTTGCGATAAAAAGGACTTAAATTTCACGAACGACAAACGTTCACCATATTTAACCGTAATTCGATAAAATATGAAATAAGTGAGTCTGAACAATCAGGCATCACTTAAAGATCATTTCAACTTGCAACTGTTATCATACGCACACCGACAAAGCAAGCCTTGGTTTTCTTCGTCGTCAGCATGGTAGATTAATGGAATATAGAAGGAGCTAGCGACCGCCAAACACTATAGTAGGAAAGAAGGCTTGGCTATTATGACATTTGAGTTCGGGGGATTTTGGCAGATAACAGGTAGTAATAGAAGTATAAAAAAAATCTGAGCAAAACGTTAAAATATAAGGTATCGGGTAATATTGTTAAATAATGACCCGAATAAAATATAATTAATTTTTGTCACTATAACGTAAATGACATGATTATTCATAGAGCTGCAAAGTATCAGGCGGAAGAAATGAGCCACGAAAAGCGTCTGGCAATAATAAATATGAGTGTACAGTCCTGTCTCGCTGAACATATAAAAAGTCAGGTCGATATCTGCCAAAATCCCCCCTACCTCAAATGTCATAATATCCTACCTTCTTACCTACTATGGTGTAGGTACATGTACGAAAAATATTTCAGGTTTGATACTATAAGTCTGGCGGTCGCTGGCTCTTAGCTTGTAAGAAAATGTGCGTTGTCTACGGCCCGAATTCAGAGTCAATACTTAGTGATTTAAAAGTTAAGGTACGCCTTAAAAGCGTAATTTTCAGTACAAAATAATACTTTTGAGACCTTTAAATCATCCCTGAATTCGGGCCTACATCTAGCGCCAAGTGAGCGACCGTCGAACTATGTCGATATGGTAGAGAGCATCCCACCGCCCTCCTTGATTTACAAAGCGCGTTGCCTATATATTTTTTTCTAAATAAATAGAGATGCGAACACGGAACACATGTCGCATGAATATTCTTACAATTTTCAAACTAAGCTAAACGCTTGTGCTATGATAATAGGACTAACCTGCTGGTGTCCTGGAAGGGGATAATTACATCAGTAAATCTGGAAACACTATATCATCCTGAAACTTGGGATGTTTATAATAATAATTAGTTCTAAAAGTATCAAAGCTATAAAGCCGGTGCACTTGTAGCAGTAGAGTAGGCGGCAGGTACGAGATTGGACAGGAATAAGGATAATGGAAGAGCTGTTTCGATCCGCTAGAGAAAGGGAGGTACTCTCAAGTGATAGTCAACATTGGGGGCAGCTGACACGACACTAGGGGAAGCCGCATTTATCGTAGACACTAAAGAATCTGAAATCACTGTATCATTTGATAGCACGCTATGTACAAAATATAAAAATTTATATATTTTATCAAATCAACAAAGTAAAATGTTCATTTACTAACAAATTAATTTTACAGCCAGGTAGGTTGATCGGAATTGGCAGTTAAGTGGGGACTGGTAGTATGAATGGCTGTAAAATTTTGTCTGAAATGCTTCATTAGAAATGATATCGTACCTTAATTAAATACTCGAAATGATGATAGATTAAGATTGCGTGTGACAAAATTAGATTTGATGAAGAAAAATTCTGTAGGGCTCGAAATTCAACTGTTGAATAATGCAAAAAATGTATAGAAGAAACATGACATCAATTCAAGCATTTTATTTAGATATATATGATTTTCATTCTATATTTCAGACATTTTTTTTTTCAAATAGAGATGCTTAAAATATATGTCACATTAATATTCTTACTATTTTCAAACTAAAACAAACGCCTGTGCTACGAAAAATAGGACTAACTTGCTGGTCTGGAATATATTATTTAATATAACATTTTTTGATCATAATCTTATAGTTTTATATATATTATATAGTTATAATATATATATATATATATATATTATATTATATTATATATATATATATATTATATATATATATATATATATATATATATTATTCGAATTGAAGCTTTTAATGCATGAATATGTTTTACAAAGAAAAAGATAAAAACATTTGAATAATATCTGCTCCATACATCTATTAATCGCTTACAATAATATCTGTAAAATTATTTCTTAAAGGGATGTGTATAGTGTGTGTGTGTGTATGTGTGTGTGTGTGTGTGTGTGTGTGTGTGTGTGTGTGTATTGTGTGTGTATGCGTTGTACGGTGGTTTTAAGTCTATGAATTCATTATTTTAAATTTTTGCTTAAGAATGTACTTTGTATTTGCGAATAAGTCTATGCCAAGGGAATTCTCGTATTGCAGGAATCAGTTTATGATTCTACTGATAACCGAGTTTTTTGCGGCCTGAGTTTTATATTTTTTGGGTCGGAAAAGAGTAGATACATAGAAAAAAGATACACAGATACATAGAAATTTAAATATCGTCATATTACAATTTATTTTGCTTGCATAATTTTTTTGTTAGCAAATCGATGTCGTGAAAGATGCGATGTCCGCAGATTGCGGAAAATACGGTCAAAAATTATTTATGAACGAACATCACGTAGCAGTGTGATGTAACGTCTCATAAAATATATATGTCACATCAAAGCAGCGTCCGCCACCTTCCCTTTACATACAAATAAATACGAAATTTCGATATATTCTTCTGAAATCAATCTTATTGCACATTCCAGTTTCAAAACGTACTACTGGCGTAAATTCAGTCACAATTTAAACGTTATTATTATATATGAGGGGTATAGAAACAAATCCGTCGCTATGCAATCGACGAAATAAACGGCCCTTGTGGCATGACGCTGGCAGCTCACACCGATTCGATTCCCGGTGAGGTCACGTGATTTATTCAAACCCGGGTGTTTTTGTGATGTGTTCCGCTTCATTAATTGGGCCCCTTGGCTTGTTTAAGTATTTTAAAAAATACATGTTGTGGTAACCGATTTTTTTGCCGGAGTAGAGATTTTGAAAGTGGTTTGTTATTAATTTAAAGCTTGTCAAATGAAAAATACCATTTATCCATGCACGCCTCGAAAGCGGAAGAAACACACCCTTCGAATGGTATAACATTTGAATAAAAAATTGAATTTTATTAATAAATTTCAGTCAAAGTTACTGCAGCCATTTATTTACCTTGACAGATAGTACTAGTAAAACTATTATAAAATTCCACAAATTAACTTTCTGGGAATCGAAGGTCAAACGCCTAGTTAAGGTAGGTACTTTTTTCATCATTCCATCATCATCTTCACTATCGATCGTTTTCTCTCCACGGCTGGACAAAGGCTTCCCCAAATCATCCCACTTTCATTTACTCATTGTTATTCGCTGCCACATATTTTCGCAGAATTTGGTGATTTCACCAGGTCTACTAAACAAATGCATTCTTCCAACGACGCAGCTTTATCAACCACCATTTTATTTTCTTGGCCTATTCAATTATATTAAAGGCTGTTGTCTCTGTCTTTAGTTCCACGCGTTTCTTTTCCCTGCTTTTTGCAATCATCTTTCTATCACACTTATTTCCATCATTTTGTAAAATAAAATTTAAAATATTGTATAATAAAATTTCAAATATTATTGAAAGGCCGAAAACAAAAGTTTACGTGGATTAAGGCATTAAAAAGTAATTCAGAATATTTTTAGTACGTTCAACTTTTCAGGAACACAATATTGGATTTTATCCACAAAGGGATATCATTAATCAAGATAGATATATATTACAGATGTCTCATAGAGACGAAGCTATTTTTTATATGGGAAAGTAGAGGTCTTCTTGGGCATTCATAGTGTTCACATTACATTGTGTAAAGTGATCACTTAAGCCCGCAGTACGCTAGGTCGTAAACCTTATAAATACCCAAAAAGATTTCCATACTTACTTTCCCATATAAAAAGTAGCTTCGTCTCTATGAGACATCTATAATATATAAGTATATTGATAAAAAAATAATTTGTTCACAGAATACATGGCATTCTTTCAATATTCCAAATTACCCCGCTAAACGCCGGTACCTACCAGTTCAAGACAATATTCTCAAAAAAGGTAAAAAAAAAACATTTTTTAGTTTTTGAGAAATTGCGTTTTTGCAACTTCGAGCGAAATAATAGTTAGGGTTTGAAACATACTACTTAAACGCGACGCAACGTGACGTGTTGAAACTTGATGCGAATCGTGCACATACACTTGTACAACACGCCACGTGATGCTACAACACGCTTTGCTAGCATCATAGAAGGACGGAAGCATATCGACGTAGCCATGGATTTACTATTAAAAGGCGAGCTGGATGAAGATTTTGAAGAAGATTTATTGCAGATTTTAGGGATATCTTTTATACAGAAACAGTTGAATAAAAAAATAAGTATTAGACGTAGGCGATACTGGATTCATGAAATAAATCAAGACAGAGTTACGTATGGTGAATATCATACCCTTTATAAAAAATTGCTCCAAGATAGTGAGAGATATCATTTATATTTTCGGATGAATAAAACCCAATTTGAAGTTTTACATAACATTATTAAAAAGGACATCTATAAAAAGGAAATAACTTATCGTCAAACTATTAGCGCAAAAGAAAGACTGACGCGTGGTGTCGGGTGTTAACAGGAAACACTGCGTGCGATCCGTCGGGTGGCGTGTGTGCCCCTCTCCCGGCAACACGCCGATCTGGATCGACTGGATGTTACCGCGTGGGGGTGCGTTTCGTCACATGGCGTGTTTTCTATTTGTTTCTGGCCATATTAAATATATGAGATTGATAAGTACTGACATGCATGACGTGACGTGGCGTGGCGTCGCGTTTTAGTAGTATGTTTCAACCTTTAAGCTTGTCCTTTTAAATAAAGCTGAAGATCGCAAAACAGACAACTCGATCAGTAGACGAGAGTTTCCGCTGGAGCAAACCAACTTCAGTGGAATTCGTATTACTCTTTGCTCTCATTACCGCGAGTAAGAATACCCATTAATCTAAATAAAACCATTGCCAAAATTTTAATTGATATGAAATGAATGGATGGTTGCAGTACGCAGATATTGAAATCGATTACAATGTTTTATATTCATCAATATAAAACTCTCTTTCTTGGCATCTGTTAAGTTACGCAAATTATTATAATATGCTCATTTTACGCTTGGGAGAATATTAAAAATTTTCGCAACAATCGAACCAAAATTATTTAATTGCCGCGTGCCAATCTGAAGTTATTAAATGAGTTTAATGTTAAATTTATATAAAGTGCTAATTATATTGGATTATGTGATTACCTACCTGTTTTCATAAATTAACCATCATAAATTAATCATAATATTAAATAAAAATTAATGCTATAATCCCAAATATATAGTAGGTATGCTGAGTGAAACAATCTTATACATTTATTAATGAGCTTGTTGGTCTATTGGTTAAGATACCTAACTAGCTATATTATCCACTGGTCGGGGGTTTGAGACTCATTTCAGGAGACCAACAAGATTTTCATAGCGTATCTAAATAGCACAAGCATTTATCTTAGTTTATGTAAGCATCTCTATTTTTTTTAATTATAAAATCGTTTGTGGCCTGCAATACCAAAACCGCCCTCATCTATAGACCGCAATGAAATACTTCTGGAAAATATTTTATCATCTAAATGCTAGTAGGCATTTTTGTGGTAAGTTCGTAGTATATTTATAAATACAGATATTTCGATACTCATTTAATTTTCTGATTCGCGACATCTACAATAGCAAGCGAGATAGTAACGAATTTAACTCAATACCGCTGCCGCAGTTTATGGCGACAGGCGTCGCGCCAGTCGGCAATCCGCAAAAGCGCAAATACCGCACTCGACCGTTTGTCATCAAGCATGATGTACGTTATTTTGCCACCCTAAGGCGTCTGATACACATGCTAATTTAGTGGCACGTGAGCATGCGCAGTATCGACTTTGACAGTGGCATGCTTATTAGTGGCATGTGTGTACGCACATTGATTTGATATGGCGGTTGATTTATAAGCATGCCACTGTCATTCACCATAGAGAAGGGGTATCTTTGGAGCATGTGTGAACAGACTTGCTTATTTATGAGCATGCTTATGTCATTCGCGGGCTTCGCGGCTAGTATTATCAATGCGATCTTCTCAGTCCGCGACAGATGAAACAAATATGGCGCGTTGGGGAGATGATAAAACATTACTTTTCCTGGCTTATTATAGGAATCACGAATGTTGTGTAAAAATAGTATAGTGAGAAATAATGTTTACGAAACTTTATTAATAGGCTCAAAAATGTGCGGATGGAAACTCGGGAACTTTTTTGATTTATTGGTTCACTTGAATTTTCTATTTCAGATTGCAAAGTTTCCATTTTGAACAAGAGCGTCTCTATTCTATGACAAGAGCATGCCACTAATAAGCATGTGCGTTTGATTGTTAGCTTTGGGCATGCTTATTTATGAGCATGCCACTAATAAGCATGCCAGTAATGAGCAAGTGTGTACAGTTGTTAGGGCATGCTTATTAGTGGCATGCTCATTAGCATGCCAGTAAAGAAGCATGTGTATCTGTACCTTAATAGTATTGCGCATATAAAGTATATAATCATATTTTAACTGCGCTTTGAGAATATGTCTGATTGTGTATTTGTTTGCGTTGATTGGTTAAGATAAGTTGTAATGTAGGTATTGTACAACTTTTTTGTCTTTTGTAATAAATATTGGTTCGTAACACTGGGTATGGCCGTTAGTGACCAACTGTGAGAATTCATCAAATTTTTCCAAATCAAGACAAAAAAGCAATAATCTAATATTAAATAATTATTTTCATATTTCGCACCCCGAACGCTAACTTTACAAAACATTAATTCATAGATAATGTGGTTTAAAGTTCTTTGTTCTCGTAATTTAAATAGTATTGTAAGCGTTCAAAATGAAACTTTTACTCATTAACATGACAAAATATCATTATTGTTTTCATATTTCTTATAAATTACTAGCTGTGCCCGCGCGGCTTCCCATGCGAAGATTTTTAGTGACATATATGTCGTCGCGGATTTTTTTAATAGAATTTTGATTTCTACAACTTCTCTATAGAAAGTATTTAAATATCTCTTACCGTTAGGGCAGCGTTCGTAAAAAACGCATCTCTCGACCATTTTTCGTCGATTTTAGTTGTAAAAGCCCTTTTATTTTAACGGGACAATATATAGCCTACATCCTCCTATTGGTGAAAATATTTTTGAAATGGGATGAGTAGTTTCGGATATTACCTCGTACATCCAAACTTACAAACTTTACCTCTTTATATATTAGTATAGATAATAAAACAATCACGTTTTAAAAGGGATATTCTTGCACTCAATAAGGAAAAATATTTCAAACGCAAATGTATATTTTTCATTGTAAAACATAATTGAAAGTAACACAAAGATGGTATTTTGGTACGTACTATTAGTGACGATGTATAAAAAAGTAACCCATAAAAACCAAGTTTTTATTATTCTCCCTTTCTTCGTAAAATATAACAACAATTAAAGACGAATTAAAACGTATAACATAACACTAAACTTACAGTAATTTAATATATTTCTAAAATGTCAGATGTTTTGAGCTTTGATAAGACACTTCATGCTTTGAAGATTAACTTCTAAAAACATTTTTCAGTCAATTTAAATTTTCGACATTCGTAGTGAAGTACCTATTATGTATACCGACGGAGTAATTCAAATTTAGAAAATATTCCGCGACGTTATCGGGCCGCCGTTGCTAATCAAACTTTTCTAATGATTCCAATTTGAAAAAACCAATAAAATTTCTAAAAATCAGAAATTATACTATAATTATTAATTTTTTTAACGAAAATTTGACAGATCTTCTTGATCGTCGCCACGAGTCTACTTGCCTAGTTTCAGCTCGATTGGATCACGGGAAAAGGGTCAAAAGTCGATCCAAATTTTATTTTTACGGCAAGCCGGCAAGCAAGTAAGCAGACGCCACGAGTTAATATAAAGAGAGTAAAAATATGGCATTCTTAACTCATTTTTTTGGAAATGTATAGTCACGTATTCGGGGTGCGGTTAGACTATTTATTCTTCAAATTAAATAAACTCTCACTCAGCAGAAGAGTAAGGAATTTTAAGTCCTAATTAGGAAAATCAATGCTTCGCCTTTGACATCGCTGGGATACCTAAGTTGCCGCACGTATCGTCACTGGTAGCTATTGCGCTGTCATATTTTCTTCTATAATACTTTTTAAGATGTAAGGTATTATTTAAGATGTTAATCATAACATAACTTCGTTGTAACATTATTTATTTATGAATTAATAATAATACTTAGTTAAAACAAAATATAACTCTAACCATAATTCAAACAAGTATCTTATAAGACTCCAACGGGCACTATCTGATTTATTTGATCTAATGTGACTATGTAATTATTTTGCCGCAGTTTCTTTCTAGGTAAGAAAATCGCAGCAGAAAATTTAAACTTATATTTTTTTATTATTCTTAAAATTGTTCGTAAGTAAATATATACATATATTTAATGTAAACACTATATTTATTAATGTTTTCACACATTAAAGTTAGCTGTCAAAGAGAGTAAAATGTATATAATCAAACATAACATAAACATGTCTGTCCATCCGTCCATATATCTGTCTGTCGTCAATCCGTAAATTGCAGAAATTTAAACTTTAGATAATTAGAGTGTTTCAGTTTCCGGAGATTTCATCATCCGGTCCCAAAATTTTCGAATTCAAGGGGGGGTTGTTTTAGTTTTCAAACTTTTCTTCTTTCGGCCACCACAAATGTTTCAACCATTTTATCCACATCAAAACCTCCGTCAATTATTTCTTTATATCTACATCAAGTTTGCAAAAATATCGACCAAAAATTTCATATTGTTAAAAAAGTCACACTTCTACTTTAAAATTTTAATTGTGCGGTTTGATGTGTGTAGTTTATAGTGTGTAGTTCACTTACAAACGTTTGAAGTGTAGGTACACTTCAGAATAATGTAGTACTTAGTACATCACTAGTATGTACCCACTAATATTTTTTTCATTTCTCCTTTACTAGCCAGAATAATATGCCGCTGCATTGGTTAAATATGATCTACGCATTTTAATAATTTTGTGGTTAAGGAAATTTGCCAAGACGACTACTACCTGATGAAAATCGGTATAAGTTCCGTATAGCGCTGCAATAGTTAATGGATTTAATTTATACTCATGTTTTGGTGCTATTCCTGATACTTTTTATATTTTGCTACTTATAACTTATATCGTTTAATGTATGTTCTTTTTAATTTTATGTTATATTTTTTATGTAAAAACCTATACGCATTGCTGCTCTTTATTTTATATTTTTAATTTTATACTCATGTTTTGGTGCTATTCCTGATACTTTTTATATTTTGCTACTTATAACTTATATCGTTTAATGTATGTTCTTTTTAATTTTATGTTATATTTTTTATGTAAAAACCTATACGCATTGCTGCTCTTTATTTTATATTTTTAATTTTATACTCATGTTTTGGTGCTATTCCTGATACTTTTTATATTTTTCTATTTATAACTAATATTGTTTAATGTATGTTCTTTTTAATTTTGTGTTATATTTTTTAGGTAAAAGCCTATACGCATTGCTGCTCTTTATTTTATATTTTTAATTTTATACTCATGTTTTGGTGCTATTCCTGATACTTTTATATTTTGCTACTTATAACTAATATTGTTTCATGTATATTCTTTTTAATTTTGTGTTATATTTTTTATGTAAAAGCCTATACACATTGCTGCTCTTTACTTTATATTTTTAATTTATATTTTTAATTTTTATACTCATGTTTTGGTGCTATACAGATATTGTTTAATGTATGTGCTTTTTGAAATTTATATTATATTCTTTATGTAAAAGCCTATACCTAATGGGCGTAAACAAATAAATAAATAAATAAATAATAATTAATTATCGAGCGAAAAAATGATGCGGTTTTACTAAACATTGAAACTTCCCAGATGGGATCTATATACACTGCAGTTGTATCTGTGCGTACATCAGCTTACTAGTGACCCTAGTTAGCCGTCGTTAAACTTTATGTGCCAAACATTGGCAACACTGCCAAACGGAAATATGCCGTAAATCTCACAGCATAATCGCTAAATTTATACGATTTCGAGATTAGAGTGTGAGGATAGTCTGGATTCAAAATAAAATTTGCGACTAAGGCCAACGGAAATTTAATAAGTTTGAATTGCACAAGCCACGCGGAACCGGCGCTTTGATAGAGAGTTTGTTGCGTGGGCACCGAGTCGAGCAAACGTTCGATGATTTCATTTTGAATGTTTTCGTAGGTTTAACGAGGGGTAATTAATCTCGCGTGGATGCAATAGTTCTCAATTATACAAATATACTTATACAATATGATATATTCTTTTGTACACTTGAGTATTTATAGTGAACATCTTAAGTGGGACGTCCGTATTAATAATTATAGTCTTAGGCGAATAAAACATTGATACGCGTTTTTCAAGAGTGATTTGTGGTGAATAGCCGAATACCAACAGCTTCGTTCGTCTTCTGTGAAATTTTCCGTAATGTAATGAAAGATTGGCCAGCAAATTAAGTGAGGCACACAACAAGACTAAATACTCCCAGGGTTTTTTCACTGAATTTATTGTTGCGAGTCGCAGCAAGGTTTGCAATCACAAGGGTACAAGGTGCTCGAATGATTGTCGGCACCGCGGTCAAGGAGAAAATGGCAGAGCGGTCGAGGTGTACCAACGCCACAGGTGGCTATGGTTGTACGCGCATACTCATACTTGCTTCCGCTTGTTCTTCATGTAATAGTGTATTTTTATTTCACAACAATATTTTACCAAATAATGGAAAAAAATTCTCGAAGGACAATCTAAAACATTACCTAAAAAACTGTTTTTTATGTTTTGTCATAAAAAAATTAACAATATATTTTGGACGTGGTTACATGAACCGAACATGTTTTTTTATTTTTTACTCCCTTTCTTTTAACTCGTAGCGTCTGTGGTTTGTTGCCTGTCGGAAAAACTTTGGTTCGATTTTTAACTCTTTTCCCTTGATCCAATCGAGCTGAAACTTTGCAGGCAGACTCGTGTCGACGATATAGTATAATTTTGAATTTTTCGAAATTTTAATGTTTTTTTCAAATCGGAATCAATACACTTGAGTAATGACCCCGACGTGTGCGGTAGGCACGAAACCTGTTTTAATGAGAATGGGAGAATTATAAAAACTTGGTTTTTATGGTGAAACGGGGATGGTTCGTTTCAAAATATGAGTGGAAATAACTAAAAAGTTTCTTTTTACAACAATTTATTAATAGTCAGTAAAACACAAATATAATGAAATGAACACACAGAAATATAAACAGTAGAAATATACAAGAACACGCAGAAATATTGAAGAAAATTATCACGGGCACTTAGCTCTCTATTGTAGTCACAAAACAATGTTAAGGTGGTATTCTTGACCTCACTTCACAGATTCGGCGAAGGCATTTGCCGGATAAAACTCGACAGCAAGAGCGATGGCAAAGAGACTTCTCGGAGATAAAAACTCGACGAACCTCGAGCTTCACAAAAGCTCGACTTGATACGGCCTGGCAGGAGAACACTCGACTGCGGCGGCGATATCGCTTCCTATGTTCGCCAGGAATCCCTCCCTGACACCTCCTAGTAAGGCGAGGACTATTGGAGCCTTCCGAACAGTGTATCCTGGCTGGGAGTAAAAGCGCACCGCTTTTATAGCTGTTCGGCGGCGGTGGGGACGGATTAGCGAACAACCGTTTATTTTCTGTTGCTAGGCGGAGCTCCCGGCAGCCAAATTCATCGGAAATATGCACCTTTGGGAAGCCTGGCAATTTTACAGAGCGGCCAGGTTTAATGGCTTCTGAGAAATTGACACAGGTACGGGATTTTCGTTTACATCCCCTAGGTGCACGTATCAATGGTTTAGTTTTTTATATTTTATAATTCTATTTTTCTTTTTTATTTCATTTTCACTTTTGTATTCCAAATATACGTCACGTTGTGTTTATATAAGTTTACTTATTTTATAATAAATGTTTGATTATTAAATTTAGTAAATTGTATCATAGTTGAGATTAAATTTAGTATTGTTCTAGATTCCAATGTTGGATTTAACGGATGAGCCTGTCTCCTTTAGCACAGACCTTGGTCTAATTAACGACATGGTAAATATATTTGATAATCGAATATAGAATATGATGTAACAAGAAGAGTCAGCAAGAGAAATTTATAATTAGATAAATTTAAATTAGAATAAATAATCTATTACGAGGCCGGATACTATAGGAATGGCAAGCAAAATAAGTGGGCACACAGGTAAACAGGAACAAATACTCATAGGGCTTATTCACTATATTTATATCTACAATATATTTACGCGAGTTGCAGCGAGGTTTGCGATTGCAAGGATATTTAGCTTCGTATCATACTTAGCTTAAGGATACTTAGTTTTTAGCAAGGTATTGTCAATTTTCTCGGTGGGTTTCTGTGTTCTTAAGTCATCTGAATTGAACGATAAAATATTTCTCAATCAAATATAGATAACAGTTAACATTATTTTTAGCTATTATTTTTATAAAATTTTCTTTAAGAGTTGCTGGACTATTAACTAATGGTGTAATATCGTACATGTATCAACATGTAAACTTCTGTACTTTCGATGATTTTTCGATTAATAAATACAAGATTTAAAAAATGCATCATTTCTGGTTGCCATAGTTTTCTTTAGTAGTTCAGTTGTAAGTAGCTGTAACCCATCAAAAATGACGGTACTTTTATGTGTCGGTTCAAAAGAAAAAAAATAAGATTTTTTTTAAATACTATAAAGAAGTTACGGACGTTACACGAAGTTTCGACGGACGGACAGACAACGATATTACTATAATTGGGATTAATATTAATCTTCGCATCTTTACACATAGTGTACTGATCTATAGAATTACTCTCGAGATATAAGATTATCTCGTAAAGAGTATATCATAGATAAAGAACAGAATACAGTCCTGAATAGTTAAATAAAATTTTAATAATTCTTCGATAACCATATAGATCATTTTTATTGTTTAATAATAATAATCGTATTTCATTCTTATATATCGTCATCAGCCTGCTTCTCTGTCACTAAACACAGCTCACAGTCACATGCAAGGATCGCCATTTCTCTCTCCCTTCGATCGTTCTCACCTATGTTATTTTTTATTATTTTTACTTATTCGTATTCAATTGTTATGTACACCCAACTCTATTTATACAAGATAGATACGTTCCAACGAACACCGTGTAAAAAAATATGTAGGTACTGCACAAAAAAATGAAGGGTAAAGGAAAAGAGTAAATTCAACAGGCGCTTGTAGTTGGTGTATATGTCTTTTCCGTGAACATATTCGTTTATTATTGAAAAAAGCGATTTTTTTATACAGAGACATAATACACAAAACATTTTGATTGAATAATATGATAATATTTGTGATAGGAATATTACGAGATAAATATTATATATCAATTTTTCGTTTCAAAACATGAAGAATTCATTCTTTTTATACAAGTCAAATAAAATAATAAAAACCTTCCGATTTCAATTGGGAGATCTGCAGAGTTTTCATCATTTTATTTAATCACTGTATTGAAACAAAAATGATGTGTGCTTAAAAAAGCTTGTACTTTAATTTGGCTTGTAAATACTTCTCCCATAAGCTCGAGCTATTGGCTCGTATTATGGGGAGTATAATTTCATATCAAAATATTGCTTAATTTAAGTATTAGGTCCTTACATATGAAATTGGCGTTTAGTATGGGAGGAACATAAAACCGATTTTTTTTATTATAATATATTTATTTAATCAAAGTATGTACCATTGCTATCTATGCACTTTTGCCATCTCATAGGTAGTTCATCGATCCCTTTACTAAAAAAACCATTCGGACGGGAATCAATAAAATCTTTGAAGGCGGTTTGGACTGCCCCATCGGAATTGAATTTTTTCCTTTGCAAGAAGTTATCCAAATTTCGAAAAAAATGGTAATCTGTTGGGGCAAGGTCCGGAGAGTACGGTGGATGTCTTAGACATTCCAATTGAAGCTCCTCTAATTTGGTAGCCGTCTGTTGTGCAGTGTGTGGTCTAGCGTTATCATGAAGCAGCAGTGGCCTAGAGCGATTAACCAGCCTCGGTTGTTTAGCAGCTAGCTTTTCCATCATGGTTTGCAGTTGCTGACAATAGACATCTGCCGTAATCGTCTGGCCAGATTTAAGAAAGCTGTAGTGAACGACACCAGCACTAGTCCACCAAACGCTCACAAGTAACTTTTTTGGAGTCAATTTTCGCTTGGGGCATGGTTTGGCTGGTTCGGCAGGGTTCAGCCATTGCGATGAGCGCTTCCGATTATCGTACAGGATCCACTTTTCATCACAGGTAATGATTCGATTTAAAATCCCTTCATTATTGTGCCGGTTGAGTAATGCAACGCAGCAGTCAACGCGCGTTTGTTGATTTGCTTCACTCAATTCGTGAGGTACCCACCTTTCAAGCTTTTTCACCTTACCAATTTGCTTCAAGTGGATTAAAACAGTTTTATCACTAACACCGCAGCCTGCAGCTAACTCGGATGTGGTTTGCGATGGATCCGCTTCCACAATAGCCTTCAATTCTTCATTATCAACTTTGGTCTCCGGCCGTCCACGGGGCTTGTTCTGCAGGTCGAAATTTCCAGAACGAAAACGTTGGAACCAAAAACGCACTGTGTTTTCTTTTGCGGCACCGTCGCCATACACATCATTAATCCTTCGAGCCGTTTCTGCAGCACTGGTGCCACGGTGGAACTCGTACTCGTAAATAACGCGATATTTCAAGTTTTTCATTTTGTAAACTGAGTGACGCAAAGAAAAAAACAAATGAGGAAAAAACAAATGAATTATAATTTTCAAAACACAAATACATAAGTAAATAGCTGTATAAATTTGGATTTGGAATTCCTAACCAAAGAGAAGATATTTGAGATCAAATTTGCCAGTACGGCAAAACGCCAATTTCATATGTAAGGACCTAATATTATAAAATCATTGTAATGTATTTGTTGTATAAACGAAAAAATTAAATTAAATAAATTCGTGATTGATTTAAGTTACTGTAGTGATAGTTCAACGCTTTGTAAAGTTTAAGTCAGAAATTAATATTGAAAAAAGTGCAATCTTCGATATTGCATCATTGCATTACTCCATAACTATTAATATTAGCATTAGATTGGTTGCTTGAACATTTTCGACTCATAATCAAGGCAAGAATCCAACTGTAAAGTATTGTGTACTAGCTCTGCTACACCCTGTATTTTTAATAATAATAAGCCCTGGGCCACCCTAAAAAGAATTACATACACGTTTTCCATACGATATCGAGACTTATATAATTGATGATTATCCCTCTGTGGTCAAAACCCAGTAATCGTGTTTTCAGAATGTACACATATGAATATTGTTTATATAAACAATACTCTTTATTCAGAAATTCATGCATATCATTTTGAATGTATAATATGATATTCTTCAGAATTATTTAATATATACACTAGAATACACCTTCAAATAATAAAACATACTTCGTTATTCGCTTGCTAATACGGAATGATGAAAAGGATATTCGAATGTGAGAAAATGAAGAATTGCGTCAATTTTATTTTATTTTCTTGGTTTTAATGCATTCGCGATATTGCGCACAACACAAAACTGTATCCGCACGCTAATTTGGCTATACCCGAAATTACTTGTACACTAGCTGTAACCCGTAATAATCGACCGAATATTGGTTCGCGTCTTTGCTAAGCCCTAGTATATATTTATCGGATCTTTTTGGCGGTCTGCGGAGAGGCGGCCGTAGCGGCTGTAGCCGCGTGTGTTAATAGGCCGGTTCGGGTTTGGTGGCCCGGGGTTCAAGCCCCATCTCCGGCCGTTTTTTAAGCCGTGAATTCGAACAAAATTACGGACGTTACACAAAGTTACGGACTGACGGACAGACAGACAAACAGCGAAATTATTATATTTGATTTCATGACTTTGCTATGCTCTAGTACACATTTATATCAGGGGCGTGCAGTGACAACAAGAAGCGTGACTTTTTCCTAAGCATATACTCGTAATGTTGATATCACAATAATTCAGATTTTAATATTTTATAATATTTCATGCACATGTTTGAATAAAAGTCACGCTTGCTGTTCTCACCGCGCGCCCCTGATTTGTAGTACATTTTTGGCTGTCCACGCGGCCGTTTTTTTTTTTACGAAATTACGGACGTTGCATCAAGTTACGGACGGACAGACAACGGAATTATTGTATTTGTTTTCCTTGGAGAAGCCGATTTACGCGAAGGGTAAGCTCGGAGCCACTGGGCCCGCGTCTATTCCTGCCCGCCGCGGCGTGGGCGCGTCGGTTAAATCTGGTCGTGAAAACTCCGCGAGCGCTGGGCCGTGACGTCACGCAAAGGTCTTGCATTTAATTGAATCGTAAATACGCGCACAATCATCTCTTTACACCCACCGTATTTACATGCGGCTTTAGTTAACGTTCAAAAATACACCGAGGCGGCGCTGCGTGATGGAAGTGGCGACTAATTCTACTAAATGACGAGCGTTTACGGTATTAATATAACACCGTGGCCCGCAAGTGCAAGCGAGTATGGTGGCGTAGTTCTGAGAAAATGGCGTTTTTTTTTATATCAAATTAATTAATCAATTAGAAAGATATACAGAAAAATCTAATTCACGAAAAAATATTAGGTTACTATCGGGATTCGAACCCAGGTCACCTCCTATCCGGGGCCGGTGCTCTGACCACTAAGCTATAGCAACCCTCTATGTTTCCGTGAATATATCGACCTTATATGTAGTTCTTATTTTTATTAATTTATTAATTTTTATTTTTGTCCATAGAGCAATCCACTTTTTTTATACGGTAGTTGAAATTACTTTGCAATGCCACCGCTAGATGGATGCCAGAATTAATTGAATAATTCATTTGGCGAAAATGGCGTTACCGCTAAATCGGTAAACCTCTGAATATAATGCTGGTTAATAGGCATGATGACAGATTTTGAAATAACCTTCTATAATGTAGGTACATATCTGCTATAACCGAAAATAACATTATTTCAGTAATAAACTAAGTTTTTACGCAAATAATTGCATTTTCATCCATTAATTTCGCGCGAAAACGCAAGCAGGTGACATGGCGTCTACGTGACGTCAAGTCTAAGTAAACATTGCATTTTGTTTATGACAACAGTTAACCAGAGACACGGTGATGGTTAATTAGGCTTGGCGTCATGCGATCTGATCGGTGTTTCAGTTAAAATAGCGGATTGCAGAATTTTATACTATTATTTTATCGGAAAATATTATTAATCTCAATGTGTATATTAAAACTGGACATCTCTAAAATCACTTATTCTTTAATACTGTCATCATGCCTATTATGAGTGTCTAAAATGAAACACTTGAAATTAATAAAAACTAAAAAATAAGTTTTTATTTATCACCACTTAACTTGGTCAGGATTATTTAATTCGGACTAATTTCACACTCTTCTCTTGAGAATCATCCACTTGCCTGAAACACTTTATACTCTCGTAATCTATTTTCGCTGGTCGCTTATAATTCGCACTATAACGCTGCTTTCGCCAGTATCCGTTTCTGTGGAATCGCGGAACTGTCATAATAAACTGTTCCGCGTAGCGGTTATGTCGCCCTTTACATGGGCAATGTCATTCGGCATGTCAATTGTCATAATAAAATCAAGAATCAAAATGAAATATTTACTTAAAAAAGTAACGCACAATAGCTACCGTATTTTAATAAAATATAGAGATTATAAAAAAATATCACTTTGCACACAGATTAGGATATCACTGTTCTAATAATTGAAGTAATTACAGTGACGAAATGTATAGTCAAAGTAGAATAATGCATCTGAACTTCGTGAAATTTTAGAAGACACAAAAAAGTATTTGTCGAAAGCCATAACAGCCGCTAAGGGATGTACATAATCAATAATGCGACAGTTAGCCTGACTAGGGATTTTTGCGACAGTTAGCCTGACTAGAGATTTTTGCGATAGATAGTCTCGGATCCTAAACGCACGTGCGCGCATTATATTACGCTGAAGAAAATTTCACGAAATTCTGGGTAAAAAAATTCAACGATCCCTCTTTCCGCAGGATATTGTCACATAATATCGTAGTTTTAAAAATATTATATACCACGTGATTTTTTTCTTTTTCGACCGCGTGCAACGAATGGATGCACCTATTTTTTTTCAATAAATAAATAAAATTATTAAATTTGAAAAAAAAACTTCATTAAAAACACCATGAATCTTAATACTTCACCCTTACTTTCAATATTCCGAATAATAACCAAAAAAACTCCTTCGGCACCAAACTGTGTTAATCTTAATAATAATTTACACTTGATGATGAGAGGGAATAGGCACAGCTTTCTAGAGTGTACAAATATAATCAAACATAATAATGTCCGTCCGTCCGTCCGCCTGTACGTCTGTCCGTCCCCGTAACTTCGTGTAACGTCCGTAATTTCGTTTGAATTCGCGGCTAAAAAAAACTAAATTATACCCCGGGCCAGCAAACCCAAACCGGCCGCTTAACATTTGTTGCTATCACTGCCTCTCCGTGGAGCGTCAAAAATATACTGCAAATATATACTAGGGCTTAGCAAACACGCGAACCAACGTTCCGTCATTTTTGACGCGGGTTAGAGCCAGTACACGTGTGCTAAATTTACCGTGAAATTGTTGCGCGTGCACATTTATTAATCTTTTCACGAATACGCAAATCAACAAAACTGTCAGAATGCATTTGTGCTGTGTTGTCACGTGTATACTACTGTAATAATATTTATGCTGGCCTGCTGATGTTTCAGCTAGATAGATTACGATCTATTCTGAGTACGGATAATATACGAAACTTCAACATCCCCTACGTGAGCTACAATAGCTCCGTTTCCGTGAAAGTCTACAATTTAAATTGTGCTGTCTGATGTATGAGATGACATAACTTGGCGCTCCTATATCTTCAAAAGCTCTACAAAACTTGAATTGTACGCATCAAAATCTTAATCCAATACTTCAGCTACAGAAATAATTGGCAGAATCACGCCAGAAATTATTAAGTTATTTATTTATTTATTTAAAAAAATCCTTGTTTACAATATATAGGTACTTAATAATAATTTAACAAAAATATAAGATAAGATTACACTTTTTTTTTGTTAGTTTTGTGGATTATGCCACTCTACTAGGCTACGCCTGTCCCAGAGTGGCGTTATAGAACACAATTGTAATCTTTTTTTGAATTCGTCAATAATATTTGTTTTCGTAAGGTAATAATTATGTATCTACAAAGTATCAAGTCAATGTTAGTGATAGGTTGAGTGAGTCATAAGTCCAAGTGTAAATATGTGTAGAATATTGTTTAATGTAAAAAGGGTTAAAGTTTTGTTTAAATTATTTTTTATTTTCCTTAATAAATTTATTTATTTATATAGGTATATATTTTTTTATTTATAGACATTATTATGCAATTACAGTAAGTAAATTTTCAGTTGCTGTTCTACCTTTAGAAGTAAGCCAATTGTTTGCTAAAGCTTTTATTTTATTAATTGAGTATATTCTGATTGTCGGGAAGTCTGTTTTAAATATGTTAAATATTTTAGGTCCTATGTATGAATAATTTTTTTGTCCATGTGTTGTCTTAGTTTTTGGTATTTCGTCAAGGTTTCGTAATGCTTGTCTAGTATGTGAATGCGAGTTACTGGTTGCTGTTAGGTGGTTTGTGTTTTTGATGTAGAAGATGAGGGTAGACTTAACGAACAGCTGTCTAACGTCCAGTACATTAAATTCTCTGAGTAGTCTGTCTGATTGGTATATAAATGATTTCTTATTAATGACTCGGAGCAAGGTTTTTTGTGCCGTTATAGTGAACGGGCATTTGCGGTGTTATGCCCAAAAGCGTGAAAAATTTTGCTCTTCGTAATAAGTGCACCAGAGACTCATCACTCTAGGCACTACAACTCCTGGTGGGTCTTGGCTTCCTCAAAAGTTTTCCTCCATTCATCTCGGTTTAGTGCCAGATCTCTCCAGTTCAGAAGTCCAGAAGCGGAGAATATAATTAATAAATTAATTATACGCATGCTCCGGACGCTGATGCGAAATCTATGATATAAAAGACGATCTACGGAAGAGGCAAATGATGACGCACTGATTCCACCCACACGTGTAGATTAGACCGCACGCATTTGTGTTTCTATCTTTATCTCCCTCGCGCCCTGTAACAACTGTATTTGTAAAAATATCTTAAAATATAATTTTAAAAAATTAAATTGTAAAAACTTTTTTTTAAAAGGCTGGACATTCACTGCTAATGTATATTTCGTTATTTTTTTTGAAAATGTGGGTTTTTATTTTAATCCAAAGAACTATGGGAGTTATGGTACTACAAAATTAGTTTATTTAACGTTATTTCCCATATACATTTGATTTATGTTCGCCTTATCCCGTCGAAGTGAATTCTAATTTAAATTTCTGAGAGGTTTTAATAATTTTATTTGACTTGAATTAATGCGAATAAATCTACAATATTCTATTTTATTCACTTTAAAGCTAGTCAAAGTTTCATAGAAAATAAATATTCATAAAAAATGCTTATTTTGAAATCGATTATCTCCATAACTATTGAAAACTTTCACAGAGTGTTGGAACATTTTCGATTTATAATTTAAGTAGAAATCTACCTACGAAATATGGTGGCCCTGTTATGCTCTGCATAAAATATAACGATATAAGAATAATAAATATCATACAATTTTTGCATGGCAGTCAGGTTTAGTCGTGGAAAGACTACAGGTTTCCATACTTAATTTACTTTATACGAATACTATACTTTAATAGAATATACGTATTTTAATATATTAATGCTGAATATTATGGTTAACAATTTTCAATAAAACCTTATTGCTTTGTCCAATCCAAAAGTTGTCTCAAATATCCCTTTAAGGAGTACGAATGATGATATTTCTTACAATATAATGAATTAAAATAATTTATAACTTACCATTTTCAGCGAGAACTATTTTCTCAAGACAGCTGAAAAGCAGGAGAAGAATCGCGAAAACTCTGCAAGCTGGCGCCATCTCGACCCGTTTGCGCGAACCACCAACGATTTTCACACGAAATTCTCACAAATCACTTATTTCACTGGCAACACTTTTTTCTTTGGATCATTTTTGCTATATTTATCGCTCGCGATGATAAATATATCGATAGCATTATAGTCTTCCGGAATTATAATACTGATTTTATCACTCAATTTCTTCTCGCTTCAAAGCTCGTCCTTCTGATATTTCCGGCACTCATTATTTACGTCCGATTTTATTACGTTATAATTGTTTTTAAGGCTTTATTGAAGACTTGATCACTCTTGAAGTTTCATTCTTCTGGGACGGGGCTTAATCTGAGGACAAAATTGAAATTTAATTAGTCATTACTTAAAAATCTTAATTATTGGGGAGGGAGTAATTCAAAGATTGTGATTCACATAAATATACAGGGTTATTTGTAAAACATTAATAACCTCGCAGGACTATATTCCTGCCTGGATTATGAGTCGAAAATGTTCAAGCTATTATGACCTAATATCAATAATTAAGGAGATATGCGACATCAAAGTTTGCTTTTTTTTTCAATATTTCGGACTTATTTTTTGTAAAACGTTGGACTATCATTACAGTAACTTATATCGAATATAAAAAATTCATTCCCTTTAACACAAGTCAAATAAAAAATAAAAACCTTCGCATTCCAATTGGAATTTTTTCATTGTTTTGAAACGAATGAATTTTTCGTAATCGATATGAATTACTGTAATGATAGTCCAACGTTTTATAAAAAATAAGTCGGAAGTATTGAAAAAAAATGCAGACTTTGATGTCGCATATCTCCTTAACTATTGATATTAGGTCACAATAGCTTGAACATTTTCGACTCATAATCAAGGCAGGAATATAGCCCTGCGAGGTTATTAATGTTTTACAAATAACCCTGTATACAGAGTATAGAGGTAGCGGTCTCGATGAAGTCTTTGATTGGGGGACAGCACTAGAATTCTATTAAAAAATATGTACGAACATTGTATGTATATAAATAAAAATATGTATGAACACTGTTCATATCAGCGACTCATTTTTATAGCACTCTAAAAATTAGACTTCTCTAAAACCTAGACTATCCATGTAAGTAATTTATATTGAATTCGAAAAAATCATTCGCTTTAAGTCAAATAAAATGATTAAAACATTACAGAAATTTGTATAGTTTTCTTATTTCATTTGACTTGTACTCAAGCGAACGAATTTGAAATATTTCATAAAGTTACTGAAGTGATAGCCCGAGGTTTTACAGAAAATAAATAAAAAATATTGAGAAAAAGCTAACTTTGTTGTCGTTGATCTCCGTAACTGTTGACATTGCACCGAAAGTGTTGAGTTTTTGCTACTAGCTAACAGTTACCATGTATAAAAATTTGACACCACAGTCAAATGATGGAATATCAAGACGGTAGAAAGCTCGCTTAGAATTCAAAAGGTAGCAGGATCGGTACTCTTAACTTATTTTTTGTAAAACATTGGACTATCATTACAGTAACATATTATATCGAATGTGAAAAAAACATTGCCTTTAATACAAGTCAAATAAAATAACCTTCCAATTCCAATTGGAAATTCTGCAAGGTTTTTATCATTTTATTTAACTTTTATTGAAACGAATGAATTTTTCGTAATCGATATAAGTTACTGTAATTATAGTTCAATGTTTTGTAAAAAATAAGTGAAAAATATTGAAAAAAATGCAAACTTTGATATTGCATAACTCTATAACTATTGATATTAGGTCATAGCTGCTTGTACATTTTCGACTCATAATCAAGACAGAAATATAGTCCTGCGAGATTATTAACGTTTTCCGAATAAACCTGTATAACAATTTTCTAACGCAGTTAAAAAAATCAATATATTTTATGTACCCATATTTGTCTTGTATATTCACTTCCTACTCAAAGTTAGTATCATGATATGTATGAAAAAAATGCGTTAACCGTGAAATAATGTTTCGCCAATGAGAAAGCGTTATAAATAAATGTGCGATTCCAAGAAAATGTTGGGTAGAGACTCTCCATTGATGATGCCATCCTCCACCAAACATTCGGCTAGTTGGCAGACTCCGGTCAGAGATTCGGTCCAGGGCTGCCAAATGACGCAACGAGCACAGACTAGAAGCCCGTTGGAAGTTGACGAAATAATGTAATAAAGCGTTTAGTGACAAGTTTTTTCATCTTATATTTCCAGTGGTTTGATATTTGTTTTTATGTCAGGGAAGGATACCGGGTGGTGAGTTATCTCGCTTATCGAGATCTGTGACAATTTAGTAGGTATTCTCACAATTGTTTTATTATTTAGGTAGGTACTATGTGGTAAGTAAAATTCTTTTAAAAATAATAGAAAAAATAATTTTCCAAAAACCACCTTCCGGTATCCAATACACGGGAAGAAAATACCTACCTAGGCTGGCCCAATTATTATTACAATAAGTATAAATTTAGCGAAATCGCACGGAATACCTATACTTCAAAATTCTTATTACTTACCACATCGAATTCTTTTTACTCCCTTTATATTAACTCGTGACGTCTGCTTGCTTGCCGTCGAACTTTGGATCGATATTTGACTCTTTTCCCGTGATCCAATCGAGCTGAAACTTTGCAAGCAGACTCGTGGCAACGATCAAGAAGATCTATCAAATTTTCGTTAAAAAATAATAATAATTACAGTATAATTTTGGATTTTTAGAAATGTTAATGGTTTTTTCAAATTGGAATCATTCCAAAAATTTGATTACCAACGGCGGCCTGATAACGTCACGGAATATTTAAAATTTGAATTACTCCGTCGGTAGGTATAATAGGTACTTCACTACGAATTGCGAAAATTTATGACAATTGGTTCACAGATGACAGCACACTTCGGTTTTTTGGGAAGAAATCAAATAATAAAGAGATATTTTTAGAGATTTTTTACATAGATATTTGTCTAAACATGTTTCATTTTCAGTCAATCAATTACTTAATTACATTGTGGTAAACTTAATTTACAAAGAAAGGGAGTAAAATAAAAAATTGGTTTTTATGGGTTAGTTTTTTTAGCGATTATTTCACGATATAAAAAAAAATAACGTTACTTTATTTTTGCGTGAATTATTTGTTAAAATAAGATTCCCAAAATTAATTTATAGCAAAAAACAGGAGCGGATAAGAGATTTTCGAATATTATATTTATATATTGCGCGATGTGATATTATATTAATTTACGCGTATATATTTGAAAACAATAAAATATTCCTTCATATCCGGTCAAGTGAAAAAGTGTCTGTCGTATTAATTAATTTAAATAGAATAAAGAATTATTTTATTTAAAATAGGTAAATATGTGCTTATACGGCTTAAGCTATTTTAAGTATGACCGATGTATATACTCGTATATGCAAATGTTGGAGATATTCTAAATTCTATAAAAGTATAGGCGACTAAGGCACTATGGCGAGTATGCCTTTTCGCGGTGAACAGCCGAGAAATAAGATGAAATATGATAAGAACTTAGGAAAGGGATTAAATAAGATGGATGTGCTGTCGGTTTTGCCGTGTATGTTTGGAAATTACTGCGTAGAACTTAACTCCGTGATATCAATGATTTATTGCGCACACAGTATAAAATAAACTCCTACTCATATTATTTAAAAAATCATATAACTTCTAATTAAAGGTTTTTCATTGACTTGTCTTATTTGACGTCAAATTAAGAATCGTTCGATATCAGTATAGTAAATTTGTGGTGAATAATTAACGAATAAACCTGTCTTTTTCAGTCTCCAGTACAATTAAGTTGAATATTCCACATCCATGATACTCGGTCTACTGCTTATTCATCAACATCAAGTGCTTGGAATCCTTCTTTAGTAGATATTTCCCCTACTGAATATCTATCGACACACCTTACAATATTCAAAATTATTTGATTAAAAAACAGATAATGTATTGAATTTATTACGTAAAAAAATAGGTAGGTAGCAGGGGCGTGCAGTGATAACAAGAAGCATGACTTTTACCTAAGCATACATTTTAAAAAGAAACCAAAATAAGAGGTATATATTGTAATACTTCTATCACATTTTTATATTTCATAATATTCTGCCTGATAAATATTTAATTTTGATTTTTTTCCAAATATCTGTTAAATAAAAGTCATTCATCTTGTTCTCACTGCATGCCCCTGGTAGGTAGGTACATAAAAAAAATAATTAAAACAAAAATTATAGCAAACTAAAAAAAACTTTTTATCTTCAATTTATTTCCCACAACGATAATATTATTTTGATTTTTTATTAATTGTTTATCAGATTTGTTACAACAATAATTATATTTAACAAACATTGATTTAAATTATAATACAATTTTAAATTCCACATATTTACACCGACAAAGTATTTTTTTTTAAATCCTAGAATGATTTTCTTTTCCCATATTTTACCAGAGAACTCGATACGACCCTGCCTGTTGATGCGGATGGTACAATGCACCGCTGGGAACAAGATTTTCCCAAGTATATAATAAGAATGAAAATACCGCGTAAAATTATTCACATCCGGAGTTTGTATATAAAGATGTAGATGAATGTGAAGGAAGCTAAGGAAATATTTCATCAATTTATCGCTTCTATACATTTTATGAAAATGGACAAGATTAATACGATATAGGCCCGGTTGTTTCAAGTTCGATCAAAGTAAGCGGTCGATCAAAGCATAGATTTTTACGAAAACGGATCGTCTGATTGGTGGAGAACGTAAAAATCTATGCTTCAAAAGAACGCTTACTTTAATCCAACTTGAAACAACCGGCCCATAATCATATAATACGATATAATAACTGATCTGATCGTATTACGCAGAAATGTCAGTTACGGTAGAATCAGTCGCCAAAATGTCTATTTACCGACATCAGTTTCAGTTTCTCGTACATCGATGTTGAATCGTTCTACCGTATCTTTTCCGTCTGGTATAAATATATATTTATTTATATCACTTACTTATATCACCCTGATGACAAAAACGAATTCCAAGTTGATCGGATTGAAATAGTAATGATATATCATTGAAAGATATGTTTTATTTTAACTCTGTATAACCCGCACACAATATTAATAATAATAAATAAATGCAAAGATTAGGGCAATAATTTTGTATTAAATTATATTTTTCATTTCTTACAACTCTCGCGCAGCGACGAATAATTTCTGAAAGAATAAAAAACCGACGATGCGTCAAGGCGGAGAAATAATATTAAACGTTGAAATTTTATAAGATACTGTGTATTAGAATCGGATATTCGGATGGACGTGGATATGATGCCGTAATAAATTGAATGTGCTATTTTATGTAATATATTTCGGCTTGGTAAAAACCTTGGCAAAGGTTCAAATCTACTTTCTAGTGTTTAAAAGTCGGGTTATTTCCACGATTCAGTTGAAATGTCTTGGCGCGCACCGAACCACATATTGAGCAAAGAAAGCGGAAATACTCTTGACAGAGGAATATTAGTTACAGCACGCGACTTTTCAATAATATTCCTTACAAATCGGACATCATAATTATATTCGTAAAGCGGAAAACCTATTATAGAAATATATAAATTCATTTAAATAATGATAACGCCTTAAACATACAAACACCACTCATTACATCCCCCCTTCTAACCATACTAGCTCCTCCCAGCAACCACTTTCACTTTCCGCCTGCCCCTCCCCCGCTCCCGACAACTCCCGCCCCATGTAATAGATAAAATGTCTTCTAGTCTTAACTTAGTATACTACTGAATGATGCAGTAAGCATCGAAAACGTTTTAATTAATTTGTTTAATTAAACTGTCATTGTGTGAAGTGAACAACGTTGTGTTCTATTCACAGTTATTTACAATGAACTTCCACAAAGTTAATCACGAAAATTTCGAAATATTATGAAAACCTATTTGTGTGAAGTGACAAAAACTCTCGAACTCTTGTGTTGTAGTATTTGCACAGCTTATCCGTCTGTGATTTCTAGAAAGACGCGACTATTTTCAGCTAGCAAAGCCATTTCTATCACGAAATATAAAGCTTTAAAATATCCCAATAAAAGGGTCGCTGTTTGATAAGGAAATAGTCAATTAGAAAAAAAAGGCAAAAGGAGATTGATATCTACTTATTGCTTAATTTTGTCTTATATTTTTTGAGATAAAAGATTTTTTATTATAAAGGAATTCTTAATACATATAATATACAAACGATAAGATTTTTTCTTCTTCAATAACAGCAAAATAGCTTTATAGTAACATTAAGAAAATACTGTGTATAAAATCAGTATTTATTAAATTATGTTTCGGGGCCAATATTATCTTAATCAGGACGTTCTAGTATATCTACATTATGCCTTGATGAAGGGACCATTGGCCCCGAAATATGATGATAATTTATTAAATACTAAATATATTTATTTATTTATTTACGCCCAAGGGGCTTTTACAAGAAATAATATGAGTATACAACAGTTGTAATAAAATGATGCGGTTATACATGTAACTTTTTGTTAAAATAAAATGCAATAAGACAAATAGTGTTTTTATAGCAAGTACAAATTTTCTTTTTATTAATATAAGTAAGGTTTTTATTTATATTACAACCTCAATATAGAATATTTACTTTTCTATAGAAGCGAGCGCTTGTGTTTAAAAGAGGAGTTAGCTGAAATTATTTAGTTTTTATACGCAATAATGATTACCCATTTTAATGATTATTTTATGTTTTATTGATTTTTTGATAAAAATTTTAACAGAAAATTTTAAATTGATAAATAAATTAATAATTGCCACTACTAATCTTGTTTTTATGTCCAATGACCTTCTGTCATCGTGTTGTATTCTACATCTACCTAGTAAATTCTATTGCTTTTCTACAACCTTTCTACTACTACCTATTTGTAGTTTTACTCCACTTGCTTAATTTCAATGCTTAAAAATTTATATATCATATAGATAATACGAGTACATTAAAAACCTGTCTTAAAATATAATCTTTACCTTATCTTTTAAAAAAATGGCTTAGTGAAGAATTACCCCATTTATTATATAGATACGATACAGAACCAACTGCAGCCCATTTTTAAGTAAATGGCACACATGTCATACCCGCCACTGACTTTGAGACAGGTGTTTGATTACCCGATAGAGCAGACACGAAGCAAGGTGTGGGTGAAATAAACATGAACGGTTAACAGAATGCATTTTATCCAGTTTCAAAAAAATTGTATGCACTTTTTCATCTCTACATAGTTTTTTTGAAATTGCATAACAGATTGCTCCATTTACTATGCAAGTTATAACTTGGAGTGAGTACCTATACGGAGGCAATCCTCTGCTTGATGCTTTCAATGCTATCATTAAATACATCGACATGATCGCTCAGTTCATTTAGGAGTGACTACGCATTATGGTGTGCTTATTCATTACTTACGTTCTGCATTTTGGGACATGAAATAGCGCGTGACCTTGATTTCTCAAATAATTATTTGGTACAAACAGGGCACAATTCTCTATTTCTTGAAATTTTGACCTCCTACATGACTAGGCCCTCCAGGTGGTAGTTGCATTCCCTCAGCAGTAATTACTTCATGGTTCATGCATTTAAGATATTCTCCTGTTCTGTGCATTTATAAGTAGCGCAAAAATTTCTTTTGAATCTGCTCAATCATGTCAATGTATTTTCTTTGGTGTGGGCTCCAAACTGCCATTCCATATTCCAATTTTGACAGAATAATGGAATTGTACATTTGCTCGATGCACTTCTTAGTCGAAAATCCTTTTGATAATGATGATAATCCTTTTTAATTCCCTTGGCTTTTTAATGCACCTTAGTAATTGTACGTAGTACCAACTTAATGTTTGTTAGAGAAGTGGTCATCTCAGGAGAACTTTAGCAAATGGCCACATCTCGATTGCTTCCAGCCTTTTAATGCTGGCTTCTTTCAACGTTAAGACCTCGAGAGTTTAAGTTTCAATTGCAGAAGAGATTTATAATTTTCTCAAAAGTGCTTCTAACTGTCTGAATTCTTATTTTAATTTTAAAGTTTTGGTCCCTGTCCTACTTTAGGTAGCAGCCAAGGCATTTAATATTTTTTTGCTCTGTTAAGATCAGTAGTGTCTTCGATTGACAAATGAAAAGATTCGCAAACTTTTGTGTACTAAATATTATAAAAAAATGAAATCATTTTTAGATTGTGATACGTTTAATATTCGTGATAAAAAGCATATAGGTACTTACATTTATTTTTAATATGTATTGTTGTTAATTGTATACGATATTGTGGTGCCTAAAAATAGTGTAAATAAAAAGTTGGGTTTTTTGAGGTTTAACTTTCGTAGAGACGCGAACGTGAAATACCAAAGCTTAACGCTTGTGTTATGAAAAAAGGATTAATTTAGTGATCTCCCTGGATGAGATTCGATCTCCGACGACTTAATCGCTAGGCGAGTGTATTGCTGCTGGACCAATAAAAACGTTAGTTAACATTTTATTTGGTGTGATCATAAATAGAATTATACACACAGGTACATATTCACATTATAAGACAATTTTCAGTTTAATCTTTTTTTTTTCAGATATCATTACGTATAGGTATACTGTAAATAATTATAAATCCCTTTACTCATATAATAGACTAAGAGCCAGCGACAGATATTAGATGTTCACTATAATAGGTAAGAAGGTTTGGATATTATGACATTTGAGTTCTAGGGATTTTGGCATATAATAGGTAACAAAAAATATATATAAAAATAACAAACCTGATTTTTTAATACATTTAAAGGAATGGTACCTACATGTTACTATACACTCATATTAATCATTGCAAGCGCTTTTCGCGGGTTATCTCTTCCGCCAGACGCTTTAAAGTTCTATAAATAATAAGTTATAGTAACAAATCTGAATTTTATATATTTTATTCTGGCCACTATTTAACAAAATTGTCTGATACCTTATATTTTACTCACACATTTTTTTGTACCTGTATGCCAAAATCCCTAGAACTCAAATGTCAAAATATCCGAGCCTATTATAGATTCTGTAGATGTACTTACTACAGTGTACATCTACAGAAAATATTTCAGGTTTGAAACTTTAACGTAAGTCTGGCGATCGCTGGATCTTAGTCTAAAACCGTAATCTTCAAATATAGAAATTGTATTAAATCACAATCTTATTAATTAATACACATATATTCTAAATAAAGATTTGTTTTAATGAAAATACTTATAGTCAGAACAAAGAAATTTTTATATTGTCATTCTCTTGTAAAATTAGAGAGTAAATTGGTTTCGCTGACAAAATTGTTGACATTTTGTGCAAACGACCCGCCAATGCTGAGCCGGTGAATGACATTTTCGTTTAAAACTCTGTTTTACTCCCACTGCCTATTTTAGGATTTGCTAAAACGTGTCGCAGTCAAAATTCAAATATTACGGATAAGTACTTTTAGAGGCAAATTACAACCGCTATTATATAATTAATTAAGAAATATCTTAACGCATCGTGTCTTGATTCACAGCCGTTCAGAAAATCTGAACTACCGTTTGCCCGTACCATCACTAATGTCGTTTGTTACGTATTTATACATAGATAAAACCAAGGTGAGTGAAGAAAAAATGAAGAATAATTCTATTAGTTGATTCGGGCGTGGACGAGTGAAGCGGATTACTAGTGAAAACATTATCAGAAAGAAAAACAAAATGGATAAAAGTGCAAGAAATCGGTGGCGATTACGTAAACCTGGAAAGAAAGTTAGATTATTTTTGAGGAAGTATAATTATTTGGAATCTTAACTAACACTTACCTTTCCTAAATTCTACTGACTCAGTTTACATTTTTAACCTTTGTTCTCGTTCTAATATGGATGAATTAATATTTATACACTCTCTTGAGTTCAGTAGTCCATTTGATAAGCTCAGGTTATGTTATATATGGATTTCATTGGGTTGGGAACCTGGTTATAGTGGCGGGCAGGTTTATTTTTATTAAATTTTATTGTTTAACATATATAGTATTTTAAACAGGTCGACAATGACGCCGATCTTGTGTGACAATTACGTATGATTAACGTAAAAACATTTTTTTATAATAATTTGAGTAATAACATGTTACAGAATATACTTTTTACAGTCGGGGAATTAGAAACACGATATAAGATTAGAAATAAAAGTTGTGTTATAAATTTCGAAATTTTACGGGATATAAATCAGCGCACAATGAAGAAGTTTACATTTTGTTATAGATTAATTATTAAAATTGAAGTAAAATGAAACAAAAATGTAAAAGGATCATTAATACATCTGTATAAATTAAAAAATTGTGAGACTTTAAAGTTGCGTTGCAAAATTAATTTCGTTTCATGCGACGGTCAGCGTGTGACGTCACTTGACCTAGACGACGCGACTCATATTCGCTTAGTAGGTACCTGTGGTGCAACGAGGTCAAATGACGTCACAGGCGGCACAGGCTACAGTCCTTAACAAACTTAAATAATCTATTTCTCACTCATTAATTGACAGATTTCAAAAAAAAAATCTCACTCGTTTTGATCTATATTTTAATTCCATTAACTTCTCCAATATAATGTGCGTGGATTCCAAGGTCAATGAAGTCTATCACGGCGTGAGCGAAAAATACAGATTTTATTTGTGGTAAGGGCGATTAAATATGCACATTATATAGATAACAGGCAATATCCATCATTCGAACTATTATATGTAGCTACATCTTCTATGCATTGTTATCTCATCATTTTTTCAAAATACATCAGTCACGCATTTTACCGTCTGCAAAACATGTCAATTACCTGCGTATTATTTAAAAACGTCATAAAAAACATACAACGAAAAGCGTTCTATCAAGTCGGTCGCAGTGGCAACCCTGCTGTTTTTTTTTTTCATATTTAGAACGTGCAAAAGCTCTCACGCATGAATCGAACGCGAATACCCTTCCCTTTCGTATAGATGATAATTCATAACGCTCCTTCTCACTCTGGTGTACAAATTCGCCGATCAAATAATCGCCCGCGCTAACGCAAAGCAGGTGGTCGCGCCAAATGTCATTCCAAAATAGACCACAGAGATTTCTATGGTCGGTAGGCGCGTGGATTAGCAATTTTTACGTTGTTTTACAATCGAGAGTAGGTACTGATGTATCACGATTTTTTGTCGAGTTGTTCTTTAGTTAGCACGTGTAAGTCGGTGCCATTTAAACTATGCGTAAGTAATTAGCTTTGGATTTCCGTGAATTTGTGTGGTCGGCTTTTAACAAGAGTTACTAAGTACAAAATTGTATAGCTGACGTGCGCTATAATTATTTTGCTGGACACATTCCTCCATATACTCTTATTTTTTATATATCGCTCTTATTATATATTATATATGTATGTACACCTATAGAGAATGTGTGGGACTGCACTAACCTCCCCACATACTGGAACAAAGTTTATTATTATTATTATTTTATAGGTACGCCTATCAATGTTCCCTCTAAGCCCTTGATCGGCGCATCACGTCTACCATTTAAATTTGATAAAGTGTGTATAATCTAATAAAATGCAATGAGTAGCTTGTTGGTGTAGAGGTCATGACGCTTGTCTTGTGATCTTGTGGTCGGTGGTTCGAGCCCCATTCAAGGATACAAGCAAGTTAGTTCTTTTATCAAAGTAAGAGCGTTTGTAGCTTATTTTGAAAATTGTAAGAATATTGATGCGACACGTATTCCGATGTACGCATCTCTATTTTTTTTAAATAAAAATGAACAAATTATATTCAATAATTTTCTTCGTTAATAAAATCTAGTAATGAGAATTATGTTTTTTTTCCATCAACATAGGTGTAACGGACAGGATGAATGATAGCCCTGAAAAGGGCCTCCTCAAAGAAGATGACATTGCCGAGTTCCATGGTTCGCTGCGGACACCGATCAAGGTGGACCTGTGACGTCATCTTATTCACGGGCGACCGGGCAGGACGCCGGTGCGTCATCACCACCCTGAGGACCGTAAAGACGGGTCCTATGCCTTGATAAATTTGTGAACAAATTTATGTATGAAAATTTATGAAAATAAAATAGTTGTGACATGTTTTAAATTATTACATATTATTGTAAGAACCTAAATATTGACATATATGAATGTACTTTGTCACATGTTTATTTTCAATAAACGAGAAAATCGCTGTTGCGATAGACCGGGGTGGTGAGTGTAGCCAACTGTATGGCATAAAGACAGATATAAGAAATATTATTGAATATTTCCGAGTGACGGCCAACTGTATGGCGGAAAGACAGATACAGGAAATATTATTTCCTACGGCTAACTGTATGGCCTGACAGACAGAATTACGAAATATTGTTTAATATTTCTACATATGTATCCGAGGACAGAGAGTTGGTATGCGAAGGAAAAACGGGCTGCAGACCGATTGTTTCCGATAAGTCGCGAAGCCATATCTTGTCAGATCTCGGAGAAATCTACATATAACTAAACAGTGTTTATAGGCCTAGCGACGGGGCTCATCACTAATAAGGTCCCGGACGCGACAGCCACCGAAAAACGGTATTTGTACCAACAAATACGAGAATTTTCGACCTTATTTTTTCCTTTCGAATTCAAAATTGATTTTCTTATATTTACGAAAAACAAGGGTTTTTTCAATGAAATTAGTATCAAACCATAATATTTTTGCTAAACAAAGCCATTTAGACTAAAATCTGAAAGAAAATCATGTAAATAAAAAAGTAAAATTTTTCACATTTTTTACGTAACCACTATCAGCAGTGGTCCAATGTCAATAAGGGTCATTTTTCAGTCAAAACTTTGAAACTGTCTTACGGACGCTACAACAGCCGGATCAACTTAAAATATTTTTTGTTGAATTCCTTGCATAAGAATCTATCCATTTTACATGTTTTTACATACCTACCTTGTCAGGGGCGCACCTGAAAAATAAATGAAAATTAATTTTTTTGCAACCCACTTTAAAATATTTATAAGTGACTGAAATTTTATTGTACATAACTAAAACTGATATCAAAAGTTGCACCCATGTGGGCTCTTTATAAACTGCATTAAAAAACATGTATAAACCATAGTTAACAAATTTTATAAATTTAATTGTGAAATTTTCCTGAGCAAATACCGCTGCGATCGGTATATATTTTTTGATAAAAAATTAACTTCGGTCTTGCGGGTCCAGGCAATCACGTCATGCTATAAGCAAGGCATAGCACCATGTAAATGACGTGATGAAAACCCCGGTGGGGTGGCGTAAAAATTCTAAATAATTTTTGAATTCTGTAAATAAGACTTTCCAAGCTATTTTTTAGACAATTTCGCGTGCGCGAACGCGGGATAAAAACTCTGTGATTGGCTCCCGGAAATAAGCCGGGAGGTATTAAATTTGTGTATAAATTAAACTTCCGTCGGCGTACAGATTCATTCCGTTCTGTGCTTTATACGCCGTCTGGACCACTTCATCTGACTTTTACTCAACACCTCTGACCTCTGCTCTACCTACTGTTTTTGGATTTTGGAACTTCAACTGGACTACCTGCAACCGGATAATTCACTTTTGTGAATATTTAGAACAACCACTGTCAGCGGGTTTACGATTACCGCTGTACAGTCTTGGTCTGTTCTACGAGTCAAGTACGGGAGACCTGCGCATCATATCTTCGCGTATTCTGTACGGAACAATAGGAAAACAAAAGTTTTATGAGGAGAGAATCTATCATGATTTAATTGCTGCCACAAATGCAAGTGCCCATAATCACATGGAATTTGCCGCGAAAGCTTGAAATATTTTCTTGACATTGTTTTCTAATCTAAATTTATCTAAATGTTTTGTTCCTTCCTATCCTATCCCACAAAATTGGCAGCGACTATCTCCAAGCGCGTTCAGTCAGAACATTGAAGCACGAGTTGTTTGTAAACACATGTTTTGTAAAAAAAGCAAAATAGATATGTAATCTCATGATATCTACATTCCAATTATTGTCATATTAATATGAATATGTAATTTTTTTTTTTCTTCAAATATTATATTTACAACTCAAACTTCAATATTCTGGCTGCACGCCCCAGAATTACTGATAATATAATTGGTGTTATAATTAAGATACTGGAACTATGCGAAAAAATGTTATGCGTGTGTTCTATTCATCGTGTTACGCCTTGCAATGTTTTATTCTTTAAAGAAAATAATGTTTTACATTTCTTTAAATTATGCATTATCGCAAAAGATGTAACATGTTCTGTATAATATATTTATACAAAACTAAAGTATACACTTCAAACTTACATCCAAAACAAATTTTTTGTCGCACATTTTTACAAACAACAAAATTGAGTTACGATAAAGTAACCTTCTTTTTAAACATTTATTAAGGATGACAAAACATAAAATGTGTAAGTACACCATAGATCATGAAATCGTAAAATGTATAATGACATTTTTCAAATTCTCCAAGAGGTATTTCAAATTATTTCAAAGTATCAAAATATTTCTCTCATATGTAAAAATTGTAAGTTTATGACATTTTTCTGAATACCGTGAAATATTCTCAGCATATTCAGTTCATCTCAGTTATTCAAGGCATCTTGTTATACTAATTGTTCTGCCAAAATAAAATGTCATTTAGATAGCATGATAAATGTTTTTTTATCATATGCTTATATATACCTAAGCTTAAATTTAGCTTAAATAGTTTAAATACTTCGACAAAAAATTGTAACATTTCAATTTGTGTATATTTAAACTTTGTTTGTTAGTTAACGAGTACATATTTTTTTACTAGGAAACTCGTTTTAATTTTTTAAACTGTGCAATAAAGATATCGTATTAATTCTCATTGGAATTGTGAGATACAATGAAAAATTAATTTTTTATGTAATAACCTCACCAGTTTCGTTTCCCGATCAGGTATAATTAATGTATGTGGTTTGGGAGTTTTCTGATGTGTTTCGCTTCTGTAATTGGGCCTGTTGGCATGTTGAAGCATAAATAAAATAAAAAAAATAAAAAAACGATATACCCTAAAAATTTTCTCTACTTCATTGTGTTTCAAAGGTTTTTGAGAAAATTTTCAATTTAAAGAAATATAATAACTTTTATTGCATTTTTCGGTGCTTCTTTCTAAAGGGATTTAATCTATTTATTTTAGATAAAAATTTCACCAATTATGTTTGCATTGCATGAATACCCATGAGCTTAAAAAATCTTATATAAGTTATGAAAAAAAGCTTTTTTTAATAACACATAAATAAAAATACATTTTAATGTGCTATTATCCACAATAAAGTGTGTTTTCTGTCTATACATATGTGAAGTTACTACGTTCTATAACAAAGTTCTTCGTCAACTATATTTTTTTTCTCGCCAAACAATCGTTTATTTCTAAAACCGCTAAACTTTCAATGTAAATATACAGTAGACCTCTTTTCATTTAAGAAAGACAATCGAAGTAATATGTTTAAGTCGCGCGTACGAGTCATATTGTTTCGTTGTATTGGTGTTTATATCAGTAAATACCAACATAACGAAAAAATGTGCGTCGTACGCACGGCTTACCCATACTAATTATATTGTTTTTTTTTTTAAAACAATATAATTAGTATGGGTAAGCAAATTTTTCAATATTTTAAATTTCCGTTCCCGTTTAGAATTCAACTCATACACAGAAAGCGAGTGTTACCATAAAATCCCTCTTCTATCATATCGAAGATGCATACAAGATCTGTGTTATCTTTATAAAATCTTGAATAACTTGGTTGACTCGCCCTATTTATTAGAGCAAATAGGTTTAAGTTGTCCTACATACTCAACACGTTCAAATAATTTATTTTACGCAAACTTTGGTAGGACTAACTACTTAAAAAACAGCTTTGTAACTCGTTACACCTCAAAATACAATATGTTAAATTCTACAAATAATCTAGACATTTTTACTGACAATTTGCGTTTATTTAAAATGAAACTCCGTAATCTCATTTATGACTATTGATTTGATACTTCTTTAATTGAATCCCATTCCCTCCCTCTCCCCACCCCACTCATTTTATGCATTATCATAATTTAAATCTTTGAAATATTTATTATTTATCACATATTCTTCATCATTGTTTTTTATTTAGTTTTTTTTTACCAACATCGAGGAAACTTTACTGGTCATACTCACGAATATTTTTTTTTGATATTATATAAAAAAAAAATTAAATTGTACTGTATGTTTCCCAAATAAAATAAAATTAAAATTAAATAAAAATATAAAAATAAAAGGAAAGAGATCTACATTGTTTTTGAAATCGACCCCTCCTGCAAATTCACCAAAAAGCGTGGCATATTATGCGAAAAAAAACTGTTACAATGCCTTGTCAAGATGGGCTTAATTGTTATGTTTCGTTAACGGAAACGCTGCGTGTCTCGATGTTGACTCAACGCGAAAACGTTATTCAGCAGATGGACTTGTTCATTTCCCTCGCGTTGTGCGCCACCAATCAGGGAGGGTTACCGAGAAAGATAGTACTCGTAATTTTGCGATTGCTGTATTTATGTGTGCCGCGTGTTTCGAACCGTAATGCACATCGGACCGCAATACCCAACCTAAATAAAAGAGACTTTTTGAAAGCAATACTACGCTAAAAAAAGCTCATTGGTGAGCGTATCAACGAATACCAGCTTACGTCAATTTATCGGTGGTCCACAAACCACCAAAATAAATATATCTACATGAACTAACGTAAATTCCTTGTCCACAATTTGACACCGAGACTGGCGCCGATACGTTGTTTAAAAAAATTACTAAGAGCTTTTAAGTTTTGAAACAATTATAAAAAGGTCAAACTAAATCACGGATAAAAAAACTCAATTAAACGGCCGGAGGTGGCAACGATAGCGATGTTGCTATCGCCAAGCCTGCATTACCCGTCAAAAATACAGTACATGTAGGACTTAGTAAAGACGCGAGCCATTTCGTGTTCCGCCCAGTCGCCAGAGTTTAGAATAGTACATTTAACTGCCGACAGGGGAAATATAAAAAAAAATGTTTAAATATTTTGGTAAAAGTCGTTATTACTATTTCTTGGCTGTCTATAAATAAGTAAATACTTATTCTTTAGGAACCGGCATGTAAAAGTACCATCATTTTTTGGTTATAGCTAGTATAGACTATAGACATATATTTTTGAAAAAAAAAACATCGAAATTAAGTAATGATGTGACAGAATATTATTTTATATTAAAATTTGAATAACATGATAATAATTGTTATAGGAATAATATGAGATGACGTAAATGTCATGCTTCAATGTTCTCACTGCACGCTCCTAGTCCCACGTTATTATAAGAAAATGTTTTTACTTAAGATAATCGGTTTGATAATTATTTGACATGAATGATTTACAAAAGATAAGTCAAAAATATTTTTAAAAAATGCAAACTTTGACATCGCTTCATTTCATTTCACCCAAAATGTAAATAATTTTTTTATTCTAATTTAATAAAGAAGACTTCCGGAACTTTTTACTAATAGCAATGAGACACTCGCACATTTTTTTTCATAAACTGTATGATTTTCAGACCTTTCGAAATTTCGAAATCGCAATTGTTGTTCTGGAATGGGTTTATTACTTCGGAACATAAGACGCACCTTAATATTAAGTCAGTTTTTCAAAGTAAAAATGTGCATCATATAATCCGAAAAATACCTATGTAGGTATATGTCTTTTCATGTAAGCTTACAATTGAGTTACTGCGGATACTGTGCTTAATGTACATAACACCAGAAATAGGAATAGAATAAGATTACCATATAAGAAAAAAGTATATACGCAGAATTGTCTAATGTACAGAGGTGTAAACATATATGAATGACGAATATAAATAATATGAATGAATTTAAAAACAAATGCTATAATTATTGTAAAAATCGTATAGAATTGTCAAGCGTAAGATGTATTATTTATTAAATTATAGATTATACAATAGATTAGATCATATTATAAGATGTACCTATATATATTATGTTATAGAATGTACCAAACATTAAATTAGATGCAAATGTAAATATGAAGGTTATTATGGACAGTATATTAGTAATAGATTTTAAAATGTAAAGTGAAAAATACTGGTTAATATACAGGGTGTAATATTAACTTACTTATGAAATAATAAAAAATAAAAAAATACGCGCAATTATTTCGTTGTGTTAAGTTTACTGAAAAGAGAGGGGCGTATCCGTAAACTTAACATAACGAAAAAATGCGCGTATTACGCACTGTACCCACGCGAACTCAATTGCAAGCTTATATGAAAAGACCTATAGTATGTATGTATAGTTTTTGAACATAGGTAAATTTCCTTTAATCCATTATCTCTTCAGGATCCACCAACCAGACACAAGCGGCCCTGCAGCTCACGGAGTTTTCTGAAATTGATGAGAAAACCTGAGGAGTTATCCAATCACCAAGTCAGCTCTCTCGAATTTGTTGACACCACCAGCCTTCCGGCTGACCACACTGTAATGCAGCGATTCCCAAACTTATTTGGTTTCGGTTCAGGGCATCCGGCCCTCACTCCGAAATTTGGAGTTAACTCCCTACAATACATCGCCTATACGCAATACAATGCATAACCTAGTGAAATAAAGTCTCCAGTAAGGAAAAAAATACTGGGAATAGTTTTTAAAATATTTTTTAGTTTTTATAATATTTTTTCCCCATAGCTATATAAATCAGTGACGCTTTCCTTCATTAAAATACCTTTAAACATTATCAGTATCTGCATAAAAATTTTCCTTTTCTGTAAGCTGTTTTTTGTACTTACTGATTAAACCTAGTTCATTGTATTTAACTATAATTTCGGATATTTTATACGCACCGTATGTATTACCGAGAAGCGAATCTCGACGTTTCGTTGGATACTTATCCAACGTCATCAGGACGACGACCTTTACCCGCGGAGGTGGAGGTCGGACTTATTAAAGAGTTAAGGTTGTTATTACGGTCGTTAATAACAACTAATTAACTCTTTAATAACTAGTTCTTTGTAATTTTATATTTTTAATTTTAATAATGTTGTACTTCCCGGAGTGAGTTTTCTAACTCATTGGTAATAATATATCATAACAAATATTTTGTCATAATTTATTATAATTAATTAAATATAAATAATAAAAAAATGTGATATTACAAGATAGGTCGCTTTTTCAAAAATATAGGTTTACATACAATTCACTCATCTGACTGCCCGCCTGCGCTAAGATGTTCTTCAGGGACGAAGACAGCCGGTGGGCCCCTCTAAACTAAGCTGAGATAAACAGCCAAAAATTCGATTCTCAGGATAATAATGTTGTATAAAACACAAAATAGGCGGGACGTACGAGTAAAATTTCTATGAGGAATTTCAAAACAACTATCACACTTAGCGAAATGTGTAATGTTATATAATGGCGGTACAGACATTATTATTTTGCTTTATTGCTATCCTGATGGTAGTGGGGATAGTATGAAGACAAGCGCGATTTGACGCGTAGCCCAGTTGGCATGACACTGGTTTCTCACATCGAGGGTTCCGGGTTCGAATCCCGGTGATGTCACAATTAATCTATGTGATTTACTTAAGCTTGAGGTTGTTGTGGTGTGTTTCGCTTCAGTAATTAGGCCACTCGACCTGTTGAAGCGTATAAAATAATGATGAACTATTTTTCAAACCAGAAACAACCTTTACCATCTTCATCATTTATTCGTCTTTACAATAGAGTAATTTCACATTTTACAGATATCTATGAAAATATATGAAATAGATTTAGAAAAATAAATTATATTTCGTAACTCAGTATGGATGACGTGGGATAACGTTTTCATTCATAATTGTTACGCTTCCTTCAAAACGCGATTTGATTGGTGGTGACGTTGTTTGGCAAGAATTAAAGACAAACAAACATACGTGATCTATCGTGTTTGTCACTGTAATTTGTTTCGTTTCTATGGTAACCGTACGTCTCGGACATTTTAAACAATACGTACATTAAAATGATCTTCACAACAAAACAGAGTGGAATAAGAAGAAAGTACTTCATTTTTCTTCTCGTCTCGTCTCATCGCACGACACCACTCCTGTCTCTCAGGCACATTTATAAATAGTTTGTCGAGAGTTTTCAGGAAAGAATTTCTACATTTACAATACTTTTTCCCAGACATTATGGATGAAATAAAAAAAAACGAATGAATGTCTAAATACGCGAATGTGTTGTCACGTGGTAAAAATCAAATTGACATGAAAACTGCCAAATTACGTCATTTGCGAAAATAAGCGTTTTGGCGGGAGTTTAAAATCGTAATTTTCAAAATCGTTTTTTAATGATAGAATACATATTTAAAAAAAATCTTTTTCATAAACGTATTTTCTAAATCAAAGTTAAGATTATTCTTTAAAAAAAAAAGTGAAATTACCGTATTGTTGTAATTTTTTGAAGAAAAAAATTAAGATTTTTTCGAACGATTTCAAAACGTGCAAGGCGCGCTTCTTTAAGATAGTTAACACTTTGGGAACACTTGCTCTGACGCATGAATGTCATAGAAACAAAGCCCGATTGTTAGTGAATAAACCCATTTATGTAGTTGACGGGATTGTGGGTGATGTTCACATTAGACCGCGTTAAAGCTTTGCTTCTGGTCATAAACTTTAAGACTAGCTCAGTACATAGGCAGGCACATACCGCTGTATGCTTATTCAAGTCACGCATGTACCTTAACACTTCTGCATAGAATAAACCTATTTCGAAAAAAATCTAAATACATACTTGTAATGTATCTGGATGAACGTCTGTCGGAATGAATGAGGGGGGGAGACAGTATGAGAGAGAGAATGGATATAAATTGAGAGGCGCCACATCGACGCGCTCTCTTACAACTCAACTACCACGTCAGAAACAATTTGAATAGCTATTTGAATACCGTAATAATATTGTCGCATGAAGGCCATTGTTAGGTACAAGTTAATAAATTATCTTAAAACGGAACATCGACTTTATCTGGATCCCCGATTTTCTACAAGGTTCTCCTCCTAAAGTAAAAAGATGAGAACATCACAATAATGTAACAATGTTCTTCACCAACGCTACCAAGACGCTAGGCGGCGTTGTACTAACAACCTTAACTCACAGCCAAAATATATACGGGGTGTAACAGAGCTAGTCCACAATATTCAACACGTGGGTTCTTGTCTTGATTATGAGTCGAAAATGTTCAAGCAACCTAATATCAGTAGTTATGGAGATATGCGACATCAAAGTTTACATTTTTTTTTCAATATTTCTGACTTATTTTTTGCAAAACGTTGGACTATCATTACAGTAAATTATATCTAATATAAAAATTCTTTCTCTTTAATACAAATCAAATAAAATGACAAAAACCTTCTAATTCCATTTGGAAAACATTCCAATTGGAATTTTTTCAGGGTTTTTATTATTTTATTTCACTTTTGTCGGAACGAATGAATTTTTCGTAATCGATATAAGTTACTGTACTGATACTTCAACGTTTTGTAAAAAATAAGTCAGAAATATTGAAAAAAATGCAAACTTTGATATTGCATAACTCCATAACTATTGAGGTCGTGGTAACTGGAATATTGGTAACTTGAATATAATCAAGGCAGGAATCCACCTGTAAAGTATTGTGAACTAGCTCTGTTACACCCTATATGATTCTCTATATAATGCCATGGACGCCACTGTTTACACGCTAAAACAAACTATTTGAGCATACAAGCGATATCGCGGTAATTTTATTTGTTGTGAAAGTAAAATTTTAATTGACATTTTGTGAAAAACTGAAAAAGTGTTTTGATTTGTATATCACTAGGACAGAGTAAAAATCTCCCTGACTGAGAACCGAACAGGCGGGAATATTTACCACTAATCTACAAACAAGACGCGAAGATAGCAATTTATAAATGAATACGTTAATCTCTTAATTAATACAGGATTGTTACAAAGTTTACCATGGGTAACTAATTTTTAAATAATAATAAATATTACCATTCAAATCTTGATTTTGGGTAGGTAGAGAGGATGGAACGCCGTCAGTCCTGATACACAACAATGACCTTTTCCACATTCACGCATCATCGCATGCAAGCTCGTCTATTTTTGAGGATCCTAACGAGACTATCTTCCAGTGCCTGGTTAACGTAGACATGCCAACATCAAAGAAAGTATAAAGTATTTCTTAAATACTTATTATTACTGTGGTGTCAAATTTTCGTATGAGATAATATTCTAAGATGATAATTAGTGACGGTAGGAATTAGATTGTGTCAAATAATGAGCGCGAAGTCGATCGACTTATTCATCATTTCCTTTGTTTATTCTCATTATTACGGATGAGAGGACACCATGATCCTAACGCACTCACTCATCTCAGACTAATGTCATAATAAACCGTCGTTTCGCTGTGAAAATTCACTAACTGTAACTGAAAAAAAAACAATTTTGAGTTAGTTGCGTATTATAGTTTAGAATATATTTCTGACGTTAATATAATGTATCTCATATATAATTTTTTTATTAAATAACTATACTATATATAATAAGTTGGTCTAAGATTGAATTTTATATAATTAAATAATTTTTGTGTCTCCCTACCCTTCTTTTGGATATAAATCTCAAGAGAGAGTTCGTCTACAATCGTTACGCGTTCCTTTCGGTTAAAGTAACGAACAATGGCAGATTTGAAATAAAGTAGGAGCCAGCGACCGCCAGACTTACGTTATAGTGTCAAACCTGAAATATTTTCTGCTAAGAAGAAGGTTTGGATATTATGACATTTGAGTTAGGGGGATTTTGGAATAAAACAATTATAAAACAATGTGTAAGTAAAACGTTAAAATATAAGGTACCGGATTGTTAAATAATGGCCCGAATAAAATATATAAAATTATTTTTGTTACTCTAAGGTAAATTACATGAACTTGATTATTTAATATTTATAGAGCTGCAAAGCGTCTGGCGGAAGAAATGACCAGCGAAAAGCGTAGTACTGTCCCGTTAAATATTTTTAAAAATCAGGTTTGTTCTTTTTACGATTCACTTACTCATTATTTTATACCTGTATTACCTACCTGTTATCTGCAAAATCCCCCGAAATCAAATGTCATAATAACTTCTTGCCTACTATAGTGTAAGCTCTAAAAGGAAAACTATGCTATTCTAGATCTTTTTAAAATTCGTTTTCTAATATTATTGCATTTAAAGTGTGCCCGTGCTTTCAGCTCTAATAATATTGTTCTTATTGGCTTAATTAAAACAACGATATATGCACTAACGTTCTTCATTCCAGGTCAAGAGTTAATTAACCCCACCGTTAAAAAAAATGTCGTCTGTATATTAAATATAGATATAAATTTTGTTGATTGTAATATGTAAAAAAAAAAGGAAATACGATAACATAAAATTAAAAAATTAAATCCATACCATTATTATATCATCAATGGAATTTTAAATTAGCCGAAATTAACCATAATTTTTTATAGTTTTCATAATTTTTATAGAAGTGCGAAGATCGTTGAAGTACACTATATAGATATACTTTTTACACCCATCCTTGGATATAATTTAATTACTAGAAACTAGGCAAGGAATATTTCACTAATCTTAATAAAAATATTCACGGACCTCACTAATCGCATGAAGTAATTTATGTGAGACTTCGCAAACTCAACGAAGTTAATTACAGAAACCAGTTCAGAATCTTGTAGCCGCCATCGGGTTTCGAACCGATAATCCTTGCATCAATTAGCCAAAACTCAACAGCAGTAATAATCTTCAACGTTTAACTTATTGCAAAAAACCTTACAGGAAAAATTGCGAAGATACTTTTTGAAATATCTAAAATTACAATAATTAAATCTTCTGCGAGTTCACAAAAAATAATGGGAGCCATTTGATTTCCAGGGACAAATAAACTGAATCATCTTTTTTATTACCGCTCTAAACACAAATACATTCGTGAATCTATTCGCTTTATGTTTCCACACTGTCTTGTTCACGTTGATCTAATTAAGAACGTTTAATACACTGGTGTTATCATTAGATCATTCAAAATAAACTATGTGTTTATAGATACAAGCAATTAACAAAATACATTTAAAAAATACATAAGATTTCGGAATTTAAACATATTTTATATAAATTATGTAGCTTTAAATTTATAACAATTACTAACTATGATATTGTCAGAAAATCTGGGATCCACAGTATAACTCCAGAATGTTCTTCTTGGTTTATTTGTTACGTACAATTTACAATATATCGCGAAAAGGTAGCGTAGTAACAAATGGTGGTTCTAATCAGCACTCCAAGTAAAAAGCTTCGTAATAACAACCGCGCGTCCGCACAGCGCCCCCCTTTTATCTATATTTCTCTCTCTATCTCCCGTCCCTTTCACGCGCTCGGACAGACGTCCATGCAGATACATTACAAAAACTAATAAAATAACAGAATATTTTGAGTATGCATAAATTTTTCAACAACACAATACTGTATTTTATCTCCAGGGGGACATCATTAATCAAGATATATTATAGATGTCTCATAGAGACGAAGCTATATTTTTAATATGGGAAAGTAGGTAGGGATGTCTTTTTGGGCGTTCATAGGGCTTACGACATTCATTCAAAATTGAAACAAAAAAAATCGAAACTACTAGAAGTAAGAGGATATAATAAATTTTATATATAAATTATTACAGTACTACTTGTTTACAAAAATGTCAATAATGCAATATTTATTATTTATCAGAAATCAGAAATATTTGTGTTATTTCCGACAATAATGTACTTTTGGAGTAACATCTGTGTTTATTTTCAGTATTTTGTATTAATACCCAGTGATTATTATGAATATAGGAAATACGCACCATAAACTTTAATGTTTATGAGACTCGGAACATAGTTTTAATTTTGAAATTCGATAGAAACCAATACATTAGAATTAAAAATTGGTGATTTTTTAATATTTTATATATTTTTTTAATAAATAAAAAATTGCGTAACGAGCCGCGCCATGTGATGTGACAGATGTAAATATATGTGTATTATTATTATTATTATTGTCCACTATTATGTCGAAAGTAATTGCGTCTGTCACAAGTTACGTACGAATTGTTAATATTCGACCCAAAAAATATTTTGGTAGAATTATTTACGTTTCCAACAAGTCTATCCTAATGCATTGTAATTAATAAAAAATCTGAATATTGATGAATCGAAACAAATAAAATAAATAACCTAGATTCATAATTTTGCTTTGATAATTCCTGATTAATTTAGATTTACATTTAAAACACCTCGTTCGGTATAAATTGGAAAACAATTTTTTTTGGATTCCCCCCTACTATCCAGGCTTTCCCAGCTCTGGATTTCTTGATCATGGCACTTTAATGAAAATGGCAACGACAGAACACAAATTAAAATTTCGAAAGTGTCATAACTCAACCATAAAACTACACATTGATTTAATTCAGTAATATATCAGTTTCCTTTCAATTTTTCCTACAAAAAGACAATTGCCGTAAATCTGGGTTTTTATTTGTATTCGATGAAATTCTATAAATGACATCCATATACAGGAATTAAAAAAAAAAAATTTATAACTTGCCACATTCTTATCTCTTAGTATAAATACTCGTAACTTGACTGATGAATTTTTTAAATAATTATTAACAGGGCCTAAATGAATCTTTAATTCAAATAAATTATAGAAGCCTCACAGAGACGAAGCTATTTATATGGGAAACGTGTATGTAAGTATTCATAGGGTAGCCGAGGGCTTATGCCCTGTATGAGCTGGCTTAAGTGATCACTTTACACAATGCAACGTTCACTAATTCTACCGTAAGAACATCCACATTTTATCAAATTTTTTAATGTTTCATGTATATTCTAGATCACTTTCATTCATATACTCGAATGGACATGTAGAGACATCTATGGCTCTTCCCATGACAGTATACATAGAGTTCGCAGCTGGTGATGATACCCCTATATTTTAGAAGTGAAATATTAAGAAATATTATTTTCAATTTTTTTCAGTCATATTACTTTGGACGACGAGAAGGGGTACCCACTATTTATCGTTCTGGTATTACACTATAATATTGTAGTACCTGATATTACAAATTCTCTTAGAGGTAACAACTCACCTTTTGAAATTAGGTTAAAAAAATAAATGTCACAAGAAACCGCAAAGCAATAATGATAGAGATGCCCTTAAGGACCCGCAGGGAGGGGAGCGTGATATTTATACGATGGGGGAGAAAGGGGTGTATTGCATTAGCGTGCGTAAGGACGCATCGTGTTTTGATAAAAGGTTGCGTATCTATTACCAATTGTCTAGATCGCGATACCCTCATTTTTGGGCAGATGTGTGGGCTAATTTTAGTCACAAAATATATTGAACCAGGTGAATAATAGGGCATTATATAATACTTAACATTATAACTTTATCAGTGTTTTCACAGGTTCAACTCGCGGCCGAAATATATAGTAAAAAGTACGTCAGTTTTGACGAGTTTTAGCTAGTAAAATAATAAATGGACTCTAAAGTGTTAAAAATGTTAAAACATGCTTTGTTCGAAAGTACCATTAACCATGGCATCATTGCGTGGGGCGGTGGCTACAAAAACGCTATTAAACCGACGCTATTAAAACGACATGCAAAAGAGATATTAAAAAAAATAGGATTAGGACAAAGTTTGTATTAAATGTTAGACAACAGTATTATTTCAATGAATGTACTCAAAAATTTAATAACCATGATGGTAGATCCAGACACAAATTAACACAAGGGCCCAAAATTACTGAAACAATGTACTGTAAATACTTCAATCGATTACCCACCGAACTAAAAATTGTAACCGAAGTAAACAAGTCAACTAAAAACAAAATAAAAAAATGGATAATCGAAACACAAGAACATCTGATATCCTTAAAAATGTATATTGTAATCATCATTCAACTATCATTCGAGTCACTATTTTGAAATCTAGGTATTAATATTAGTCACTAGTTACTAAATTATATTGTTTTTATTGAGTTTTAGTCGTGTGTAAATCATTACACATGTCTAACTTCTCATCTCCCGAACCTACTTACAGGTATATGTATATACCTTTAAAGGATACTTATAATTATAATTATAAAGAAGAAAATTATAATTATAAAGAAGAATATAACAAATTATAAAGAAGAAAAAATAAGAAAAGAAAAAAATAATAAAAAAAAAGGAGAGCGCTACATTCCGCCATAATGTAAATTATATACACTTTCTTTTTTTTCTTTTTCTCTCTGTTTATATTATTTTTGCAAATAACTGTTATATACCTACATATGTAAAAGCCTATTTAGGCGTAAATGAATGAATATAAAAAAAAAATAATGTATGTAACATATATTATATTTTGTGTATTTTCTTTTGAGATTTAATAAATAAATAACGTAAAATGGAATATTGATGTGTTTTAATTTTTGTATTTACTACAACGAGGAGTACTGGAGTGTTGCTGTTGCTGTTGAATCAATTTTATTCAAAATATTTTCCAATAAGTGTTAAGCGTATTGTATGATTTGGAGCCATAAACATATAAAAGCTCCATAGCATAATATGTGGGGTATAGAAGCCTTGGCAGCAATATTAAAATAAATAGTAATGCAGTCATCGAGGATTACTCATTTATAATGTACAGAATTCGAGATTTTATATTAAACAGAGCTCATAAATTTATAGGAAACATTATTTTGGAAGGGATAGATACATAAAAGCTAGAATTCAGTACATTTTAAATTAGTAATCCTCGGTGACAGCATTCGAATATTTTTTTTTTGGATATTAATAATAATAATAGTTTTTTTATTCATATCTTTTTTTTAAAATTGTATTACACTTCGACTGCCTAACTAGGGATTACCTGTTTGAAGGCAGTCGACTATTTACATAGCAAAAAGAGAAGAATTATAATTAAGTATACATTACAATAAATTTTGTAAACGAACAAATAAATAATAAATTTAAATTTGATAAAATAATTAGTATACATTACAATAATTTTTTTAAATGAACAAATATATAATAAATTTAAATTTGATAAAATAATAAATAAATAAATTTTTAAACGAACAAATATACAATAAATTTAAATTTGATAAAATAATTAGGAACAGAAATACAGAATTATCGGTAAAGTAAGGTAAAGCAAAAAAAGAAATCGAAATAAAATATAAATTACAAAATATATAATAAAATTTTTAAATAAGCAAAAAAAATTGAGAGAAAATTACATAGCATTACAAAGGAATTCATTTTAGGATTTTCTCAGATAGTTCTCGTCCGATTTCAATATATTGCTGTCTTATATCGATATTGCTGCCTTTGTGTTTATTCCCCACATATGTAGGCCTTCAAACAGTTCAAAATACTGATAGTCATGAGACTGAGATAGGCTCGTCATTTTCGGGTAGCGAGAACTCTCTTTGTGGGTAGCGAGAACTCTATAAATCTCTACAATGTCTGAGGGAGCTCTCGGTGACAGCAATATTTTTTTTTTTAAGTTTGTATTTAGATTTTGCTTTTATACCCCCACATTTGTGCTATTAACATAAAATTTGATTTATGCAAAATATCGGTGGATTTAATCAATGATATATTTAAGAACTCAAAATAATAAAAGCCTCATTAAACTAAATTGGGTATCTTAATACACTCCGAGTATGCAACGTATTATACGAAGCCTGTGTAAAAAGTGCAGGTGTGTCCCTTGCATATTATCACGCGGAGGGAGTCGACCCCTCAATCCTTGGTCTCGCGCCAGCGATCACCGCTAAGCCCTCATTCATCTGTTATTCTAGTTTCGCAAAACGAGCGCAACAGACATTCGTTACTCAAATTAACACTTCTATCTTCTATCCATCGTGCGGTCTTTGCAATACCATAGTTGAATGAGAGGATAGACTGTCGTGTCAACCTGGTGCATAATATTTTTACGGTCAAGATTAGGTACACACCAACAATCTCACTAGCCATTAGAAACAGGGCCTTCCAAAAATGATCTTCATTTCTTAAAACGTTTCAAGCGCATATTTTGGAGTTATTCTCACTAAACTATAATTTTATCTGTTAATAAGAATAAAAATATTTATTTATTATAATAATTTAACGATTTTCGTGTACACGTAAACAAAAACATTGACAAAAATGTGACATATATTTTGCTACCCCAAAAATATAGGAACATTAAGACATATCAAATGGTAATATTTCTACAAGTGAGATGAAAAAATAAGCTTTAATTGGCATATAAAACAAACGAACTTCTACCAAAATTTAAATAATATAAGTACCTACATATTTTATAGAAAAAAAAAAAAAAAACTTATATTTTAGACAAAACTACTGATTGAAATTACTGGTTTCCCTGATGATATAAATATCACTTCTACATCGAATAAACAGATATTTTCTAAGAACACCCACATATCGTAGAGGTCCGAGGTTACAATCCATGTATGTGTAACAAAATATTCGTGTACCAATTTCAATGGTTTATACGCCACTATTGCACAACTATTTAGTGTTTAAAAGAGAAAAGTAGACATAAAAACATAGGATGCAATTTCTGCTTCCTGTCTCGGAATTTCGACGACAATCATTTATGAATCTTTCCACTCCCCATTCTCCTCAATTAACATATCACACGAATTACACCGTATAGATTCATGGATACTTTCCAAAGGTCTCATGTAAAATTACAAAAGTTGTAAATGTAAAATTATTAAGAAATTACACGTCATAAATACACGTCACGTCTCTTTTTGAATGCTGAGATATTTTTGAGTTTTGGAATATTTTTGAGTCTCGATTACCGGCTATGGCAGATTGCCGTATATCTACGTCTTGTCTATTTATGAGTGTTAATTTCATAACAAGAGTAATAGAGATGATAGAGTTTCATAATAGAGAGAGAGACAGGAGAGAGAGTAACGGTTAAGAGTACCGACCACAAACAACGTGTACAACAAACAAAGCGAAAGGACGAGAAAATATTTAATAAGCTCAGATTATTCAATATTTAACAAAAAAGAGAGAAAAGTGAAATGTGTAAATTCATTTTTATTTACCTACAGGTTGTCTCATAGCCAGTAGCATTGAGACATCTTGTATATTGAATATTGAATAAGCTATAATAGCTATAATAGGCGGCCCCCGTAGCGCAATGGGTATGACACTGGCTTCCCACATCGAGGGTTCTTGGTTCGATTCCCGGTAACGTCACAATTTAATCTACGTGACTTAGGGCCGGTCTTATAAACGAAAGACCAAATTTCCGTTAGTAAATCGACAATTTACTAACGGATGACCGTTCGTTTATAAATGTTACCGACGCTCGTCTTATAAAACTTTTTTTACCGTCCGTAAGTATCGCAATATCGTACGGCTCCTGTCTATGATTTTAGAGCTGTCAAAGGCGAATCTTTTCAATCTAAAATTTCTCGCTCGCACCAGATTTTTGGGATACTTCCCACAACACTACACTGGTAGTAGTCTTTAAAACCCCAACCCCCTAAGTCTGCAGCAGCTAATAATATTGATCCAAGAGCACAGAATCTCAAGGCAACAAGCAATTTTGTAGTTGGTAATAATGTCAGATTCCTACGGGTGCGCCTTTTTACATTGTTCCCAATATCTTCTAGAAGCTCTTAAGCAGACCTTTTCGACAAGCGAAAACGGTAGATAAAATCTGCGTCATCTAAAATATTAAAATAATTCACTCGTATATTGAACACTCTTTGCCGTTTAGTTTGTTCTTTATCCGACGAACTTGAATACAATAATAGCTCGACATCGTTATGTGTAAACCTTGAAAATGTAGCAACAGTCAGCACGGTATATATGTACATATTAAACAAACAGCATTAAACGCAAATTGACAGCGGACCTAACCTTAAAAAATAATACGTTAATCTGTCATACTTCTGTCAGTTTCAACTAACGGACGGTAAACTGGTGGTTCGACTGTCGGTATCGGCCGTCGGTAAAATTTTACTAAAATTTGACTAACGGATTGTTATAAGACGAAAAAAGTGCGTTTGTATCAAATTTCAGTTTATTTGGTCTGAAATTTAACTAACGGACGTTTATAAGACCGGCCCTTACTCAAGCCTGGGTGTTTTGTGATGTATTTCGTTTCAGTTATTAATGTGCTTCCTGGCCCGTTGAAGCGTAAAAAAATATTATTCAATATTCAACAAAAAGGGGAAAAAGTAAAATATGTAAATACATTATCATTTAAATATAGAGTATCTCATAGCTAGTAGCAAAAACTTCGGAGAGTCTTCTTCTTGCAATTTTGAATATAAAATATTCTTTACTTTAGGTGAAATGTTGATAGTTACGTAGATAAATTATATCAAACTTTATTTTGGATTTATTTTCAGAAAAATGTTTATTTTATCACTACAGTGACTTATATGGTATATTAAAAATTCATTTTTACTGTCGGGGAAAAGCTCTGTCCTTCCCCAACATTATTCACCGCGCTACCGAAACACAGGCTCAATGTTAAAATGAATATAAAAATAAAATGAAAACTATAATCCTCTAACAATGTTTAAGCTCAACGTCAAGAAATATAAACATAACAGCTCCAAACAACATAAATTCTATATATAAAATGCATTATCCCGCATCCAGAACGTTCATGCGGCGAAAGATTCAAAAGAGAGTCGGTACCAAATTCTCTAAATATAAAAATGTGTTTACGTACAAGCTCTGTACACAGCTCAAAGCCGGCGTCGTAAGGGATCACGGGCATTCGCTTGTGTCACAATTTCGTGTTCATTGCTCGCCTTGTCTGCCAAGGAGACGTACCTTAGAAATAATCTGGTGAAGTCCAAGTAGTCTGACCTGCAGCTGGTCTTAAATAAAAGACCCGAGAGTAGATAATCAAATCAAATAATTCAAATCCACAATAACATACAAACAATTCTAAAATATTGCCATGGCAAGCAAAAGGAATTGCGCACTGAGGATGGAGAACGGCCTGCAGCAATCTAGCAATCTAGGGTGATCTACAACCTTCGGGTAACATCTAGAAACGCCTGGTATAGGTTTTTTCATATAAGCATGGGAAATATATCAAAGGGATCGGGTGAGGTAAAGGGGGAGAAAGGAAATTTCACATTGTTACCCACCGTATTCCAAAGAATAAGTATACAAAATTTGGACCAGATCGATCAAACGGTACAGATTTGCATGGAAAACATATCGGGGGAAAGGGGAAAAGGGGAAATGTCACTTATGTTATCCGCTGGCTCTTAAAGAATAAGTATGAAAATTTTGAATCAGGTCGGTCGAACGGTACAGATTTGCATGGAAAATATATTAGGGAGAAGGGGAGGGGTAAAGGAAGAGGGGGTAAATGTCACCTATGTTACCTATCGGGTCCTAAAGAATAAGTATGCAAAATATAGGTCAGATCGGACAAACGGTCTAGATTTGTATAGAGATCAGGCAGACATTGAGTAAGTCATTTGTAAATATAGATTTGACTTGTATTAAAGAGAACGAAATTTTCATATTCGATATAAGTTACTGTAATGATAGTCCAACATTGTACAAAAAATAAGTCAGAAATATTGGAAGAAAAATGCAAACTTGGATGTCGCATATCTCAATAACTATCGATATTAGGTCATGATTGTTTGAACATTTCGACTTATAATCAAAGCAGGAATATAGTCCTGCGAGGTTATTATTGTTTTCCAAATAATTCTGCATATGTTTCAAATGGAAACCTTCCATATATTTGAAGGGACTATCTTATAGACATCTGTATTCTTTTTCATGAAATAGTATACATAGATTTCGGAGCTGGTAATAATACCTCTGTATTTGAAGTTTTTTATATAATAATTGATGTCACCAGGTTAAACTACTAAGCGTGGGGTTGTGATAATTTGGCGGGGTGCGTTGCTACCCTGCGGAGGGTGGTGACGGGTGGTGCTCGTGTCCAGGAATGGAGTCAGTGGCGAGGAGCAGGTCGCCAGGAAGCCGTGACATGTGGCGAACGGGAGCGCCGGCGGCGTGAGACAGAATTCGCCGGGCTATTTCGGTTCCGGGATTGGCCCACATATCGCGCATTCAAACATCGCTATTTTAAACGGAAGACGCGCCGGTCTACATGTATTATTGTATTATATCTGAGAACGCAATCTTTTTTTGCACGCCCCATCGGCCGGAACAAGAAAACGAACACATTCCGAAGGTGAATGTGAAGATGATAGTTATTTAATTATTACGTTCTGATTGTGATTTTTGATTAGCGGCGATGTCGCGTCAGATGCTTATCGTGGAAATTACCTCGCGAGCTACATTCAGACTAAACTTATTAAAAAAGTGCAAGAAATAAAACGCGAGAGGTCTGTTAACCATGACACAATTCTCTTGCAGTCAGTGGCGTAACATGTAAATTAGGATACAACGCAAAATGGAAAAATGCATGGGGCTCCAAATAGGATTACTTACTATGTGACATCCAAAAGGATTTCATATTCTACATTTCAAATTGAAATAAAATGTCTTTAAAATATATTTATTTTTTTCAGATCACTTAAGGTGGTTTTGAAAAAATAAAAACGTTTTCAACGATGGGGTTATTATACTTCAATCCATATACACACCATTAAAATTTAATAGGAAAAAAAGAAGGATGCTAATAGAATATAGAAGGCAAAATAATGAGATAAAAATAAAGATCGATGAAGAAGGTAAACATATGGTGGATACAATGAAATATGAATATTTGGGAATAATCATTAAAAAACACTTTGAAGAAAATTGAAATTCAAAATCGCAGAAAGTAACATAATAAATAATAAGACAAAATAATTTTTAAAATAAATCAATAATTTTCCTTCATTTTCAATATTGCTCCATTATTTTATACGTGACTAATTTGCAAATTCAAGAAAAAAGAGCGACAAGAATCATTGTAAGGAGAAAATAGATACTAAAATTAAATAGAAGTTAACAGTTTTTTTTAAATAGATATACGAACACAATACGGGCCTCATCAATATTTTAACTATTTTATAACTAAGCTAAGCGTTTAAATTAGCTCACCGAAAACTAATTAACTAAAGTAAATGTCCCTTATCTCTATAACTATAGACACTTCACCTAAAGTGGAAAGAATACTCTCTATTCAAAATCGAGTGAAGTAGACTCCCTTGAAGTTTGGACAGTCATTCGAAAATAAAAAAAATTACTTAACCCGGAAAAAGCAGAAGTTTGAAGAACTAGGGACGTCAATGCCCACTTACACAAGCCGGTATAATAAGATCGAGGGGAAGACCACGAAGTAGATAGGCAGATAATGTCAAGACAGACCCGCAAGAAGTAAACGTGTGGCCTGCAAACTAGATATGTCCAACGGTATGGTACTCATGAGTAATTATTGCCGGCAACAAATTAAAAGAATAAGAAAAAGCAGTATGTGTCATATCAGACGCAGATCATTATTTCAATTCTTCGTAAATAATCCTTAGAAATGAGGGTGAAGTACACGTGCCGGGCTAGCAACATGTGTACTCCACCCTCACTTCTAACAAATCATATTATCATTTTTGAAAAATGGGTTTTATGGAAAAATCAGACATGCCCACGCAACACCTAACCATCAGCCGCGAAGCGACCGGGCCTGCATTAAACATTCCTGATTGCTTTCTTTGATTCTTTAAGGTACAGGTACACATGCCACTTAGTGGCATGCTCATAAATCAACCGGCGGTTGTATGGCTGGTGGCATGCTCGTTACTAGCAATGTGCGTACACACATGCCACTAATAAGCAAGGCCTAGAGAAGGTCGATACTGCGCATGCTCACGTGCCACTAAATAAGCATGTGTATCTGAGGCTTTATACGCCTCATTTTCCCATGAACAGTGTGAAAAAACCATCAAATGTGGGGTATAAGAGCAAAACAAAATTAATGCAGTCATCAGGGATTACTGAATTCGATATTTTATAGAAAAAATAGCCTATAAATTAATAGGAAACGTGAATTTTGAAGGGATAGATATATAAAATCAAGAATGGAGTACATTTTAAATTAGTAATCCTCGGTGACTGTATTCAAAACCTTTTTTTCTATAACTTAGACTTTGCTGCCTTTGCTTTTATACTCCACAATTACTCACAAAAATGATGGATTCTTAATCAAATTTATATTTTCGTTAGTACTCGTGTCAAATAATTCGGAATCAAATAAATAAGCAGTTTTTTTACTCCCTTGCTGTCTGTTTCTTTGACGCAAAAACTTTGGATCGATTTTTAACCCTTTTCCCGTGATCCAATCAAGCTGAAACTTTGCAAGCAGACTCGTGGCGATGATCAAGAAGATCTTTCAAATTTTCGTTAAAAAAAATTAATAATTATAGTATATTTTTGATTTTTAGAAATTTTTAATGGTTTTTTTCATACAACTTGCTCACTTGTATGAAAATATTTCGACCCATCTGGTAGAAACTAAACCTGATTATAGTATAATTTTGGATTTTTGGAAAAATTTTATTACTCCCTTTCGTAGCGTCTCCCGACCGAAGCCCAACTCGTAGGCTAAGCGCCAAACCAGTTTCCATTAGTAAATAAGAAAGGGAGTATAATAAAAGCTTCATTTTTATGGGTTAGTTTTTTTAAATATTTTAAACTGATTATTCCATCTATCCTCTATCATCTATTACGTCTCGTGAAAAACAAAAGCGTCGGAAAACTTTTGGGCTTTGCGCCCACCCTTCCCCTCGGCCCTCGCCAAGTTCTGATCGGAAAACACTCTCGTCAGCTGAACAATTATTTTAGTAAACCAATCCGCCGTATCAACAAATAAAAATAGTACGATAACACAGACGCGTGGGCCATTTATTCGGCCGTATTCTGAAAATTTAATTTAATTGTTCCCACTTGAGAGAGAGGGAGGGAGACAAAGCGACGACGCGACGTGAGACAGGTGGTTATCCGTCAAACGTCAAAATGTAAATACGAGTCTAACGCGTCAATGAGAATTTTGCCGTAATTTTACATCAGGACGATGTGAGAGAAGAAATTAAAAAGTGCATATGAAATAACATTTTTCTGTAAGCTTTAAATACAGCATTAGTATTTATTTCATGTAATTTTAGTCGCAACATAGGTACTTCAGTAATCCGTTTGAAGCTCTGTCAGACCAGACCGTCTGGATAAGAAGGCACCAGAGAAATCCCTTTTCTACAGGCATTGCAGACATCGGACACTGCAAATAAAGGTATTTAATTTGAGAGAAATATGTGAAAATATACAAATCTTCTTATTTGTGTACGACGAACACCAAACACCGACGTATACCTGCACCTACATCTCATTTATTTATTTATTTTATTTTCGTCTATTGCTACTTTCGGAATACGGCCAAATATAGGTAGTTTCAAAACTTCTTAAGGGATACACCATAATCATTATCTTCATCCCCTTGTCCTGGTAGGGTCGGTGGCCCAAAGACTCGACAAGGTGCTTCCATATTTCCTTGTCTTTCGCTGCTTCCGCATGAGTCAACCAGTCTAGCTACATTCTGTTTTCATACATATTTTTGTTGCTCCCCCAGCTTAATCTGGGGCGACCTACCGGCCGTCTTCCTCTCGGAGTTGCCAGGAGGATTTTTCTTGGTATTCGTTCCTCTGGCATTCTTAGCACATGTCCAAGACACCTCATTTGTGATTTTTCTATGTGTAGGAATAGAGGCTCTATGCCGAGTATGTGCCTTATTTCAGCACTTCTCACTCATCAGTGTGACTCCCGCTACCCCCCTTAGAAAACTCATCTCGGCAGCCTGGACCCTTGCTCTCACTCTCTCCGTCAGAATCTAAATTTGATGGCCATATATTAGGGTGGGCCTGAACGCAGATTTGAAAACAGTCAGTTCTTTTCAAGGGTTACACTTACTTGAAATTTTCAAATAAAGTTTTTTTTACATAATCGTAGAGCTTGAATTTCGAAGAATAATTTGAGTCATAATTTATTGAAAAATTCTAAAAATTGGCTGTTTAAAAAATCTCGAAAACTATTGGGACGACTTTTTTCAAATTTTGCACTTACCAATTACATTATCTACGATATTTTTTTATAAAATTCGCTTACTATGAATTTTTAATTTCATTTTTTTAGGAAAAAAATGTTTACTAACTGTAACCAGTCAAAAATGACAATAATTTTACATGCCGGTTCCTAAAGAATAAACATTTACTTATATATAGCCGGCACCCGTGAAATAGTAACAACGACTTTTATGAAAATATTTTAACATTTTTTTTATATTACCCCTGCCGGCAGCCTATTTCAAACTCTGGCGTTTTTCGCGTCTCTGTTAGTTTTTATATATTATGTATTTTTGACGTGTAATGCAGGCTCGGCGGTAGCAACACCGCTGTCGTTGCCGCCTTCGGGTTTCTGGCCCGGGGTTAAAGCCTCGTCTCCGGCCGTTTAATTCGTTTTTTTAGCCGTGAATTAGCCGAACGAAATTACGGACGTTGCACAAAGTTACGGACGAACAGATAGATAGACGGACAGTCAACGAAAATATTATGTTTGATAATATTTCTACGCATTAAATATTATCTAATCCAATTGGAATCTTTTGCATGACGCCTTGCGGCAAAGTTTATAATTTATTCTCTTAAAGTTTTAGGGAACTCTTATGGAGCGTCTCCGCGGATACACTTTTGGTCAGTTCATGCACCTTTCCATATAAAAACATACAAAGAATGTTTAATCAAATGACTCTGCGAAGAAGTGTACTGACCTTTGAAGCACCACTCGAAGCAACATTTTCCATATTCATTATTTTTCAATTGTATTATTTTTAATTTCTGCGACATGCATCATCGTTCCATTTGTTCTAAAATATTGAACACTCATTTTTTTATAAAAAAAATAACCATATTTTTTTATGATGTAATTGTAAAGCTAACTGAAATAAATTTGACAGTCATCCAATTCCAGATGAGTTCGCCGCTACTTCAATTATTCTAACCTAACCTAACCCAGAAATAAATATTCGCGATAATATTGACCAGTCTTACTAATTTCAAATTCTTTTGCATATTATGTAAATGCATAAATACATAGATAAGTATTTTAATTGGAATATGTAAAAGGGAACATCATTTAATATAAATACTATCTATGACTTACCTAATTTTATATTATATACTATTTCGTGAGAACGTTAGTGATAGACCTTATTAAATAGAGAATATTGGTTTTTCGCTTCTTATACCTACCTCATTTTTATACTACACGTCACCATTATTTGAGTCATCTTATCGTTACGTTAGTGACGGACATTGTTAAGTAAACAATTAGGTATATATTTTGATTAATAATTAACACCAATGACATACGCGATATACCAATGGTTGCTTGTTAGTTTTATTTTTTCCTTGAACTGAATATTCGAAAATTTCGTCAAACTGAAATACTTAAAAAATCTAATTCAAAGTATTTTATTAAAAAAACTAACCCATAAAAACCAAGTTTTTATTATACTCCCTTTCTCATTTACTAGTTGAAACAGATTTGGCGCTTAACCTACGCGTTGGACTTCGGTCGGGCGACGCTACGAAAGGGAGTAATAAAAAATTTCCAAAAATCAAAAATTATACTTTAATCAGGTTTCGCGTCTACCAGACGCGTTGAAATATTTTCATACAATTTAATAAGTTGTATGAAAAAACCTTTCAAAATTTGAAAAATCCAAAAATTTATTAATTTTTTTTAACGAAAATTTGATAGATCTTCTCGATCGTCGCCACGAGCTGCTTGCAAATTTGCAGCTCAATTGGATCACGTAAAAGGGGTTTAAAATGGATCCAAAGATTTTTCGTCAGACAAGAAGACAAGCAGACGCCACGAGTTAATAAAGGTAGTAAAAAGCAATTTTTTCACTTTATTTAATAACAATTTTGAAAACGGAATGAAATCAGCTATTGGTTAGGAAGTTACGAACGGACAATCGAAACTATTATTATAGGGGATTGGAGATTAGATACATTTAAAAAAAAACGCGTTGTACCCTCGTCGAATTTAAGGTCAAATACTTTCTAGCAGGAAAAAAATTGATTTATTAAAATATACATGCACCGATACCGAACAGTAAAATTAGTATACATTATCATATGAAAATATATTTTCGCTAGAAATATCTGTGCTGTCGCTGTAACGTATAAACTGAGATGCGATTATTATTATGATATTAGTTAGGTGAATAAGACCATATTATTTTTCATCTTATTCTTCTCCGATCTGCGTCCAGTCTGTGTCCAATAAAGGCCTATTTTTTTTAGCTTTGTTTTACTTTTGCTCAAATTGCCTGACCAATAGCAAACATCGAGTAAGTTGTGCGGAAAAATTGTAAGAAAAGCGCAAAATACTAACGAAAGAAGACTTAACAAAGCGAAAATAGTTAGGCCTTTATTCATCACCAGAAGATTAAAAAGTGAAAAGTTACTTCAGAATGATTTTAAATGCACACTAATAAAAATTACAGCACGCTTGTCTTAGAACGGTTAAAAGGCTACAGCTTAAGCTTCCACTTTATGTTATGAAAGGGATGATATTCATAAGGCTTATCAAAATTCAGAAAGGTAGGTGCTCAAAGGGTTATGATAGTTTTTTTATAATTAACGTAATCAATCAATTATTTGGTAAAGTTCTTACTTGAACAAAATACGATTCGAAATTATATTCAGTTCGATACGAAATCATACAATCAAGAAACAAATTCTGAATTTTTAATTTATGCGTTATTGAGTCGATCGTTTTATATTTGAAAAGTATATAGACCTACATTATCGAAACAAAATATAAAGAAAAATAAAAATCTCTCTACAACAATCAAATTTAAATAAAATCAAAACAAAACAAATTATCACATAATTACTTCTATAGAACTCTCCCTCTAATAACTGATGTAATGTCTTAGTATTTTTGATGTTGTTATTATATTTTGGTTGTTATTACAATTATTATTGGTTGACTTTGTAGTTGGACAATTTGAGAAAACTAACAAACTTTGTACTCACCACAATGAACCTACCTTAACTAACCTGACGTAACATTTGATTCCTTAACAAATTTAATTAATGGAAGTTATTGTGCGTCAGATACAGTATGGTATCGAACCCTGCATACCTACATTTGAAAACAAGCATTGTGGTTTACACAAAGTTAAACTCAAATTCATAATTATGTATTAATCTCCATTGTGGTGATCGGATTTTTCCGAATACAAATTTTGCGGACAGTCTTTCCGGACAATATTGTTGCGGACATTAATTACAAAAGTATATTTTTGATTAGCTTGGGTTAGGTTTGATTAAGTAATTTTTTTTGTCTGAAATATTCAACGTCAGCAAAAATTCTGTCCGGAACAATCAATGTTCGGAAGATTGTGTCCGCAGAATTCATGTCCGGAAAAATCCTGTCCGCAATAATCACCGAAGCCTCCTTCGCTTACGTTAATTTACGTAAAATTAAGAAAGAATTTAAGCAACGTAACAGATACGTAAAGATAAATAAAATATTAGTTGAGCGTGCATGAAAGAGAAAAATCACTTTGTATTCCTACATATTATGATTGAAAAATGTTCACTTGTTTGACCTTTCGTGCGTTATTAATAGTTTATTTATATAGTCCTCTAGCAGAGTCGATCAGAATGTGTGTTTCAAAGAAGAGTAAATTGTGTAATAAACTCAAACGGTTTGAGGAAGTTGTGAAACTCAATGACACAATGTTCAAAAGTTTTCAAAAGTTCAACGCTGTCAAATCGGGCCTCGCCCATTTTCAGCGGTTGGACTCCTGCCCAAGTTTCTTCTGAAGTCAAAACACAAGAGATGGAACTGTCAAAATAAAGTTTTGGTAATATTTTCCCCGCCTTTGGTCTGCACGGGGGCTATTCCTGATCAGATGAAGACAGAGTTGTCAGTAAAATGTACCTACACCAGTGTAGACAGTTCTAGAACTTAACCGCGACCACTCTCTAGAAAGAGGAATATTTGAAGAAATATTATTAAAAAATTAATTGTCTGCGATGTGGGGCATTATTTAGCGTTCATAATTCACACGATTAAGGTCATCAGTCAATTATTGCTTGTCTTGTAGCCATTATACCTTATGGCAGTATAAATGAGATGGTAAATGAAAATGTCATTATACTCATATACATTAAGTATTGTAGAAATAAATCTATTTTTAATTTTGCGTAAACGTTTTTTAACTTAACTCTTCACCTTCAATATGTGGTGTGCACCATGATCTGCGAGATTAAATAATTTCCCTATTATTCAGGATATTAGTACCTACGAAAAAAAAGCTCTCTACAACATACAAGAAACGATTTATATACCAGCTGAAAGCAATCGATAATCCATAAAAAAATTATGACTGATCTTATAAGACAGGAGATTTTTCTGTAAAAAAGTTTTAAATGCTTACATACAAACTTTTTTTATATATAAAATACGATGTGAAATGATATATTTTCAACTCGGTAATCATCGAGCTATTGTTTAAAAAAGAATGTCCAAAAAGATAATAAAAAAGGTATAATAATGGCTGAAGATCGACACAACAGACAAAGATGAAAAAAACTTTGTTGGTACATCAAACTGACTATGAGCTCATGTAAGAGGCTATTCTAATGATATTATTGTTAGATAGATAGAAATGCATGCAATGCAGTCGTCAATAGTGAAAAAAGTACACTTAAGTCGACTATATTAAACATATTTAAATTTTTGTGTAAAAATTGTATCTATTTATGTTACCGTGAACGGAATGTCAATTATCTTACATACTCGTAATGCATATTCTATGATTCATATTACAAGATACGTTATAATTTATTATTTAGGTAGGTACGCATATTAAACATTTTCACGATTAATTGAATCATTAAAAACTTGATCAGACTTCAAAAACAGAAGAACGAAAAATTAGTCAGCTCTTGAATTCTAAATTTAAATATGTTCTAACGAAAGAGATTTGCTCTAACTTCGAATAGCCACCGCGCGCCGGTGTCATATTGTATGCAATCGCTGGGGTATTATTACTATCTGTAAACAAATTTTCATTGCTCTGCAATTTTTAACCATTGTCAGCGAATGGGCACGTGATGTGTCCACTTAATAACAAAAGTGAATGTTAAAAATAACACGCAATGTTGAATCAATAGTATTTTAAATAATAACCTGCAAATTTCCCTTTGACGCCTTCTCACACATATTAAAATAGCAAAAAGTAAGTTTAATCATTTATTTAACAAGAAAATTTGTTTACATATTTAGAATGTTTGTGTAGCGGGTGAAAATAAATTTTCGTCGTATAAAAAGCAGATTAAATGTGTAAAAATCTTCAAATAATATATCTTTGAATATTTTTATACGATATGTATAATACGGTAGGTACTCACATGGCTATTGAATTTTCCAGAAGTTTTTAATTGATGTATATAAAATTATTAATTCAACACACTAAAAACAATTCTAAATAAGTTTCAAAAAACACATCTCCCAAAAATTTCACCATCAGTTTATAAAACAAGTTTAAAAATGTTATTCATTTGAGTTCCAAAAATTGTAGGAAGAAATTGAAATATCGAAATCACATTTTTAGGCTCGCTGTCATTAATTGACAAACTCTCGGAAAACTAATTACAACTATTTTACCCAATTTCTTTGCAATACTGTTTTCGTTTCGTTTTGTTTAAGTAGTTTTCGTTATTCGACACCGTTAAGTTATGAAATATATTTAGTCCAAAGCGAGACAGAGCGGACGACCGGCCGCCGCGATATTTTGGAGGGAACTGACACAAACTTGAATTTGCCGCCAACGCGTGGCGCTAGTGTGCGGCGGAATATCGTCTAGGGCCCGGTTGTTTCAAGTTCGATCAAAGTAAGCGGTCGATAAAAGCATAGATTTTTACGAAAACGGATCGTCTGATTGGCGGAGAACGTAAAAATCTATGCTTTAAAAGAACGCTTACTTTAATCCAACTTGAAACAACCGGGCCTAGGTCTTCACACGGAGGGTAGCAATTAATGTTCTTTTCATTCGGCTTTGTTTTGAAACAAGCCGTACCTAACCAATTTTACAGTAATATTACTTTTAACAAATGTTAATTTATGGTTATTCATATTTGTGCATCAAATTAAACAACTATGTACTCAAACATTTCTCTTCGGCACTTGAGGGAGCGACTAAAATGTTCCGATCGATGATTTCGTTGGATTGTAGTCCTTATCTCCATTAAATAATATAAAAAGAATAATATAAACAGGGGCGGCGTCTTTGATGCTCTTATTTTTTTAAACTTTATTTATTTGATATCTTGTAGACATTTTTTTCCTTTTCTTAAATATAGGTAGGTACCTATGGAAATTATTTTCCGATTTTGATAAATGTAAATGTTATTAAAATTATTCTTGGGAAATTCTTTGTTATTATTATGTGTAGGGTTAGAAAAAATACAACATAAAATAATACCACGTGCATAATTTAATGGAATGAATTCAAGTCTACTTCGAATTACAATACAAATTAGAAATCTTCACATTGTTTGCACAATTTGCAAGAATATTTTTTTCTAATTATGCTCATTCGAGTTCAAAAAGGTATGTGGACGTATCACGGAATAAAAATAGAATTATTATATAATAAGTGTATGGTTTATATTAATTAGCAGGTAAATGATTTATTTTTTATAGAAATGCGAACACGGTACCTGTGCATGTCGCATCAATATGCTTATCTTACTATTTTTAAACTAATGTAAACGATGTGCTATGAAAATAGGACTAACTTCCTGGTGTCCTAGGATGGGGCTCGAACCACCGACCACCGGGTGACTGGGTGAGTGTCATGACCACTACACCAACAAGCTTCTCAATATTATGTTTTATCAACTAAATAAAGACATAAATAAATGTAAAACTAAATAAAGACATAAATAATTAAGTGGTTTAAAACATAGTATGTAATTTTTTCTTAAATTTCATAAATAAACGTCTTCAGACGAAGACAATGACTGCAGACATACTCATGAGTATTGCGTTTAGTTCGCTTGGGATAAATTATGCGAAAAAATCTGCATAAGAATGCTCGACGGCAGTTATTTGTTCTAAATTCTTCCGATAGATGGTTCTAATTAAAAAATTAACAAGCGAACTTTGAATTATTGGAAGAGAACTTAAACGTAAGTACATAGTTAATAGGTATCGAAATTCTATCATGTGTTAAAGGAAAAGGAAGACGAGTCGTAGATCACAAATTTACAGGCGAACCAAAAAAATTGCAATCTTCTTTTCAGATGTATGAAGAACAAATTTACCTCTTTTTCTAGGTTTACTTTTTATCATCTAATAAAATTGTACTGACTCGTTTATTTTACTTAACATTTATGACAATAACGATAACTGTAACATACTCAACTAATTTTTCAATTTTTTCGCCTTGCCCTTTTATGAATGCGTGAAGTGCACGCCCCCGACACGCACAGATGGCAATTGTTTACCAAAAAATCAAGGGCGAATGTTAAAGGTGGTTTTCATCAGGTGTACGTGCGCGCGTGAGAATCGCTACACTAGAACGAGACGAAGGTATCTAGGTACATGCATCCGTGCGGTATAATTCAGCACCCATAAATATCTAAAGGGCTTTCAGTTCAGATTCGGTTTCATTTTACAAGTGTATAAATGTTCATTATTTTCAACAAATTATAATGAAACAACCACAAAAATTGTATTTCCAACGAATTAGAAACGAGCAAAATGATTTTATGGACATTATTAATATAGTTAATGAAATAGACTTTGTTTTCACCACTTATTTGTAAAAAATATCAACATGTTGCAGATCCTTTCGTCAGGATACAATGTATACAAACAAATAAAAAATTGAGCTATAGACAACAAAAAAACATGAAAACAAACTTAAAAGATAACTGTCTGTAAAAGTACCTAGTTATTTATAATATTCAATTTACTAATAACACTTTTTCTTACTTCCAAAATATCTAAATTATCTAACTGTAATCCTGTATAATTTGTATCTATAAAAAGAATGATCCATAGCCAAAAGATGATTCGCAAATTCGAAACAATTATTGCTACTGAAACACCTTAAGTGTTCCTTAACTCTAAAATCAAAATTTCTACATGTTTTTCAACACACGATTTTTGTAAAGAATCATACTTATCCTTATTATTTAATAGGTATACATATTATACTTTAGGCCGTATTCTGAGATAAGCAATATTGCTATTTCTGTATCTTGACAGTTATTGTACTTGTAATGCCGCCAATTTTGACGTTTTAAGTTTGACGGGTTTGAAATTAATGTTTTACAATACGTTTTGCAAAAAATAAGTCAGAAATATTGAAAAAAATGTAAACTTTAATGTCGCATATCTCCTCAACTATTGATGATTGCTTGAACATTTGAATCCACCTATAAAGAATTGTGGACTACTTAGCGCTATTACATCCTGTATAAAAATACCCCCATAAAACCCTTCACTGTGCCCGTAGAATCTCTCCAGGCATTGCGCGACATTGTAGATACGTATAAATATGATATAAACAGATATATATTTTCAATAATGTATAATAACATGTTTTCGGATTTTGTTGACATTTTTCGTTGTAGGAGCATACCCGAATCGAAGAAATATTTAGACCAGATATATGCATAATTCTGATTATAATTAAGTATACCTATTGATATTTTTTTCTTTCGAATTAGCTATTGAACCGGTTAGATTTTTCTTAACTTGTGTTTTACATATCTATTATTGTTTATGTTTAAAAAAGTGTGATAAAAAATTAAATAAATAATATAGAATCATATATTTTCAAAAATACCCCTCGCCTTCCCCGCACCGCAAGGCTAATGTTAACCGCCGTGAAAAGGTACATCTAGCAATTTCATAACTCTTTTTTTTAAATATATATGCGCACACGGAATACGTTTCCCATCAATATTATATTTTATTTTATTCAACTATTTTAAATTTCATCATCATCATTGGCGCTACAGCCCATTGTAAGCCGTGGCTAGGGAATGCAATGCCGAGTCGGGATTGCCCTTTCGGGATCCCTCGAATTAGAATTTCCAATCCCGCGGCATCCCAACGGATCCCGAATACTTTTGTGTTTTTTTTTTGGTTATTGAGCTGAATAGCAATTAACGACAATTCCTTGCATTTTTACCTACATCAGCAATTTTAATAAAATGCTCATTATTAATTGTTACATTAAGTTTTTGTAGGCGTTTTTCCAAGCATCAATCAGTCAATGTAGTAGAGTAAAAACTACTAACTAGTAGTTTTTATTACTATGTTAGGTTGATAAAATACAGCAAACATTATTCAAATCTATTTTCTTTATTTGAATGTGACATGAACATAAGTTTTAAGTATTTACTAAAAGCTCTATAGACATATACAATTAAACATACAAAACACAAAAAATGCTGATCAATCCCGATAATCTCGTCCGATTTTTCGGTTCGGGATTGATCTCGTAAAATGCCTCGAGATCTCGCGGGATCGGGATTGCATTCCCTAGCCTCCTCCAGAATTTTTCGCCATTCCACGCGGTACATCGCCCGCCTTTTCCAGTTTGTCCCACCGATTGCCCTCAGATCGCGGTTTGCGGTTGTGTGTTGAGAATCTTTTTCGGGATTCGATTTTCTTCCAATCGCTGTACATGTCCCAACCATCTGAGACGACATGTCTTCATGTATTTAACTATGGTGGGCTCATTGTAAATACTTTCCAGCTCATGCTAATACCTTATCCAACTTACTTCAAATTAATCTAATATAATCTACAATTTTCAAATTAAGCTAGGCGTCTGTGCTATGAAACTCATTTGTGCACCGGATCGCCAGGCGGGCGTCGTAACCACTAGACCAACGAGCCACTCTTCCTGCCGTCTTCCATAGACACTTTTATCTTGGCAGGAATTGCGCGGCATTACATAGAAATATAAAATAGAGCGGGAAATTTCCTCTCTTGGCGCGCTCACTTGAACGCGAGCGGCCCACTCGAGCGCTCTCCGGCCTGACCCACTGCCGACTGTAATTTGATTCGAAAACTTTTTTCATAAAAGGCATAAAGGGTCACTACACCGCCGATGAATACACCGATATGTGTGTACGGTAGGTACGGGACGACATCTATTACGCTAAAGCAAAACTAATTTATACCGTGAATACCTAAAACGTCCTATCCAGGTGCTGTGTCCTCACTCCACTGCCCTCTGTGATCACACGGTCCGCCCTGACGCCTTCTCTTTGTGCGGCCATACAGATTGCCAGACGCCCTTCAATATTCGGATATCTTGGGACCAGGAAAGAACAATTTTCCAATAAAACATATTGTTTTAGACAGTATATATTGTCACAGGTTCGGACCAAATGAAACACTTACGATAGATTATACTTTTATATATAAACAGAGACACTAGACACAAACTTAACTGAAACACTTTTGCGTAATTCGCACTAATTTCGCGGTCAAGAGTATTCCAAACGTAGGAATTCTGGATTCTGGTACACTTTTTCGCTAGCTGACCATATAAAGATATGATATATTTATTTATATTAATATTTTAGACACACAGAAATGGAGTTATTACAAATATAATCCCAATTAACTTTGTAACTTCATGTAACGTCCGTAGCTTTTTTATATGTATGCCAGTATAAGAAGACATCAAACACTTTCCATACTTAATAACATAACTATAACACAGAAGAACTATACATAGAAATTTATCACTTTTAAATATAGATAAGTAATTTTTGATTTATGAACTATCTCCTAGAACTCTTTCCATTTAAGAAAGAGAATCGAATTAGTATGTGTAAGGCCCGGTTGTTTCAAGTTCGATCAAAGTAAGCGGTCGATTAAAGCATAGTTATTACGAAAACGGATCGTCTGATTAGTGGAGAACGTAAAAATCTATGCTTTAAAAGAACGCTTACTTTAATCCAACTTGAAATAACTGGCCCTAAGTCATACGTACGAGGCATGTTGTTTCGTTGTGTTGGTGTTTACGTGAAAGTATAAATGTGCGTCATACGCACAGCTTACATTCACTAATTCGCTTGTCATCTTTTAATGAAATTTACTGTACACAATATTAAACGTTAGACTATCGTGAAAGTAATTTATATCGAATATCAAAAATTTTATAATATATCATAAATGATTTTTGAATAACATTGATAATTGAAACCATGTGGAAATTTAAATCAGATTTTTTCAAGGTTCTCAACGCATTAAAATAATTTTATTCCATGTGTTCGAAAATATAATACTGAAAAATCGAAAAATATTAAACAAACAATATGGCGTCTTTGACCACTGACCATGGATGTATCAAAGTTTCATATCTAGAAACAACATCGCGAGCTGAAAAAAGGCGCGTTGTTGACATAGAAATTCCAGATTGAATAAGCTATACAAATAACGACGCCAGAGCGCAGACAAACAGATTTTCCGCTTTACGATTGAGATTTCTCCGGATCTACTAATCCTTTTTTGATATCACAATCTTTCGATCTAAAAAATGAAGTTTTCAATCCTTGCCTTTGGACGCACCTATACGAAAATATTTTTTTCATAAAGCCAAAGACAACAAACTATTAGTAAGTAGTGAGATGGTATAACACAAATATTTGCATTCCTGTTTATAATAAGCACAGAATTTTATATCCCTGCTCTAAAACCAATAATGTAACGTCCCTCAAAATCCCATATGGGGAGGCACTTGTTTACTTCTACGTCACAGGGCCGCACTCAGGCGTTTCCGGGCCCTATAAGGAAACATTTGTGTAAAAATTAAAAAAATGCATTTATATTATATTTATGTTTTTTAAAATCTGTACACAAACAATAAAATTAACAAATAATGTACTCCCATGTTGTCATGGAAACAACATCGTTATAATAAATAACCTAAGACAAAATAAGCGGAAAATTTCTTTGTGAAATGTCAAGATTTCTGTGAAATGTCAATCGTCCGTATTCTGGAATAAACAAATTTACTATTTTTGTATCTTGACAGTTATTTTAATGCCACTAATTTTGACGTTTTAAGTTTGAAAGGTTTGAAATAAATTCAATCAATCAGAAAGCTCTAAAATGTAAACAAACATTAAGTTATTCACAATTATAAATAATGAGCTTTCTTATTGATTGAATTCACTAATTTCAAATCTGTCAAACTTAAAATTGGCGGCATTACAATGTTATACAATAAAGTCATGTATTCACTAGGGGACAAATTGTCCCTCAACAGCACGCGCGGCATAGAGTCTATGTGACGTTGCAACGTCGTGCACTGTTCCGCGACGTCGCGCACAACATAGCGCGGCATTTCTACGTGCCGTGGCAACGTCGCCATGCGCACGGTACCCGAGCGAGCTCACTGCAACATTACGCAGAGCGTCAGTACCACGTGGCATGTTTACAAGTGAATACGTATGCGCTGTATCTGTCAAGATGACAATGTGGGGAAACGAAATTGTTCTTGAACTCATCGAGCTGTATCGATCGAAGATCGCATAGAATATCCGTCCTTCCTTCTCTTTGCATTTCGCATCCACCACTTTTTTCTCCTCTTACGTTTCGATAAACTCGATAACATAAATGGATTCGCAGCTGTCATCATAACCTCATAGGGCGACATTTCCGCGACGTGTGGAAATCAATAATTATTTGCAAAAAGGACCTTGTTTTTAATAATATTCAATTTACTACAGTAAAACATCGTTAATTTGAAATTGCGACCCAAAAAAACATTTCGAATTGCGCAGAACCCCGTTTTCGCTAAATGAAGTGTAAATAGATACCGCAGCTGTCATCATAACCTCATCGGGTGACATTTCCGCGACAAGATATGTGAGTCCCGGTGTGTACACATCAAATGACCGCGTCATTGTCCCCGAAACATGAACGTAGATGTTCATGCGACATGCCGCGCGGAATGCTGCGCTATTTGTCCCCTAGTGAATACATGGATTAAGTATCTTGACAGTTATTGTATAACATTGTAATGCCACTAATTTTGACGTTTTAAGTTTGACAGGTTTGAAATAAATTCAATCAATCAGAAAGCTCTAAAATGTAAACAAACATTAAGTTATTCACAATTATAAATAATGAGCTTTCTAATTGAACTCAAACTTAAAATTGGCGGCATTACAATGTTATACAATAGCTGTCAAGATACAGAAATAGCAGTATTGCTTGTTTCAGAATACAGTCGAATATATCATTGGAGCGGAAATATTGGCTTTGATATAAAATGTATATACTTTGTATAAAAAATTAGTAGATGTGTGTGAAAAAACTAATTTCCACCAACTAATAACCTATATTAGTAGGTACCTATTCATTTTATATAATATTCATCACGTCAAAATTGACGAAGCGTACAATTTTATATAATAGCGGTCGAGACATGCTTGTTAATATAACGCATACCAACGACGCGATAATTTGAACACATCAAAATGATGTCCTCAGATTACGGCTTTCAGTAAAATTCTGCTGACAAAATTGCAAATTTAATGCAAGCAGTTAGCCGGGGCAAATTAGTCCTATTTTCCCAGACCAGCAAGTTAGTACTATTTTCATAGAATAAGCGTTTAGCTAAGTTTGAACATAGTGAGAATATGGATGTGACACGTATTCCGTGTTCACATCTCTATTTACAAAAAAAATCGTAGAAATCAAATTAGGTAGGTAGGTACTTACTTATAGATTAAACTTTTATAAATTAAACTTTTTTCAGATCTTATACTTTAAAGTTACGATTAAAAGCTAATACAAATTATTGCAGGTATTATTGAATTGTGCCGGCGGGGTAATGTTATTTGTGATATACACTGCCGTATTCTCATTATAACAAGGACGATATAATTAGTAAAACATAAAAGTTTCTATAAAAATTTCAAGATATTTATCAAACTTGAAAATTGAAGAAGCGACAATGTTGTACAATAGCGGTAAAAGCATGATTGTTATGTTATATTACTATCTTGAGAATAGCCCCGACAACGTGGAACTCTTTCATTACAATACTGTCTTTTACCAATCTCGTGATCTCTAAATTTATCTCCAAATCGAAATCAAAATGGTACTGAGATTTATCTCTAATAAATCTCCGAAATTTATCACTCACCATGTCTCATTCCACGGACACGGGTCATTACGGGAAATTAGTGTTGATAAAGGTCGTATTCTCATGCTACGTCAAAAGGCCAACATATATACGGTCCGGCCCTGATCTATCGAGCCGAAACGATGTTGATACCCATACCCAGTAGTCCGATAGTGATGAGAAAACTCTCCCAACGTGGGTAGCAACCGTTTACTACGCATTTAGTAGCCACGCATTCAGATCAAAGAAAAAATGTTTAATTTAAAATGCCGCCTTTAGATTTTTTATTTTAAAATGTAAATAGGATCGTCGTGCATTTCAAGGGATGATAATATTTATCAAATAAATCTATTTTTATTTCGGATACCATATCATTTTGTAAATAGTTCTCGTAGAAATGAATTTAGACTTTTGCACAGACAAATGATATATTATGTATGAAAGATGAAATCAGAATAATAAAAGGAATAAAGAAAATAAGTGAGATAAAAAAGGAAACAAACGCAATCGTATATTTTTAAATAATTATTTTTATACATTGATAAAAAGATAGGCCAAGTACAATCCATCAACTATGTTGTTAATACCAATCTATAGCCAAGCTGGGGCAACCACTTTTTGTACATACAAAGATATTGATGGGAACTTACAATTTTTCATCTTCTTCGGCGGTCTCTCATTGCGAGGATGACGTCTGCCATGTTTTATTGATTATGCGTCCGAGCGTGGCTGAGGAGGAGCCCTATTCTGGAACCGCACACCCTTCCACAAGTTGTGCACACGCATGCGGTGGATAGTGGGGTTCTGAGAGATAGGTTTTCCTCATTTTCTTTCCTCTTTCTTCATTTCTCGGAAATTGCATCAGCCCTATTTTCTCGGCGCAATGTACTTTTTGGCGCCACTGTGCCCGGTCATGAGCCGCAATTTTTCAGTTTCCAGGATCTCTCCCACATCGCTCAGGTGTTTATTTTTTTCGGCCTTTCGGTTTTGTCTTCTTTTTGCATTTGAACATAATTTATTCGGGGAGCCGCGTCTCAGCAACTTGCAAACAATGACCTGCCGATCGTGCTTCAGAAGTGTTGTTTTTAACACTGGGAATGTTTGCCTCTTACAAGACGCTCATGTTTATTCTGGCACATAAGACGCAGACCACCAGACCACACGGTGAAGCAGGCAATGATGTGGAACTTCATCGACAGTCATCCAGAGAAAGACCAAAGAACTCCTGGATGACTCAATGCTCCAAAATCCTACAGAGAAACAGGCTGGATGAAAGCGATACCCAGAAGCGAAGAAGATACAGTCTGAGAACGAGAAGAGCCGACCCCAACAGCCTACCTCGGCAATGAGTTGAGACAATGCAAGAAAGAAGAAATGGCCGAAACTTCGGCCAGAAAGGTACAAGACGCATGCAAATATAGCCCAGAAAACTCTACTTAGAAGAGTAAAAAAATCAAACTATAAAATATTAATAAAACTGTGTAATTTGATTACATATTGTGATATAATGTGGGGCTGTCCCTAGATATTGTTCGACAAAAGGAGATTCGTTGAGTCAGGAATTCTTATCTTCAAAATAAAATTTATTTAATTTGAATGAAATTGAAATAATTTGAAAAATAATAGTTATTTTTCAACAGAAAAGAAGGTAACTCATTTTCAGAATATTACAGATTTTCAGTAAAATCATCAGGCACGCGCGGTGGGAACATTGAAGCATGAATTTTTGTAAACGTATATTTTGGAAAAAATAGAAATCAAATACTTATGCTACATATTTTTATGATGTATCAAAATACGAATGCTACGATAACAATTGTGATAGAAATATTACGAAATATATGTTGTATTCCGATTTTTTTCCGAATAATTGGTTACGTAAAAGTCATGCTGCGATGTTCCCACTGCACGCCCCTGCCTGCACCCTCCCTCGTCCCCACGGTCACCTCAATAGTCTAAATGTGTATTATATCGAATGTTATCCGATATTTTTGCGTAATTACTTTTTAGGACCCTGCGCCAAATACAGACATCCTCCCCAGATAAAAGTGGATTGTATTGAAACCTACAAAATTTTTCTCTATTGCACTCTAAGATTCTATTATGAATAAAATCACCTCGCCCCACCATTTCGGATAGTTCACACCCCTCTGTATGGACCAAATTGTACATGGCTATTTATTTAAGGCCTGCACAAAACAAAAACATCCCACTCCCCCCTCCAAAAGCCTCTATATTAAATTATAACTAAATCTAAATCCCGAGCAATGCCGGTAGGTAGATGCTGGTTCACAAAGAGATTAGTTGTTCGTGAAATATCGAAGGTAATTTACGCATTCTGGTACTCGAGTTAGTAATTGGTACATTTAGGTGTCAATAATTGTAATTAGTGTGTCGGGAATCGATTGATTTAGTTAGTTCCGTACCTGGCGGGTCCTCAAAGGACCTACATAATTGACCCTTTCAGCGAAAAGCAATTAATACCACTAATAGAGAGACGCCCAAAAGTGGGTGAGCACCCTCAGATGAGAATGGTTTAATATGTTCAGGGAGAAGGCTCTACAGGGATACTATTGGACGAAGATCTGATGAAAGCGTCCATCCCACAAAATGTTAAAAATTAATTATACTATAATTATGTGCGGGTTTGAACAGCTCAATACAGTATCTTTATGTATTGAAAACGTCCAAGCTCTAAATGCTAAAAAAAAAAAGTGTAACAGTTATAGCATTGATGTCATCTTTATATAAAAAAAGATATGGTATTATATAAAAAAACGTACATGCATGTAGGTACATTTTTTAAAATTATTATTTTAACCTTCCAGCGGGCGCGCTGCTGTAAAATTTACGATAAATGCACCTTATCACTTTTCCCACTTTTACCACTTAGTCGCAAGCATCGAGCTCCGAGCTATTCGAGGGTCAGTGCCTCTCTAAACTACAGGTGTACCGGGTGTGCTTAGAAGTTTTTGTTATTCATTTAAAATTTTAAATTTCCGTTGAGCGATAATTTTACGACACGCGCCTTAAAGTGTAAACAAATTAAATAAACTACTTTTTTCTATTTATTTCTCATTTATGTTGTTTCTTTTACAGCTAATGTATTTTATTTTGTTTTAAACGTGTTTCATTATGGAGATGATGAGACTACAAGATGAAGAAACTTACTTTCCCTGGAGTGACAACAAGTTTTTGGAAGAAGAAATCGAGCAACAAGCTGAAGAAAGTGCTACCGAACAAGAAAATATTTCAGACGAATCGGAAGGACTGGAGGAAACAATGGAAGAATTTTTTATTGGAAAAAATAAATCTACTCAATGAAGAAAGACAACATACCATGGTTCTGGAAAAACCAAGGAGATAAACATAGTCAAAATACCCACTGACTTGACTCAAAAATCTCTTGGCATTGAAAATTAACTAAACTAACTTACTAGCGTTTTCCAAATTATCGGTATGTCTATGATTGACGATGTTTTCAGATACACAAATATGTATATCGATCAGCTGAGAGTTGACCATCAGTATTACAATATTAACATATTTAGAGCGTTGTTTCGTTTTTTGTTTAAAAGACAAATATATATTTTTTAAAGTACCGTCATTTATCATTTTTCATAACCTTACACCAATTCCTTAGCATTTTTATAAAGAAAACACCATTTACACATAGAAAACTTGATGACGTAAAATTTACGACAAGCGAAATTAATCGGCGCGCCCGCTGGAAGGTTAAAATGAATTTCAAAATATGCAAGTATTGTTATTAATTTCCCAAGCCCAGCACGGATTTTCGCTAATATGGATCGTCCGGAAACGCATCCCTCGCTCGCGGTAAACGGGAGAAACCCGTATGTGTGTTATAACAGTACTAATCGTACACCCGTGAAAAATCAAGTGATTGTAGGATTTTGAAGCTGACAGTAGAAAATGATTTGTTTTTTAAATTGACTTTGATCGCTTAAACCTAAAACTAAATATTAATAAAATAATAATATAAAAATGTCAAGACCGTGTACTTAAGTGGGGCGACCCTCGCGTGTTGCCTGCGCCGAGCGCTGAATGCGCGTCACACTCTAATTATCTAAAGTTGTAATTGAGAGGCAAGGAAATTATTATATTTACCCGTCAAAAATGATGGTACTTTTACATGCCAGTTCCTAAAAAATAAATATCCCATGGAATAGCAATAATGACTTTTATCAAAATATTTAAACATTTTGTCTTATATTTCACCTGCCGGCAGTTAAAGGTATCTACTATTTTAAATCCTGACGACAGTGCTGGGCGGATCATGAAATGGTTCGCATCGTTGCTAAGTCTTATATGTACCGTATTTTGACGTGTGACGCAGACTAAGCGGTAGCAACATCGCTATCATTGCCGTCTTTGGGTTTGCTGACCCAGGATTCAAGCCCTGTCTCCGGCCATTTAATTCCGTTTTTAGCCGTGAATTCGAAAAAAATTACGAACGTTACATGAAGTTACGGGGACAGACAGACAGACTCAGCGAAATTATTATGTTTGATTAGATATACCGTACCTATATTAACTAAAATAAAGTAAATGAAATACGAAACAAAATACGAATTGATTAAATATTTTTAATTAATTCGAGTGGGTACCTACTATCAGGTAATTAACTGATGCAAAATGGGCGTAGCTAGGGAAGTAAATATTATTTAATGCCATTTTGAGAATACATTATCACCTAACAGCGTTTTATAATTGTTATAATAAAATTGTATTTTATAATTCTCATGAGAATCTTATCGCGGATTGGTTTACTTATGTATGTAAGAATTAAGGCTTCAAGGATAGTGGTAATTGAATATATAAATAATAATATTAAAATGTACCCAACGTAAAGCGAACATGTGATTGATTGAATATACTAATAATAATAACAATCAATCTTATATTCAACAATAAAAATAAAAAATATTTTTATAGTTGAATAAAAGCACTTTATGCAAACATCTGTGTAAAAATTAATTATCATAAAAAATTGTAAATAAAAAAACTAGTCATACAGTAGTTGCAAATGATGTGTAGGTAACATCTTTTTTCAGCAACGAACGAAATTTTCGTGAAAATATTAGTCGGGTATTAATTAATTGATGTAATTTTTTCGGCTCTACTCCTCCAGTTTTTAATTTTTCCTCGCGTTTACGCTGCCTATATTCTCGTCAGTATATGCTCTTAAGTATCTCTGCAAATTAAGAAATGAACAAAAATTTATAGATTCAAAAGATTTCAAAGATTCAAGACATTTTTATTTTTTAGGAAATTGTCTATTTTTTAATTAATTTGTTAATATTTTATTTGTCAATTTGAAAAGGATTGATTGGCATGGCATTACAAGTAATTAACCGCAAAATTTAAAAGTTTACGATTTTACAATATCAATTGCAAAAAATATTTATAAACACTTACTTTATCCAACTAACTCTGAGAAATTGATTCGTATAGGTACCTAACGAACTATGTATCAACACAACACGTATCTGCTTTTGATTTACTTATTCTCTGTAAATTAAGAAAAGAACTAACTTTTTGGTTCAAGAAATTATTATTATAAACCAATTTTCGTTAATGCTTAAGGAACGAGAATTCCCTGCATTTCTTCGGTGGGCTCTTAAATGTTTCAATAGGTACGCACGGCGTTAGAGAGAGCAGTATTCGTCCGCATGGGGAAGTTTCAACTATTTAATAGATGTTAAATGATGACGGCTCGGTCAAAATTTGTACTGTCCCGCGTTACGTTTCCTATGTGTGTGGCGCCTTGTTCTTTCTTTCATTCAGGAGGTACCTACTAGACGGCTAAGGCCCGGTTGTTTCAAGTTCGATCAAAGTAAGCGGTCGATAAAAGCATAGATTTTTACGAAAACGGATCGTCTGATTGGCGGAGAACGTAAAAATCTATGCTTTAAAAGAACGCTTACTTTGATCGAACTTGAAACAACCGGGCCTAAGAGAGTGAAATCACATTTTTAGCTTAGTAAGTTTTATGTAAGAACTGTTATTTACCTGTCTACCAACCACGTTATTTGTGGAATACGAGCAGCTTATTTCAAAAATATTTTTTCAAATTCACGATTCATGATTTTAAAAACGAAACGATCTGTGGAAAGAATGTCTCAAATGAGATTTTTATAAAGGGAGCTACCCATGTTATCATTTGACGTTTGATTCAATTAAGATAAATATAAATTCTTTGAAAGACTCTACTTGAATGTAGGTACCTAAGTAAAATTTCTTTTCTTTTCTATATTTCTGGTTCGGAAACCTTTCGGAGAGTATTCTCATGGTATTTATTTATTTTCTGTATTTTATTCTCTTTGCTATGCCGAAAATAATATACAGAAAAAAGTTAGATCGTGCATTGAAGATGCCGCATGTCCGCAAAATCTTTTCCTTTTGCCTCGAAAATAACTGCACATTCCGGGTGTACAACATTCTCTACTATAAAAATAATAACGCAGGAATTTCATTCAAAAATTGCGCCGGCTCTATTGCAGTTTTCCCGCGTACTGTGTATTTCAAGTATTGCGTCTCCGAATCTATCTGTCAAACTGGGTTTCTGAACCGCGGCACCTTGTATTAGAGTTTAATCTACGTCCCAGTTTGTCTCCGAGACAATTAACCTGTGGTAAAAACGAGACACATCTTTAAAGACCAATTATTATCCTGCGAAACGCAACAGCGTGACGAAACAAACGAAGAAAAAATGTAAAAATCACATTTATGTATCATCAGTGTAAACCAGTTTCGATATTTTGTTCACAGGTTTATCCATCTCGCTCACGCGCGACTGATTTTAGTATAAATGGGTATTGTTGTTCCTTTCTGGCGCATTATGACGACGCTGGGAAATTGTAGCGTGGGAATAACGCAAACCGCATTATATGAAAATGTTATTATTTATTGTTTTATATTTCACGCGTTCATTAGGGAGGGCTTCTTGAACTCGGGAAACAGAGAACAGACGCCGACTCGGCTTCTTGAAGCTTCCAGTACATTTGCATTTCTTTTTTATATCAAAAAAGGATGCTATTATAAGATAAATTAAGTTTGAACACAATATATTTTCCGATCTTCTCTGGCCCGAACACAGAGTCAATACTTAAGTGATTTAAAGGTTAAAGTACGAAAGTTATGAACATTTATAAAAAAGTTTTCAGTGCAATTTCTTTCAAATTTAGAATGAAAACAATTTACAATAAATATTATAGGTCACAGAGACAAAGCAAGGTTCATAAATACCACATATTAAATTTCTATATCATCAATATTAATATTTATATTAATTATATTAATATTTATTTATGTTAAATTTGGAATGTACACCATATAACATTCCAAACTTGATAGATGTTGTACTCAATCATGGATAGATCGTGAACATCACATTGTGTAAAGCGATCACAGCATATGACAAGCCGTAAGCGCTGTAAATTCCCATAGACTTCCAAAACTACTTTTTTATTGTGTACTATGTCCTGTTTCTTTTCGAATTGCAGGTAAACTATGGTAGCACTCAGGGGGGTGCAGTGAGAACAAGAAGCATGACTTTCATTTGGAAAAAAATTGAAATTATGTAAATATTTATCTGGTAGAATATTATGAAATAGGTACATATTAAAATCTGAATAATATGTTAATTATTGTGATTGGAACATTACCAGATATATCTCTAATTTCGGTTTCTTTTCAAAATGTATGCTTAGAAAAAGTAATGCTTCTTGTTCTCACTGCACGCACCTGCTAGCACTATTAGCCATTAGCAGTCATCAACTGATACCTTACACGTGTTGATCTTCATTGTTTCCGTGACACTTCACTCATTAGCAAAAATAATTTTGAGGAGCATTTTAAATAAAATCCACTAGATGGCACCAGGGCTTTCAGTCCATTTGACTTTTTATTAATTGTCGGGAGCAATGTCCAAAATAATTTAATGCAGTCATTCAGGATTACTAATTTATAGCGTACTGAATTTGAAATATTATAAAAATTATAACCTATAAATTTATAAGAAACATGATTTTGGAAGGGATATGAAATCTATAATTCAGTACATTCGAAATTAAGTAGCTCTTACCCAAATTTTAATTAATGTAAAAACATTAATTAAAATTCGGGTAAGAGAGATGGGTCGACCAGTTATTGGGAAACTCATCCAAACAAATTGTGAACTCAAATTTCATGCAGGTAACATATTGTATTAAGGTATTTTTACATGCAGCTGAGTGTAGACGATGATTAATTTTTTTAACCTATTTGTATAAAATGTACTTTTTTTAAATTAAATTAAATTAAATTAAATTAATTAAACCTATTTTGTATGAAGAGAACTTAAGTTTCATGCAGGTAACATATTGTATTAGGGTATATTTACATGTGGCTGAGTGTAGGCAATGATTAATTTTTTTAACCTATTTGTATAAAATGCCCTTTTTTATAATCTATTTTGTATAAAATGTATTTTGTATAAAATGTACTTGCATATAAGTAAGTGATAATTGTAAGCTTTACCTGTCTCAATACAGAGCTCTCTGGTGAGACAGGCATAGTAAAATCAAACCTTACCAATGTATATAAGTAAAGCAATAAAATTTAAAAAAAAAAATTAATAAGATTTTTTGGATATTGCTGCCTTTGCTTTTGTACCATACATATCTAGACCTTCAAACAGCTCCAAATACTGATAGTCATGAGACTGAGATAGGCTGATCATTTTGTGGGTAGCGAGACCTCTACAAATCTCTACAATGTCTGAGGGTTGGAACAGAATAAATAAGATGGGCGGATACGGTGACGAAAGATGCAGATTTTGGACTGAGGAGATTTATCTGAAGTCTGTAATATGTTGTATTCATCAAGAAAATCTAAATTCTACTAAAAAAATGGTGTCATTGTGGTTGGAATGGTCGTAGATGTATTATAGGTAAATAATTTATTTTATACATGTGTACATTACAATCTTTACATAGTCAAGGGATTAGAATTTGTCATATTGGGAGAAAACAAGTTAGTCCTATTTTACATAGCACGAGTGCTTTGCTTAATTTGAAAAGCACGATGTGACATAAATATATTCTATGTGTACTAAGTTCATAACTGCAACTCATTTTATTTATTTCCCTAATTCTTATTGATAAGAATATTGTAAATTACTCGTAGAGTGGTAAATATCAAAAGTGTGTATAGATGATTGAGATTCTTAAAATTCTAAAAAAAAGCTTTTTAGTTATTAACTCTAGAAATTGTACAAATTATACGAAAAAAGAGTTATTAACTCTAGAAATTACACAATTTTATTTTTTTATTCACTTTATTTATGTAAAATAATATATCCATACATAATTTTTTTGTACATTACATATATAGGTACAATCTGTGCTATTCTGAAAATAGAAATTTGTATTGGGATGTCAAAAATAAAAAATAAATGAGATGTAGGTATATATCGATCACACGTCATATATAAATAGAGATAGATATAGACATATATAAATAGAAAAAAAACAACAATATTTATCTTTTCTATGGTCCAATGTGATGATGACAATTTTGCCATAATTTTATATCAGGATGCTGTGGGTGAAAAAATTAATAAAAGCCTATGAAATAAAAAAAAATTATAAGCTTTAAATACATCAGTACTTATTCATGTAATTTTAGTCGAAACATGAGAATTTGCAGTGGAGGGCAGTTGTCAGATCAGATCAAAGAAATCGTACATCAAAATAAAGGTTTTTTGTTTGAGAGAGATACGTGAAAATATACAAATCTTCTTAATTAAGTATGACGAACGGGATAAAGATCTGACATCCCAATATTGCTATTTTCAGAACAGCGCAGAATAATTGATTAAATCCAGATTAAACAAAAACATTCCTTAGGAAGTTGAGTACATTGTAAGGTAATTACCAGATAAGATACCATTTAACAAACATATTTTTTTAATTATCTTGAATTATGATACTGTTAACTTGCCGTGACATTTAACTTGACTAATAGTTTGCTGAACATTGGTTTACCCTATGCCTTCAAAACCATGTTTGGAGAAAAAGGATTCAAAGTAAAAAAATCATTCTCGAAGTCTAAATACCAGGCGCGTGCAGTGGGAACAAAAAGCATGACTTTTATTTAACCGTATATCTGGGAAAAAATATAAAAATTAAATATTTATATGGCAGAATATTATGAAATAGTAAAATCTAAATAAAATGTTAATTATTGTGATTTGAATAGTACGAGATAAATCTCTTATTTCGGTTTCTTTTCAAAATATAGCTTAGGAAAAAGTCATGCTTCTTGTTCCCAGTTCACGTCCCTGCTAAATACATAAATCCACCAACCATTGTCTCATATTTTCATTTTTTATGGTCGAACTTCTTGTAATTATGACAAATTAAGGTATTTGTGTTTTTCAAACATCAAATTCTCCTTAGGTGTAAATCAACTCAAATTAAAATCGTTATTAAAAAATTTACAGAATAAATTTTCCTTAATAATTTTGGGTACGGAATATAGGTACATTGTTTTTATATTTAGTATACTTTCTGTACATGCCTTTTTAGTTTTTTCCTAGCAGTAATGGAATTCAGTTACATAGAAAGAGTTGATTTCTATCTTTTCTTTGGCATATTTTTGTCATTTTTCAAAAGCTGGGGGACACCATGCTAGAATCATGTTTTCAAAACCTTAGCATGATCCTAATCTAACCAATCTTTAAAGACCTCAAGAAAAACACCTTAAAATCTAACAATTGCAACTGATGACAGTCTTGAAAACTCACAATTATTTTTGGTTTATTTAATGTCCACAAAATGATATGTTCCTATTGCTCAATGGAAATGTGTGGTACAGTAGCCGGCAAACATCTTGAAACTCTACGGCGTAGTGGGGGGAAGTTTGCGCATCTACCTTTCCACCGAGACCGAAATTTCGTCTTCTGCGCATTCTCCCACTACGCCAAATAATTTCAAGACGTTTGCCGGCAACTGTAAAAACCGGATGGCTTATATATTGAAAAATGGACGTAGTGTAAATTAAACCTTTCTTTGCCATTGTTTTAGAGATAGAATAAAAATAAAAGGTAGAAAGGGAACTTCTAGTCCCAAATTATGTTTGGATGAACTACTGTACATACAGGACATAAGTACTGTAGAAAAATAAATTCATTTATAATCAGTTTAAAAAAATCACTAAAACGAATTCTCAGCAAGTGAAATGATAGTTCATGTATTATACATTGAAATAATCCTACCAATTCATACTTTATGTCGTCACCCATCTACTTATTTTTTCAAATTCAAAGACAGCTTATTATGCATCCTAGATTTATGAACAAAATTTAAATTGTTGGTAATCAAGAGACCTTAGTTTGTTGGGATTTTTTTTTTAAATCAATCAAACGTTTAAATATGCAAAATTCAAATCATTGATTTCTAAAATAATTAATTTTTAAATCATTCTGTTTTTTTTAATATGTAATAACGTGGCAGTACTCTACTAACAAGAATAAAAATAAATGTATTGCACTATTATATGAATATTATTTAAGAATTTCTATCAGTCTTGATTAACTTTACTCAAAATGAGTATGTATTGATATTTAAATCTCATTTCAGGAACAACTATACATATATGTTGGAAGGTGGACAGAAGATGGAGATCACATAACAGGTGATGACATGTGAGAGTGAATAGAACATTTAGGAGTTGCAATTCTTAAAATGCACAAAAATTCTCGCAGACTTCACGTATCCCATTTTGGATGATATTCTGGACAGATCGTATATCATATAAAATGGTTTTCCCATCCTTAGAAAAGGTAATGATGGATTGAATTGGACATGTGTAATCCATCTGCATATAACTGCATTGCAAATTTATTTTACTCAAAATCTGTGAAAATACTCATTGCGTAAGTGAATATACAACTCTCAATATGTAGACTAAGATTACATCTGCCATACAATCTTTGAAAACATTTGGTTTCAATTGCAAATAAAAATATGTGTTTTACATAACAGATCTCAAGATATCACCAGTGTGGTTTGAAAAAAATTTCTATGTTCCGAATTCTTTTTCGGGCCCTGAGTATTTCTGATTTTCAGTATTCTAAATATGTTATTTTGACCAGAACCTTCAGAAAAGGTATGATATCCCTTCCCTATTAAGGTGTGAACTTCAGAAATAGTATCTTTAATAAGTAATCCAAGATATCCTGAAGAAGATGAAAGCAAAGAGGCTGCATCTTGCAAGAGTAGATGAGTCCAGTAAAACACAGAAACTGTAACACCCTCTTTTACACAAGTCTGCGAGATGAAGACCAAGACGTACGTGCAGGAATAATGTCAAAACAGACCTACAAGAGATAGACAAGTCACACAATGCTGATGTCAAGGGATGGATAATGCTCTGTAGACTGCGATCATGGACTTATGAGTCTCATGAAGCCGCTAACAAAGAAGAACAAGTTCACAACATTCTTAACATGATGAATATGTATAGAAAATTGTAACATTGGAATGTTTTCAATTAAATAACTCATAGGTAAGTTAATATAAGTAACGTTTTCTAACTGAACTAAGGATTGCCTCCTAGAATGCCACCAGTATAAATTGGCGTGCGAGGGAGGGCACCCCTTTCGCGAAACAGAAGTTGCCAGGGTTTAAATTTATTACACAATACATAATATGCAGAGTGTCCTGTGACCGGTGTCGGAGCCTTTAATAGAAATTTGGTCGGTTAACACTAAAGAAACAAACCAGTAATGGCGGCCGCTCTATCTTGAGTCCTGTCAAACGGTAATATTGGTCCATTATTTGCTTTTTCAGCTTCGCAAAACTTTAAGACTACATTGGCAATTGCTCTTGCACCACCTGCAATGTTTGCAAGACTGTTTTGGACATAATTCAGTGTATATTGGAAATCGAGATGTCACAGCTCACGCGCAAATACGAGATTGAACTGAACGACAGGGTGAGGGGTTACCGCCGGGTACGGGCGGGGCGGGTTTTAGTTCCAAAGTCGCCGCACGCCAATTTACGTTGGTCAAGCTCTAGTCACTAATATTATTCAACTGCGCGTCAAAGATATAGGAAAATTCTCTGTCACCAGGTGGTCGTCTTGGAAGATGATAGCCACATTCACCTCAAATTCTGAAAGATTAATTTGTAACAATTAATCATAAAAAACAAAAAATTGTGTATTAGAGAGATTACTTCAGATTAATATTTATGCAATATCCATAAACAGTAAAATCTGGAATATTTACCTATTTTAAAGTTTGTAGTAAGGGTGGTGGGACATGTGAAGAGTCTTGGCATTAACATATAAATTGGAATGGGCAAGTTCCGGCACACGTCCCCCTCTCCTATCTGTATATTCTGGATTTCTGTAGCTGTAAAATAAACAAATTAAAAAATATACATAACATTTCAACAAAGAACATGCTTCATCGGTAAATTCCCCAGAAAATTAAAAATAGTACATTTGGAATAAATAAAATTTCAAAATATTTTATGTGAGATTCACAGGTGGACTACAATATATAAGAAAGTTATTTAATATAGGTACATCAATGTATGAAAAAACATATTCTACGCAGGAACTGTATGATACATTTTTTTTAATCGTACATGAAGAAATGTGTACTAAGATTTTGTTAGTTAATTGTAATTGTAATTAATGTAATTGTAAGATACAGATTTACTTACATACGGATGTAGGCAAATAAATTTACTGAAACTTTTAAAATTACTATGATTGTCTACTAAGGTTTATATGAAAATGAATCCCAATAAATGTCATTTATATTAAAAAGTTGTAAAAATTCTTATATTTATAAATAAAAACGTATGTCAACAATCATCATCAGCTTCTTGCCACCCCTATGATCATATTAAATTTTTTTTTTTTTTTGTTAAATCAATTTCAAAAGATCCAGTTACCATCCCTGGCATATCCTTCAGCGCAGCCACATGTTTCCACCCTGACCAGCTGTAGCTCTATGGATTTGATTGGTACAGAACATTCTTTTACTGTTATCTAAAATCAAATTAATGCATCATTAGTGAAACGTGCATTTTTCAGAGATGTACTCAATTCTGCTCTTTAAGGATATTTTAATTTTTAGACACCCAAATAAACCCAGTTATTATCATAACACAGTAAAACCTCGCTAATTCATAGTAGATTAGTCCCAATATTTCGAAAACCTCGGTAATTCGTATTTCGAAATAATTTTCAGCCCGTGTGCCATAAATCAATACATTTTAGTTCACATAATTCAATATTTTTTTGAAATTTGAAAAAATTTTAAAAATATTTAGATTTTTTCACAAGTGAGAACAACAAATACTTATATCAATATCGGGCACTTCAGTAATAAAAATGTTGCGATCTTTGGATAAGCAAATAAGTATTGCGTTTTCAAAATGATTTCTTGAAATATGTAAAAATTTTGATGTTTTTCACAAAATTAATGACTTTTCATGAGCTGTATAACTTTTGGAGAATTTCTAAATCACATCGCGATTTTTTTTATGTACCTTACACATTTCAAGTTAACAGAGTTCAGCGTAATTCGAAATATTTTTTTTTAGTCCCTTAAATTTCGAATTAATGAAATTCTACCGTACCCAGCAATTATTTAGCATTAGTGGAAAACATAAAATAGTGAATGTGTTATGCGGGATTATTGGTAACCTGGCAAAAAAAAGGTAAGTCCTCATATATTAGAAACATACACTAACCACACTCTTCTATCCTGTCTCACAACGTTTGCCCCACATGTACATTCATACGTCTAATACATGTTCGTCAATTATCGAGGCTTTTAACTTCTATCTTCCAAAAGCATGCCAGATCTTTCACAAAAATTTTAGAATTTTTTTTACCATACCAAACCACATAAATGACCCTCTCATAATCTTACTCACTGTGCTGAAATCAGCTTTACGTTCGCTCTTTAATTTTTCATTCTTTACTCTGTCAAATGTATTTATTTATCTAATACATATATAGCCATGAGCATCATTTCAACTGTATTCAAACTACTTTTTTTCTCTTTAGCCAGTTTTAGGCTCCACTTACATCATAATGAAGCTATTATACAAAGTTACTCTTGCCTCTATTGACAAGATTCCATTATCAATTACTACATTCAAAGTCACCCTCCTTAAATTTCTACAATCTTTCTCAGCCTTTAGCGGCAGAAAAAATATGTATTTTTATATTTCACAATAATTTTTTTACATAATCATATTTGAACAAAACAGATAATGATGAGTGGTACATCTTTCAATTATTGATAAAATCAGAAAGAGGGGTTGATTCCGTAAAATTTATTCGCAAGAAGAATAAATTTTTAGGAGTTTACCTGTCCCGTGAATGGTTTGTCCAAAGAACACACGGTGGCATCTAGTTCTGCCAATATGTTGAACTTTGGCATATTGTTAATTCTGCCCACTTCCCCCTGGCTGCCCAACAGACTGCGTGCATTTTGAATAGTCTGCGGACTTATGACGCATCTCACAGGCTTAGGCTCGACCTTATCTTTGCACTTCAAAAATGAAAATTTAATTGATCATAAATTCATATTTATTTTTAAATACAAATCAAACTCCTCGATAATCAACATTTTCAAGATAATATCTTGAAAATGTAGGAATAGCACAATAATACAAGAAGTCACATTATGCTTCCGTGCACCCATAAATGAAACAGCTCCCAATTTTCATTCAAAATGATGAATAAATATGTACATAGAACAAAGTTACTTTGTCAAATATGTGTATAATTAGATTGTGATTTCAAAACTATTATCATATATGTAGTTGCCCTTAAGGTTGCATTAAGGCAGTTAAATGTTTAGCGTGTTGGCAGATTTATTTGCCTTTTCAACATTATTCCAACAAATGGCATCAAAATTTAAAAATGGCTTAGACGTACATATTTCCGTTAATTTAACCTATCCATTTATTACATTTTAATTTTATTAAATGCAACAACATAAAGGCAACAACAAGTAAATAAGACTCTAAGAATAAGAGTGTAAATATGTACTATGTTTCAATCTAACTTATATTAAATATTACAAAAATCATAGACATAGTCAACCTTTTTATACTGCACAATAAATTCACAGGAAGCTCCCAGATCCTTATTCAGGAAGGACCTCTTCATGGTGCATCTAAGCATGTATGTGATGCTGACAAATACGCCGTGATATGTCTCCAACAAACAAGACTGCGACTGGGCTTGGGGTACTCCCGTAGCTGACTGTCGGAGTCTCTGTGTCGCCAGGGGAAATTCAAAAGGGATTTCGGTAATGCCCTGAGGAAGTTTCCCCCCCGATTGGAGATCTAGGGTGCAACTAATCAATGTTATCGGCTGTTGAAAAAAAAAACAATTATGAATGATTAAATAAGAAAGTTCTTTGATGTGTATTGTATTTGATAGAGAGGAAGAAAGCGCTAAGAAATCTGTGATCCCTCACTGGAAATGTACAAGATTGGAGGTCGAGAGGTTGATCTCCAATAAGATGACAGATAAAGTGTCATGTGTGTGATGTCAGAGCTCATAGGGTAACCATAGTATAAATATGCAAAAATATTTGATTTTATTTTTAACATTACCACATATCTATATTTTTAAAATCAAGTTCATAAATTTAGATTCAGGACAAAGGAACACCGAACAGGATCAGAATAATTCGATTGATGCATTTTATTACATAAATAATATAAAAATCAAAATACTATATATAAAAAAAGTGTATTGAAAATTTGAAAAAAATATATTAACTAGGAAAAATAACTAAAAATATTGAAAGGAATCTAAAAAATTATAACTATACATCACAATAAAATGTGCCATCACTTTTGTTATCAGATACATTAAAAATTAAATTACTTTTATCGGTGAAACCATCAAATGGAATTTCCAATATTGGTATTCTATTTGTATATGTTACAGCGAATTTGCATTTTTAGTGAGACTATACTTTCACTAGTAGAAATGTACTTTTCCCGGTCGGGCAGAGTGTGGGCAGTGGAAACATGTAAATCAACGAATTCTCAGATTCACTTCACATTATCCGTGAAAATATATTTTGTTCACGAACGCGCGTTACTCAAAGCATAGACAATATATCGGTGAAACCATCAATTTAATTAATAGTACACGTAATTCTTAAAGTGTAGAAAGTATAAATGCGGCACTTCACTAAGCGATTTTTATTCATTTTGCGGTCCTATTTTAACTCCTAAATTAAAATAGGACATCGACACCGCAAAACGAATACGAATCGCGAAATAAGGTGTCGGCTGAAAAATCGCGCACTCGGGTTTTTTAGATATCTGACGACTGCGAGAACAAAAAAATCTTTTGTTTTCGAAAAACAAAATTATATTTATTGCTGAAAATGAAAAATAGATCTCACAATAAAAGATATTAAATTTGAGCACAATATTTATCAGGCATCTGACAATTATAGAACATATGAGCGAGAATGCATATTTGTAATATTATGGAATTTGGTTACGTTTAGAATAACATTACTTAGGTACTGTTTGGTGATTATTCCGGGCAGGATTTTCACGGATAAAAAAATCTTTTTGGCATTAGGTATAAGTAAGCATTTAAAATATCAACAATCCAAATACCTTGAACATTTTTTTCAAATATAATATCAAAAATATATCTGGCCTGCAAAAATCCTGTCCTGAATAATCAACGTCCGCAACAAAACCCGTATAGAATAATCAGTGTCTGAAAAATTCATAAAAATTTTGCTCACGAAACTCGCATCGGTTGATTGAAGTTATGTACTTAGTTCAATTTCAATCTGGATCTAAACCAAAAGTATCCTATATCTGTCTTATTATCAAATGATATCATTTTGGTTGTGCGTAATGTTGCCAACTCAGATTTCGAAAAAGGCGTAGACTACATTAGAAAATTACGTAGAATTAGTAAATTTTGCTTGTAAAAAGTTCGTAGATCTACGTTTTCTGAGTGAAATGAAGAGGTAGGGTAGGTAAAACTGAATAAAACAAGGGTTTTGTTATTATTTTTTTTCATTATTAGTTTCAGGTAAATTAATGAAATTTATACATATTGTTAGCGCCATTAAATCAATTTGTGAACTAGGAAAAAGGTATTCCCTCTCTCCCAGTCCCTACCCATTCCCGAAAGCAAGCAAGTACTAGAGCCGCTCCACTTTTGAAAATCGAAGCCGCCACAAGACGGAAAAACAGCTGCAATCGCAATAGAAAAAATGCCGGAAAAGAAAGTGACCGCATAATTTTCCGCTGTGAACTACCGCAAATTGAATCAAAGATTTAATTCTTGACGCGAGTGTTTTGCCTTGAAATTAACGGGAAACACCTCGCCGCTATAGGTTTAGGAGATAAAGAAGAGGCAAGAGGAAAAACAAAGAATCGAAGGAAGAAAGGTGAGTGCTTGCCTTGTTCCCAATTACCCATCACAATATCTCCCAACCATATGGTCCTTCCACCGGATATACCCGCTTCCTAGCTTCCCTTGTATCTAGCATAATTACGATCGCATACCAAACGCATACGCTGACATTCCGCCTATATCTATCGTGATCGCCTCAAAAAACAACCGCATACGCCGACTTTGTTCAATTCAAAACATTTCGTTAAAAACACTTATTTATCTTATAACGCTTATAAAATCACTTGGCGTAGTTACTATTATATTGAAAAAATATATTCCCGTTCGTCATATATTTAACTGCGTGAATAATAAATAAATATACTACCTACAAACTCGTTTGAAAACTTAAAATTGTACACAAATTACACGCTCGGTAATTTCCGTCGGTTGACGGAAAAACCAGAACCCGAAGCACGTTTAAAATCAAACGTCGAAATAATTTGTTGTTTATTTCTATTAGAAACGCATATTATTAATAACAATTATCAAGATTTAAGATTTTTGAAGACTAAAGCAGGGTTGTCACAACTAATTGCAACTTTTCATATTATAAAAATAATATTTTAATTTATTTAAATTTCGATTAATTCTACAGTTTTTAAAAATAATTACAATCAACACATTTCTTCAGTGAATTTTCAAAATGGCTACGCGAAACAAAGATAGTGAAATAAAAAACAAGATACGGATTTTACAAGCTAAAAACAAAGTTTATTTTCAATGTTGCAGTCCTTATATGACTTAAGTAAACAAGTAGATGAAGAAATAAAACGAGATCTATTTCTCATACGCATACAGTCATTGGAAAATACTAGAAGAGAATACACTGAAGTAACGGACCATTTAAATATAACGATACTAAGCTGTGATTCTACATATGAACCCGATTTCAAAGATCTCTGCGCGTTCGACGAGTTATATTGTCAGATAAAAGCGATACAAATAGGGCTTACAAAATTAGAAAATCAAAAACTGCTAATAAATAATTACGAAAAAATAAATAGCAAGCTTCCGGCATTAGAATTGAAAAGTTTCGATGGTAATCCAAACCAATGGGTTTTATTTTACGAAAATTTTAATTCGCTAATTCATAAGAATCCGCATCTGTCAAACGCGGAAAAGGTACAATACCTTGTCGGAAAACTTACTGGTAAGGCTTCATTGGTATGTGCAGGTGTCCCGCCTATTGCAGCTAATTATGAGATTCTCTGGAAATCGCTAAAAAATAAGTATCAAGATAAACGTACTCTCGCCACGTTATACCTAGAACAAATTTTAAATTTCAGGGGTAGTCAAACTCCCTCGCAAAACGCATTAGACACGTTCTTAGAAAAATTCTATTCCGCATTTTCCGCATTGAAACAACTTCAATTAGATGAACTAGCTGACTTTACGTTTACACATATCGCGTTATCCAAATTGGATAAAGAAACTGTAACACTTTTTGAACAAGCAAAACGCCATGAAAATAACCGACATTTGAGTCAATCGTAACGCAGTGTCTTTACAAACTAATACTTCAAATTATAATAAATCTTCTACTTCGCAAGTTAATAAAAATTATAATAAAAGGCAAAATTATTCTGCGCAATCATTCGTTGTCAATAACAGCTTTCCTAAGTGTCCTTTTTGTAAAAACGATAATCCTCATCCACTTTATAAATGCGATAAGTTTCTTCTTTTAAATTCTCATCATAGAAATGATTTCGTGAAAAATAATAATTTATGTTTTAATTGTTTGGGCTTTCATAGTGTGAAAAAATGTAAATCGCAAAATAGATGCGCCATCTGCCAGCGAATGCATCACACTAAACTTCACATAGAGTCTTCGATGGCAAATACACGCTTATCGTCTAATGATAATACGTCGCTTAACCGCGCGCAAACATCATCGCCCGCCCCACAATCACAAACGGCAAACGCAGCCGTCGCTTCCAATTTTCCACTCTCTATGCATAGCAATGTAACGTATAACCAGACGCGTCCAAGCTCTTCTAATTCGATTACTCTGTTACCTACTGCGGTAATATACGCTTTAAACGATTCCGGCAAAATATTAAAAATCAGAGCATTGTTAGACAGTGGTTCTACAAGTCATTTTATTACAAAAAATTGTTGTGATCGCCTTAACCTGAATATTTTAAATTCTCCAGCAACAGTCAGAGGCATAGGGAACTCTGAAAAGCCAGTATTTGGCCTCGCTGATTTGACAATCTATTCGCGCTTTGATGCACGCTGCAGATTCAAAATAAACGCACGTGTAATCAGCACAATATCGGATAAAGTTCCAAACGCTTATGTGAACATTCACAAACTACAACATTTGCACGGCCTACCCTTAGCTGACGAAAAATTCCATACGCCCGCGGATATTGATCTTTTAATAGGCAATGAACTATTTCCTTTCTTGCTGGGAAACCAAAAGGTGATGTCATCCGACTCAAATGCAGTCGGGATACAAACCTCGTTTGGCTATGTCATCATGGGAAAAGCAGACTGTGTCGTGCAACCGATTGAACGCGCCCTACACGCAATAGTTGACGAACCTTCTTTAGAAAATTTAACGCAACGCTTTTGGGAATTGGAAAATGTACCGATTAGAAAACATTTAAGTCCTGATGACGCAGCTTGCGAACGAATATTCACCGAAACTTTCACACGCGATGCGACGGGACGTTATACTGTAGCATTACCATTTAAATGCGAACCAACGGAAATTGGTCGTACAGACACAATTGCTAAAATACGCTTTCTTCAATTGGAAAAACGGTTAGATTCTATTCCTGAACTACGCAAGGATTACAATGAAACCATTAAAGATTATATTGACAAGGGTTATATCAATGCGATTGATAACCTCGCACCCGGTCCATGCTATTATATGCCACATCATGCTGTTTATCGCCCGGAAAAATTAACTTCCCGCACGCGAATAGTCGTAAACGCTAGCTGTAAGTCAAGTTCGACTAAATCACTTAATGATCTGCTATATATTGGGTCAAATCTGCAAGTTAGCATCTTTGAGTTACTAATAAATCTTAGGCTCTTCCCGATTGCGCTCTCAGCAGACATCGAGAAGATGTATTTCCAAGTTAAATTGAAACCAGAACATCACCGATTTCAGCGTATATTATTCAGATTCCATCCTAGCGACCCGATCCAAACTTACGAGTTTAATCGCGTTTGCTTTGGGATTTCGAGTTCGCCATATCTGGCAATGCGCGTCATAAGGCAACTAGCAGCAGATGAACGCTCTCGCTGGCCCGCAGCTGCATGGGCAGCCAAAAAACACTTTTACATGGATGACTACATTTCTTCTGTCGATACGGTTGACAACGCTTACCAACTTCATAGCGATCTAGTCCAGTTATTCAAATCTGGTGGTTTCCACCTAGGTAAATGGGTCTCAAACAGTACCGAATTAATGGAAAAAATTCCCGCTGATCTCAAATTGCCGAAGCTCGTTCAATTTGATGAAGAGGCTTATACACAAATCGTAGGTCTCCGATGGAATCCTACCGATGACGCATTCCTATTCAAGATTAACGCCGATGTGTGTCAATCGGATAGATGCACCAAGCGCATAATTCTCTCCACAACTGCTAGACTCTTCGACCCTCTTTCTTTGTTAGGTCCAGTTACCACGTTATTAAAATTATTAGTTCAAGAGTGTTGGAAGCAAAATCTTGAGTGGGACGAAAATGCTCCAGCTTACATTGAAAGTCAGTGGCAACAGTTCAAGTCAGAACTTCATTTACTCGAAAAGTTAAAAATACCCCGTCACGTAGGTATTTCGCAGTCTTACTCAAACGTAGCACTCGTCGGTTTTGCCGATGCGAGTGAGAAGTGTTATGGCGCAGTGCTATACATTCGAGTAAACAACAAGGAAGATGAAGCACAAGTCACACTCTTATGCGCAAAGTCTAGAGTGGCTTCACCAAAATGTGTATCTCTTGCAAGGTTAGAACTCTGTGCGGCGCTTCTGCTTTCAAACCTAATAGCATGCGTACGAGATATCATTTGCGAACGCGTTCAGTTAAATAAAATCTTGGCATTTACAGACTCCACAGTTACTCTCTCGTGGATACGCGCCGCTCCTTATAAGTTTAAAACATTCGTTGCAAATCGAATCGCTGCCATAAATGAGAACCTATCGGCTGAACATTGGTTCCACGTGCCAGGTGTTCAAAATCCTGCGGATATAATATCCCGACCTGTTATGCCAAGTCAACTAATTGATAACAATTTTTATTACCACGGTCCCTCATGGCTTACCCGGCCGATGCAAGAGTGGCCTATACAATTCTCTGTTGCTGCTACAAGCTCAAACGAGGAGCTCCCCGAGTCAAAGACCGTGTCACTTCTTGTGCCGTCTAATAGTGACGTGCAAGATAACGCTATATACAAATTGGCACAACGAATGTCAAGTTATCTAAAATTCTTACGCGCTTCGGTATATGTCCTACGCTTTTCAAACATCTTGAAAACACGCGGTTTTATTTCTGCAAACGATTTAGAACTAACAGAGAATTTCATAATTAAATGCATACAACGCCATCATTCCCTGAATACAGACTCTATAGCTTTACGCAAGTTGAACGCATACTTAGATGATGTTAAAATCATTCGTGTTGGTGGTCGACTTAACCAATCACAACTTAGTTCTACACAAAAGCATCCAATCGTTTTGCCTGCTAAAGACCACATTGTTCACTTAATTGTTGATTATTATCATACTAAAAATCTACACGCTGGAGCAAGTCTATTATTAGCCTTGCTGAGACAAAACTTCTGGATCCTTTCCGCACGCAACATGATTCGAAAACGCGTTAAAAATTGTAATATTTGTTTCAAAACAAAGCCGTCAAATACATATCCCTTAATGGGAGATCTACCTCACTATAGAGTCAGTGAAGTAAAAAGCTTTGTTTTTACTGGAGTAGATTACGGAGGTCCTTTTTTAGTAACGCCATATCGTCGTCGTGGAGTAAAACCTACTAAGGCTTTAGATGTTTTAATTTTTTTAACACTGACGCTATTTATGTTATAGAACTCCATTATTTTAAATTCAAAAATAAAAAATCAAAACACGATTTTTTTTGAGTTCAAATTTATTTTACCACACACAGGACGATCGTTTCGGCTTATTAAGCCTTTATCAACTGATGATACTATGTTCATCAGTTGATAAAGGCTTAATAAGCCGAAACGATCGTCCTGTGTGTGGTAAAATAAATTTGAACTCAAAAAAAAATCGTGTTTTGATTTTTTATTTTTGAATCTACTAAGGCTTATCTATGTCTTTTCATTTGTTTAACGACTAAAGCGCTTCATCTAGAGTTAGTATCCGACCTGAGTTCAGAAATGTTCTTAAACGCTTTATCAGTAGACGCGGACCTGTATCACTTATCGTCAGTGATGGTGGTACAAATTTCGTAGGTGCGAAGCGAAAACTCAATGAGCTTTACACTTTTTTTACAAAGCGACTCTCATATCAAATATCTGGATCAAAGCATATCAAATTTACGCATTCAATTCAAACACAATCCTCCTTACGCGCCCCATTTTGGCGGTATATGGGAGAATAATATAAAATCAGTTAAAAATCACTTGAAACGCGTAGTAGGAAATCAGATTCTTATGTACGAAGAATTGAATACTGTTATTGTTCAAATTGAAGGCTTAATGAATAGTCGTCCGCTATGTTTATTGAGTTCTGATCCTGCTGAGCTTACCGCTTTAACGCCAGCACATTTCTTAAACGTTACTCCATTAAATTACCATTACCATTACCATCGGAAGATTTCGCTAACGACCAGGAGAACAGACTCAGTCGTTATGAGCTCTTAAGCAAGCTCATTCAATCATATTGGCAGAGATGGAGTCAAGAGTATTTGACCTCTCTCCAAAGCAGACAGAAGTGGAACACTCCTTCGAAGCCGGTCGAAAAGGGCATTGTAGTTATTATCAGGGAAGATAACTCCCCGCCGCTCAATTGGCCTCTCGCGGTAATTGAGGAGGTTTACCCCGGTAATGACGGAGTCATACGAACCGCAAAAGTCAGAACACTAACGGGTAAATATGTAAGACCGGTTATACGGCTTTGTCCTTTGCCGCTTCAGTGACTTCTCCTTCTTGTGTGTTCTGTATACAATTAATTTTATCTTGTTATTTTTAACTTATTTTTAGTTCGCCTAACGCTATATTTTTATTTATTTTCTTTCTTACGCTACGCTAAAACGCTACGCTGAAACGCTACGCTGAAACGCTACGCTAAAACGCTACGCTAAAACGCTATGTTAAGTTCATTATTATTCTTATTTATTTTTTTATTTTTTTTCTTCTTTCTATCACTTGTTAATAATGAAGGCACGCCTTCATCCCGGGCGGCATGTTAGCGCCATTAAATTAATTTGTGAACTAGGAAAATGGTATTCCCTCTCTCCCAGTCCCTACCCATTCCCGAAAGCAAGCAAGTACTAGAGCCGCTCCACTTTTGAAAATCGAAGCCGCCACAAGACGGAAAAACAGCTGCAATCGCAATAGAAAAAATGTCGGAAAAGAAAGTGACCGCATAATTTTCCGCTGTGAACTACCGCAAATTAAATTAAAGATTTAATTCTTGACACGAGTGTTTTGCCTTGAAATTAACGGGAAACACCTCGCCGCTAGAGGTTTAGGAGATAAAGAAGAGGCAAGAGGAAAAACAAAGAATCGAAGGAAGAAAGGTGAGTGCTTGCCTTGTTCCCAATTACCCTACACAATATCTCCCATCCACATATATTTATTAAAATATTTAATGCGTTCCTGCGAAGGCTCGCGGTTTCTTTTTAAGCCACTTTTCGTGTAAAGTAAGCCTATTAGAGTTTCAGTAGAAAGTCTATTTCTGATGTCTGTTTTCATAAGAAACGTGAGCGAATTGGGCCAGTAATGGAAATATTTGCGACGAATCGCTCTTTATTTTAGACACATAAAGCCAAAAATCATCTGGTTTAATTATCTGTTCCTCTTGAAATGGGAGACTTGTATTTCTAAGAACTCGCCATTCCCGGTCTAGCTCTGTCAGGTTTGTTGGACATAATCTTGAAAGTAAAGATAGTTAAATGAAAACTAAGTAAAGTGTAGCAGACTCAACTCATTAATAAAATATTTGAAGTTAAGGATATAAAAATTACTTGGAAACATTTGCCCCAAATGAACTATAGATAGTACAGAACGTTTAGTATTTGGGTCCATCAATGTCTCAGGGTTTATAAACCTTAAGTTCTTCAGCCTTTGTCTCTGCTCATCTTCAAAGGGGAAGCGAAATTTTTTTGTCTGTTTCCCACAAGTGTGAATATTTTTGTTCATAATGCAGCTTTCTTTTTTTAGTGGGAGTAACATTCCGCTCTTCAGCACTGTCACTGCTTATCTCCATAATTGAGTTCAATTAAATTGAGCAGAAAGCTGAACAATATCGGAAGATAGAAATCAAAACCACTCATTATTATTTTTAGGTTAAGTTTACAGATTAGATTACACTTTGGTTATGTAAGTTTCTCCCTTCGAGACGAGACATTTCGTTTTACATAGTCACAGCTCTATGGAATAAATGACGCGAGTGTTGAGTTGGCGAAGCGAGTCTGCGGTAGTATGAAAGAAACGGAACATTTATTAGCTTTTTTTCACAAATGAAAAGGAAATTATTTTTCATTCAGCCTTATGAGCTGTTATTTTGTAAAATTGTACAATTTGTAATTTTGTTAATTCATACAAAATACGTAGATTCTGGGACTGAAGATCGTAGGATTGCATGAAAAGCTTAAAGTACGTAGATCTACGTAAAAATACATAGAGTTGGAGACGCTGGTTGTGCGTACGTATATAACATTCTTATATTCATAAAATAATAATTGCGAAGTGAAGTGCCGGCTTCATACTTTTCATGCGTGCATTCGCGTGCAAAATAAAGATGGTTTATATTGTCTATGCTTCAAGAAGTGCGTGCGATCGTGAACAAATTTTATTTAAATGACAGTTTGGAAACAAATTCACTAGAATTGTGGAATTGTATTAGTTAAAATATTTTATTCATTTCTATTGGTGAAAATCTGCTTGGATATTATAAGAATGACCTTGTATATAATTTCTCTAAAATGCCAGTGAATATATGGACTCACTAGAAAAACAGATTCACTGTAACATATACATCACTGCAGATGCCCCACTCAATGCTAGTGATTGACCACACCTTTTCTTTGACTAATTTTTCAAAGGAACTCAACATCATGACGTCATTTCTAGAGCCTACATGTCCCTTTATGATTGAACAAATATAGCCCCAGACATGGTCACCATAATTTTCCCGTCTCGAGAGTTGGATACATATGAAAAGTTTTGTTGCTAGTCCATCACGAAATGACTTTTACCAATCAAGAATGCGATTTCTGCTAACACATTTACATACTCGCAAATTATACAAATTATTTGTTTAAGTGTTAGCGTTGGCATTCTTATCTGGTGGAACCTTTATTTGATATCATTTATATCTTATTCAAAACTTTTTTTTAGATTTTTCTAAAATGTGATTTTATATTGTAAATGACTATGGAAAACTGTAAGACTTCCGGGTCGCTCTGGAACATTGCTGAACTATCAAATTTCTTAAATAATCTTTGTTGAGAATGAACTTGCAATAGATTTTAAACAAACAGTAATTCCCTGAGCGATTTATTATTTTTACATATTTAATTTACTATTTTCATTATTTTTTATATATTTATTATTTTTACATTATATTTTAGATGATGGCCTGGGTAGTGGCATTACATAAATTTTGCACTTGTGGAATTAAATATCTTAATCTTTCGCATCCTGAAATAAATCAGTGGAAGTCCATTGACTGACAAAAAACAGAAAATACTCCTTGAAAGATTAATTTTCGTATCAATCATAATTTAACATAAGAAAATGTTTAATGCGCTCATCTGCACAATATTAATTTATATGTGAAATTTATATACATATGTATGTTTTAGGGCCAGTTGCATCAACTTGTTCTTTCTTTTTTTTTTAAAAAAATAGAGATGCGAACATGGAATACGTGTCACATCAATATTCTTACTATTTTCAAACTAAGCTAAATGCTTGTGCTATGAAAATAGGACTAACTTGCTAGTCTGGAGTGAGGTTCGAACCCACGACCTTTGGATCATGAGGCGAGTGTCCTAACCACAAGACCAACTAGCTATTACAATAATCTTTCGATACACCATCGATTTTTGCATTTTCAACCAATCAAATTATCCATTTTCATAAAAATATATGATTTTTACAAAAGATTAATATAATTCAAGTTGATACAATCAACCCTTAAAAAGATAAGTTTTCTCTTAACTATTTTCTACTAACTCTAACATTGTACACTGTGAATGAAGGGAACATCAACCCAGAAACATGTTGATAATCCAATAGATTAGTGGTTAATACACAGTGCTTTCTTATTAATTATATAAATAATATTACTATGTACAGTCATTTAGCAGTTATTGAAGCAAAATATTTCATACAAGCACAATTATGAGGCGACTGATCCATATTTCTAACAAGAAAATCAAAAAAGTAGCAAAGAAAAGTAACCTACGCATTTCCAAGGAATGAAAACACTGATCATTATAACTTTTTTAGTTTACCTTAACGGAGTTCCGAAAAGCCTCAAACATCCCAATATTCTTATTGCTCAACTGTAGAGATACCACTCCCTCCATCACAAGAGAAATGCCATCATGCCGCACATCTGAGGGACTCGATACCACCACCAGTCCACTAACTATCTCCTGCAAATATTTCATGTGAAATTCCCTTAAGAGTATTATTTTTAAGGATGAATGTGTGTTAAAACAATATATAACTATACGCAGTTACCACCCCATAATGAATTGTTTCTTCTGAAAATTTTATCAATAATTTTTTTTAATACCTGCGACTTGATCAATTTTTTTGTAATCCATGCAGGGGGTTGAACTATATGAAAACAGCCTTGCAAAAATCTGACAATCTAACATATTCTCATATTTAGCCTCTCAGAAAATTCTAAATCAATATGAGAACTTAAGAACATTATTGATGATTTGTTTGTTTTGCAGATTTCAAACAAATAATTTAAGACCTTCTATCGACTTATATAAAACATTTGGCAGACGATATCAATATTTTCTATTTTTCGAAAATATAATACTTTTCCTGTACCATGTTTCTGTTTCAAGTTCTGCGCATACAGCTGCATATATCTGAATTCAATTAGCAATTAGAATTCAATTAAATGGATGGCAATCAGAAACTGAAATGAAATTACTCACATTTGCAAGATCTTTTCTAAATAATATACCCATATCATTTTGGCGAGTGATAAGTAAGGTGATTAATCAATTTCGTATTTTATACAATGTACAAAATAGAATAGTTATTTATACAATTTCAGAGAAGGCCCAATCCCGACTATTGCAGGATGAGGCCCGGAATAAAAATATCTTTGTACTCTGTAAGCAAAGTTTACACAGGGCAATTGCCTAATTTGGGTACCTAGTGCAGTTATTAATAAATTATGAACTTTACAGCTCAATTAACACTATTTTTATTAGTTATTTTATCATATTAGCAAAGTGAACCTTAGCTTTCTTTCACTAAATAACTCACCCCTTCATGATATATTTTATTCGTCTTCTTCAAATTTATTTCAAGATTCACAGACATTAGTGTTCTCGCCCGTTGCTGTCAAATAGAAACTGATCCTGATATGCATTTGACACTTTGACAGTTTTTGTTTTGTTTATTTGTCAACCATAGATAAATAATCACATTCATATCTTATCAATAATCACATTTGACACATTAGGCAGGTACTTAGTTTAAAAAATTTATTTTTAATATAGTTGTATAAATTCCATAGTACATGTTATGTAGTTAATTGGTTGAGGGGAAACTTATAATAATATCATAATTTATTAATATAAATTTGAATAATTAATATAAAGCATGTGGCTTTTAATATAGCGGCCAATATTTAAATTTTGCATTGGAGCCAAAATTGTTTGATTAAGCTTCTGTTTTAGTATTGGTTTATATTTTTAATTAAATGCATAGTAGTCTGATTTACTGCAGAAAATATTGAATATGTGCCCAAGAATCGTGTAAGCACACAAATGAATACGAGTTATTTATCCTTTTATTCATCTGCAAAACTGTTCAGGTGTTAAAAATTTGTATTTCTTCATTACGAGGGTCTTCTCAATTGAAACTGCCTCTATGCTCTCAATAAATTCTCTAATGGAACTCAGACTCTCTAAATATTTGTGTATCTTTTAAAAAATGAAGCAATTGGTGTTTTATATATATGTTACATCGAAGGCTTTCACGGGTACAATATTTGTTAGTTCTAACTACTTTGGGGGTAACCCGCGTCAAATTCTGGTCGTCAGGACCAGTCGTCTGCCGACGTTTCGAACAGATCTCACTGTTCATCTTCAGGACGCCTTGTCGATGAGCTGCTTCTCCAAAAAGCGTACAACCGTTTGGGTCCGGAGCTCACGGTCAAGTGAAAGTTTGAAAAATTCTGCGTCAGGTATTTGTGGAGGAGTGGGTTTCTCCAGCGACGCCGATAATGACTTTTGTTCGGCTTCTAGTAATCCGTATATTTACTTTTTTATCGTCATTATACAATGTTGAAAAGGTTGGATTTTCTAATTGCTTCGGTGTTTTCATCGTGATTTCTGGTTCATTATTATTAATATTATTTGTATTAGAAATTTGATTATTATTATTAAGAATGTTAGCAGTTAGAACTAACATATATATATATATATTAAAGTGTAAGTCCCTCTCCAGACACAAGAGTTAGTCTCTTTTTGGCGTAGTACAACTATAAAATTTATGTATTAATATACTTTAAATAGACTAGAAAAAAATTGAATAATGCTGTACTAACTAATGAACCATTACGCCGTTTCTCCGCAGAGGTAGGCAGAGAGGATTGAACGCCACACTCTTCTATCCTGGCACACAACTTTTGCTTCGGCCACATTCATACATCTTCTCATACAAGTTCTACGGCTGTTGTGGCTTTTAACAGAGCCATTCTCAAGTACTTGTAGTATCTGATCATGCTTATGTAATATTAAATAAAATTAAAAAATAAATATATATAAAGCAAGATAAATTGTAAAATTCTAAGTCAGTGAAACCAACATAAATGTGTACTGTTTCATAAATCTGTTTTTGACTTTAAGTTTTACTCATTGCTGAAAATAATAAATATTAATAAGTATTTGTATAAATAAAAATAAAACTTATATATAAATAAAACTTGCCAACACACCGTTTCATTCAGAGATAGGCAGAGAGAATAGAATGCCACTTTTTTCCTGGCAACCCACTCTTGTCTCGTCCACTTTCATTAACTTTCTCATGTTGGTTGTTGAGCACAGGGCCGTCCTCAAATTTTTTGGTTTTTCTGATCATGCCAGGTCTTTCACACACACCCTCTGATTCTCGTGTTGCCTCATTTTTTTTTTTTTTTTTTTTTTTTTTTTTTTTTTTTTTTTTTTTTATCATCCTGTGCTCGCTCATACGTTAAAGATGAACAAATCGTCTCAATGACCTTTTCTGTATTGTATCAACTACGCTTCAAATAGCTCTACATCATTTCTAACCAGTTCATTCTTCTCTCTACGTGTACAATTTTTTTTCAGAATAAGCTTTTACCATGCATATTAGTGCTGGGACCAGAACTCCATTATGCACGGCTAGTCTTACCTTGTGTGACAAATTCCTTTCAGCGTTTTTTTTTTAAATAGAGATGCTAACACGAAATACGTGCACCAATGTACTTACTATTTTCTAAATAATAGTGATGGTCAAACCGTTATTTTAACCGGTTACACACAGTACAGTAATTTAAGATTCGTAACTGATTGGTACCTAACTAAGATATAATTGGTGTTTAGTACCGATGGTTGCCTATTGAATTGGAAGAAATGAGTTACCAGTTATCGATAAATCAGATACAAATCTCAGATAACGAATACGTTAGGTTAGTGTCACTGGTTAAAATACCAGTACTACTAAATAAGCTAAGAAAATAGGACAAACTTGCTGGTTTTCTGGAATGGGGCTAGAACTATCAACAACTGGATCACTAGGCGACAGTCAACAGTAAGATCAACAAGCTTCTCCTTTTTATTACGTTCACAGTATCATACACCTTATTTCCCATAATCACCCGCCTCTCAATATCATTTTAAACCATGCCGTCCCTGGTAACTATATTTCCCAAATACACAACACATTCACTTATTCATTATTTATCTGTATATCACACTTACTCATCCATCTCGGAGATCACTATTATTTTGATATTTAACATTCACAGCTAACATTCATCAGAAGTTTATTTTCCATGCATACATTGGACATTCTAGCACCAGGTACATATTAGGTTACTTCTGCAATATAATTAAAATAACCATTTTGAATAATTTTACATAAAAATTAATTAGTTCCTCCATATAGGGTTGAGGGGCCAGCTTTGGCCACTTTAAGATATTTTTTGCCAACTATGCATCACTACGAACTCAAAAATAGTCAGAAACGATTTTTTTTAATTTCCCCATATAGCACATTCATTACTCTTTTGAAAATGTAGAAAAAAAAATTAATATAATTTAAAATAGAAACATCAAACTTGAAATGTGTCAGTTCTGGCCACTTTTTATCTAGTTTTGGCCATGTCATTGTGCCGGTTCTGGCCACTTCAGTTTTTATAAGGTTTCTTAATATTTAGAATAAAAATAAAACAAGATAGGTAAGTAACTATAGGAAAATTATGAGTTTTATTATAATTATGATCTTGTCGTGCCTATAGCTAAAGAATGAGATAACTTTTAATGCCACACAATACCCAGACAGATCAATTTGAAAAGATAAGAAAGAATTTTCTGCTTGTAGTTTTCTGGGGTATTCTGCCATGTGTATCTGACCTCTCTGGCCGACGTTACGGATCTCATTACAAGATAAGCATGGCAGAATATCTCAAAAAACTACACGCAGAAGATTCTGAATGGCCGTGAAAACCTGAGAATATTTTTAAAAAGAATTTTGTCTATTTATCCCTTTTGTGAAAGCGGGTAATGGCATTATCATTTTAATACTATTTTCTGCAACAGATGCCAGATCTTGATTTGATAAATCCACAACTGCTCCTCATATGTTGAGTTTTTTTAAGAATGTTCTTAGGTTTTCACGGCTGCTCAGAATCTTTTGGTTTGCATCTTCTGGGATATTACGCCGTGTTTTTACAACCTTTTTGGCCGAAGACACGAACCAGAAGTTTTTTTCTTTTGTTCAAACGGCCAGCTTTTTTCTTCATTCTATCATGTCTTAATTGTTTTTATCTTCCTTGTCTTCCATTTCTGCTTCTTTAACTGCCATAATAGAACTTGCCAAAAGAAATATGCTCTCTTTTACGCATAATATTACTACCTTTTTCTTTAACCAGACTACACTTTTATTAACTAAATACTATGGCCTTGGCGGTTGTAATAATAATAATTTATGAAGTAGAGCCAACAGCAATATAGTTAGAGGCATAAATTGTCAAATGATTTTGCTTGAGCGGACAATTCATTCTGAACATCATTTGTTGAAGCTGCAAATGAATTTATTTTTGGAATGGGTCCTCTTGAACTGGTAGGTACTTTGTGCAGAACATTACTTATTAGATCCACTGTTGTAGTTTAATTTAAATCAATGGTTGATGCATCAAAGGACAGCTGAGTCTCATTGAGGATACCTACTTTTTGAGAAAGTGTATTAGAAGAATTCAACTCATTCGATGATTGTACTTTTCCTAACTGCTGAACTGAATTATCATCTTTAAAAGCTATCCATACTGTATATACAGCCTGCCCAACATAACTTGGCGTGCGGCAGGATTGGAACTAAAACCCGCCCCGCCCGCACCCGGCGGCAACCCCTCGCCCTGTACTTCAGTACAATTTTGTATTTGCTCGGGAGCTGTGACATCTTGATTGCCAATATACACTGAATTATTATGTCCAAAACAACCAAAACAGTCCGGGGTGGTGCAAGAACAATTGCCAATGAAGTATTAAAGTTTTGCGAAGCTGAAAAAGCAAATAATGGACCGATATTACCGTCTGATAGTTTGACATGGGTTTGATGGAGCGGCCACCGTGGAGCGCGCTGTTACCCGATCAAATTTATATTGACACTGGTCACCGGACATTCAGTACATTACGTATTGTGTAATAAATTTACAACCTGGCAACTTCTGTTTCGCGACAGTGTCGACCTCCCTCGCACGCCTAGTTATCGTGGTGGCACTCTAGCATTGATACTTCAGTACAACTAGTCTAATCTAAACCATTTTGATAAAAATCTTAGAAATATTTTAGATCTGGTTGAATCGTACTTTCAAGGTAAGATACTCCAGGAAAGTTGACTTGACTTCTTTTTATGGATGAACGAACAGACAGACAACGAAATTATTATAATTGGGATATCATCCTGGTAAGTATGGTAAATACCTAATTTATTGTTTTTCAAAAAAGGTGGCCAAAACTAGCGCACTATGTGAGCCAGTTGTGGCCATGTCCATGGCCAAAACTACAACAAAAGTAAGATTGCTATGCCAGTTGCGGCCATGTGGCATTTTTCTTCTAAGAAATAAACTAAATTATGAAATAACCTTCAAGCAATGTTCCTAGGAATTTCATTCAATAGGCTAAATTGATTCACGAACACAAACACAAGTGATTAAAAAGTTATTTTCACATTACTCATCCACGGGCCCTTATCGTTTTTGCTAAGAATTTAATCATTTTTAACGAATGTCACCAAGAAGTTCAACCGATACTCAAAGAAATAAAAATGCGGTACAGCTGTTATATATCAAAGCAAAACACAGTTTAAAGAATTGATTGGCATAAATAAAATAACAAATATATTTTCATTGCCCTATTTATATGTACACCTTTGAATGTCCAAGTGGCCAAAACCTATCATCCATTAACAATATACGATAAGTCATATATTGGGCATCGAAAATTGTGATTGTTTACTGTACATATATAAAACACACATAAATAATAATTGATCTCACGGTTGAAGAAGGAATTTCAGCAGCACTCCAGGCGCGGTCGCTTCATACGTGCTTTGGATGCTCCGCATCCCTTGTGTTCTAGAGTCAAAAAGCTTTAGACTTTTTGTTTCTAGCCGAATCAGCACTGCAGAAAACAAATTAGTTCAATATTTTAGAAAACAGTTGTAACACATACTACGACAAGGCGCATGTACGAAACGACTCGAAATACATACACATTCTCAACATTGAACATCTATGAATCACGTAAACACAGCCACCAGCAGCGATGGAATCTGTAACGAATTCCGTATCCACACAGAGTTCAAAAATTCGATTTTCGCGCATTTCTGCTTGTCGGGATCTTCAGATAGTGGATACGGACTTGAAAACAGCATCCAACGGAGTCACCCGAGGACAGCCGAACGTAGCCGAACAGCCACGGCTGAAGGGCCGAGACATATTACGAAACGAGCGGATTGTTTTGAGGATTTTGTTTGTGTGACGTATTTGATGGGTGGAAATGGTGAATTTGAATACTTGAAACCAAATTATTGAAACATTGAGTGTCGTTCAATTATCTGTTTAAATAACCATTTAAATTAAATTAGATTAAACGGTTTGAACACTCTTTCAAGAACTAGGAAAGTACACACGAGTGCTCTCAACAACATAATATTATCTTATCTTAACCACACTTGCAATTTTCCTCAGTGAATTTTCCACAATGAAAAGGACTAAAACAACAACCGAAGCACACAAGGCGAAAACAGACTTTCTTCCCTTGCTATCATTTATATTGAGAAAACACTCCTGCTGTTTTTAAAAGAGAAGACAAAATTTCACAACGATTTTATAAAGAAAGAGCGTCGAATCGAGCTTAAGTTTAAATAAATGAAAACTCGGGTATGTAATGGATTTTTTTAAATAGGTACGAATGACGCATGAAATTGAATAGAAAATTGTTGAAGCGTAGCTTAAAGGATTTATAAAGCTTATTTGACAGACTATTTTTGTTCCTAGTTGCATGAGCTAATCTAATTTGATGGTAGGTATAAACTTAGTATCCGGCATCCCTTCTATCAAAAGTCACCGACCGCCACTGCAGCACTCCGATGTCTTCAATATTGACAAGCTAACCTCCAAAGTGGTAATAGTTTGAAGTCTATCAGCTACATTCATTTGTTTTAATAATGTGAAAATCTACAATACCTCTACAATATTTAATTTTGGGGAAATTACAAAATCCCTTGACGTGATAATCACTTATTGATTATATGGAATAAGGAAGGAAGAAAGGAAACGAGGCAGTAGAACTTATAAGGAGTTAAGAGGTTTGGTTTATTTTAAAGAATAAAACAATAATACCAGGTAATGGACGATGAACTTTTTCCACCATCTGAAATTTATTCATTTCTTCCCGTCATTCAAGAAAATACAAAAAAATTAATAATATTTCCTTGAAAAGAATGAAAGAATCAAACCAACCATATATTATGTAAACATAACTCCATACAAAAATTCTCAACACAAGAACAGACCGTTCTTACCTACTTAAAACAAGAAATTATCACCTAAAATAAACTTAAAATATTATTTATATAATAATAATAACCATATATTTTTTGGCATTTTTATTTTCTTTACTAAATATTGTTATCTTTTTATAAATCTATAAATATTACAAGTTACATAAATATTATCATTTATTTTGATATTGACATTTAATTAACATCTTATCAAATAATATTACATAGTTTATTTACTATGGAAAAATGAATAGGTGATCTAGGGCAAAATTATACATATATCATAAGAGCAAAGAAAATTGACTCGGGGCTAAGCTAATACATTGGCTGAAAAATAAGGTATTCCTCAATGTTTCCCTTTAAGAGACAAAATATTCAATTCTCCCAATTAAATAAACAGTACATAGAAAGAACGAATAAAAATGACAAAAGTCGTAATCTTCACGAAAACCTTTTTATATTCACTGAATGCATTCTTTAGAAGGAACATAATTCTTACACAATTTTGGAAGTTTAAGTGACAGATAATATTTGTATGTATTGTGTTAAGCAGACAAAATTAAGCCCTGAACTCATTTTAAGTATACTAATCCCGTCAACGCTTTAACATTTTTGTTTCGTCTATTATTGTAATAAAACTATGTAATAATTAATGAGGAAAGTCGGTACTCATACATCTGAGAATTAAGGCATCCGATACAATTAATTACATGGGTCCTCGATTTTATTAATTACAAAAATAACCGTTGAAAAAAGACTTTGTTTTTAACTATTAATAAAACTAATAATAATACTATGAAATAGGAAATCTATACACAAATATATTATATTTCAACAATCCAATCCCATTTTCTAAAAATATATCTCACATTTTCCAATTCAACATTTATTACCCACCACTTGATCTTTACCCAAAATAAAGAAACAGCGTACTGATAGTGTTGTGACATTGGCACCTCTGATTCTTGAAGTAGGTAAAGATGTATACTCTAAAAGAGACATTGTCAGTAACAGGAACAGAAAAAGCACATTCGCCTTTCTGGCTGCTTCAAGAATCACAGCCTTGGTTAATCATAAAATGGCAAAAACAAATGCCATTCAGCCTTTTAGTAGTTAAAATTTCATCAAACCAAAAGAAATTTTTAGAGGCAAAGACAAATATGAACCCTCACTAGCTAAAAAATATTGCACTTCGTTGTTACCTTAATGGGCCACTTGCAAAATATTTATGAATTAAAATATTATTAACACAATTTTAATCAAAAATAAAATCACCTTTTATAATCAAGAGTGTTGAAAATTTATTCAAATTAATTGATACAGTAGTTTTCTCAATTGAAATTGTATTCAGTTGAGATTATTTGTAAAAATTAATGTTTAAATGTAAATGTTCATATTGATGTTTTTACATATTTACATGACCAGAATCATCTTTCCATATAAGAAGTCTTCCAATCTCACTTGATGGATGCTCAGAAAACTCTTACACAAAAGATTATTTTGATGTATAAACATGTGTCCAATTTTTTAGAAAGACCTTGAAAAATCTTGCCATTTCCTCAAATGAAACAAAATAAAATAAATATGTCACAAGTCTAAAATGAAAATATATGTTTGGGCATGTATGGAAGAGGCAACTGAGTTACCAAATGCAAGTACAGCGAAGATTTGTGTTTGTAATGATTTTAGGTTATAATTTCCAAACACGTTAGTCTAATCTAACCTTGGGTTCAACAAAATGTTACTTTTAAATAAATTATAAAAAAAAAACATACGACAGTCTAAGGCCACATTCGTTTGAGTTACATAATATGTAAATCATTCTTCGATCAAACTGATTTCGCTTAATATAACTTCATCTCTCCATCAGGATATAATATTTACACTTTGTTCACTTTCAAAATCAAACATAACATTTGTTCAAAAGATTTTGAACTATTTACCCTAAAAGCGATTTGTTTTTGATTCCAACATCAAATACAAGATCCTAAACTTACAATTAAAATAAATATATACAAGAAAAAAATGAAACTTAAACATTGGGTAACATTTCCAAAAATTGACAAGAAAGAAGAAATTACTTTAATACAAAATAAAAAGTTCTAAAACATGCATATTTTTATTGTGGAATGAACGAGAAAGCAAAGCTGTCAATCAAAATTAATTCATTTTTTACTTTTATAACAAAAAAATCAGCACAAAAATTGCAAATCGGGATTTCCTTTTTTACATTTACTTGATACTTAAGTGATATATTTAATAACCGAGTCAATATGTAACCCAATTCAAAATAGGTTACACATTGACATACTGGAAAATAAAAGTACCAAATAATAATAACTCTCACTTAAAAAAAAATTTAATACTTTCACATGTCTCGAGCCAAATTAATTAGGAAATATGACCCATGAATATACTACATAAATATGTAAACAACTAGAGTGTTCAAGCTCAAGACCGATACAAACAATCAAATAACCGGAACCATACATTTGTATCAGTTTTTGTAGCAAAAGTCTCCCATACATCAACAAGACTATTCTTGAAATAAGCGGGGAATCCCTTTCACACGTCTATATCTAGGGGTCGGGCCCTTGAATTATAAGAATATGAGCGTCACAGTGCGCAGATTACAGGAGAGTAATTTCATTTGGTTCATAGTTCCACTAAAAAAATATATAGAAAAAAGTATTTGTTTTAAAAGAACATTACATATTTTGACTATTGTTACAATATTTACATTCTTTATAATATATGCACATATGTATGGGGATAAGGCAATTATATATTTGACATCTAACTTCGTGAATGTAATTTTATCAAATATAGCAGTATACATGCATTTTAATTATTATTTTAATTGGCTGGCTAGACTATTTTCCATGATAAACCATCATTTTGTTTTTTCCCAAGTACATATTAGGTCCATTTTAGAAAAACGAGTTTTTAAAAAACTACAGTAAAATCTCACTTATCAAATTAGCGTTATGAAATGCACAATCTTAAAATGGAAATTTCATGGCATTCTGTATCCAGTTAACATCTCTCAATCGCCATTCTATAAGACTTCAGATTAGCAAGATTTTAGTATACTCAGGGATCAAAACGAAATTGATCTTAAACATTATTTATTAAAATCTCATCAACATTTCATACAATAAAAAAGTGTTAGTAAATCATTGAATTATCCCAAAAGTTAAATTATTAATCGGATAATATTTTGGGTTAAAAAAAATAGAACATACATATTTGATTATACTCTTCTAAGTGCACTTGGAATTGTAACTTCAACAATTGAAAATATTATAGTTTTGTAGCGAAAAATACACTACAGTCAGCAAATTTATTTGTTTTACCCTTTACTGTGTCAAAACTATTAATACGCATTTTATTATGGTCAGGCCAAACCCAACATTTTGTGGAAAATTATATTAGCTTTGCACTCAATCAGTGAAATTATGTAAAACCATTTGGATTACATATCTTGTGGAAAAAAAAAAACTTTTATATCATTTTACATGTTTATAAACGCTAACAGCGAATACAAATTTTGACCTCTAAAATAGGCGAAAATGCATGAAAATTTTACTGAATTCTACCTCCACATGTTTTTGTAAGATTAATTATTACTCTTTACAGAATCATCCGTCCCATAATGTATCAGATAATTTTCTATAGTTTATTGCTGAAGGTACTCAAATCAAACGAGATAACTGTCAATTCAAAATTCTCTCCACTAAGAAAATGAAAGTGGAATGTTGGTGGTCAGGCAACTGGTCTTTTCAGTGCCCTGATAATGCTAGAAGATAAAAAGAGTCAATGAAAAGAGTAATAAAAGAAATTGAAATATTTGTTTATCTTTACAGAAAGTCTTTATTAAATGGAAGATACAGAAGAATAAAGATTAAAATGTAAAACCATGATACAGAAAAACCTCGTTAATTCGAAATTCAAGGGACCCGAAAAATAAATTTCGAATTATAGGAATTATAATTATACAAAAAAAATCGCAGTGCGATTGTAAAATTTGCCAAAAACATAAAACTCTTGAAAAATCCGTTAATTTTGTTAAATTTATGGTTATATTTAAAGAAATCACTTTGAAAACGCAATATTTATTATGTTAATGCAAAGATTGCGAAATTTTGACATATTTGGTGTTCTCATGGTTCTCACTCGCGAAAAAATCTTTTTTTTGATTTCCTTCACGTCTGGATGGATATATTTAACTTTTGATTCCGACTTTTTCCGCCTCAAACCAACAAAGCACAGTTACTAGAAATACAATTGTCAATAAATACCTATGTGAAACAATAAGACAAGTCACTAATAACATCTTATAAAGAAAATTAGACATTTTGATAATACAAACACAGTTATTAGGAAAAAAAATCGAACTAAAGAGAAATTTAAAAACATGAAAAACAATTTTGAAAAAAGGTTAAGGTATGAGGATTAGCTGATTAGCGCAAACGCCGCAAACTAAACTATCCGCGCATATCGGCAGCCAACTGAAGAAAGCATACACAGGATTTCCCAATTTTAGAGATCGCGACACAATACGTATAGAAAAGGGGCATTCCATAAGGTACCGTGAATTGATTGCGAAATACGCCAAGAATCGTAAAACTCATGAAAAAACCATTAATTTTGTGAAAAATGCCTGTTTTTCATATATTATGCGAATACAAAGATCGCGACATTTCACAGTACCCGATATTGACATGTTTGTTGTTCTCACTTGCGAAAAAAATTGAAATATTTTTTCAATTTCGTAAAATTTAAAAAAAAAATCGAATTACGCGAACTAAAATGTATTGATTTTTGGCAGAAGGGGCTAAAAAATATTTCGAATTACGAATTACCGGGGTTAATTTACCATGAAATTCACATTTTTGGACTTGCAAGATTTAAAAATTTCAAATTATGGCGAATTTCGAATTATCGGGCTCGAATTAACGGGGTTTTACTGTAACAACACGGAATATCCAAAATATTACTTCCTCTTTTATCTGCCGATAATTTTCAAAACATCTAAAATAATATTAGAGCAAAAATTTAATAAATTATTTTGAAAGCAGCCATGAATTTCATTTTTCATAGTTATAACAATGCACATTTTGAACACATTTAATTCTGGATTTTGAATCCATGAAATCAGAATTAAATGTGTTCTATCATATACTAGACAAAATTTCGCCCAGAATATTTATTAAGAAAACATTCGTAATAACAGAAATTTAGGGATGTTTCTTTCTGCCAGCCTGTATACAATAAGTAAATAAAAGTGGCAGTCTTGATTGGTGGTTACACAATTCATTATAATAATTACTAATTACAAATTCCACAATAAAGAAACCAGAACTGTATAATCAGCCATTCCTTTTTTTGAACAGATATGTGCATGCAATTTATAAATTGTAAATCGGGTTTGACAGAACATGGTGGATTAACTTATATTTTTATCTATTTTAATGCGAACTTAATATTTGATTTTAATTTCAATAATCAAATATTTTTTGACCAAGATTCTGACGCATATCACAATACTAGTTAAAATCTGAATACTGCAGTTGCGGTGCGTGGGTCGCATCGAGTCCTCAATCACTGCTTTCCATCGAAAAATGTTTCAAATAGGCTGTCAGATTTTCCTTTAAAAAATTCATTAATTACCCTAAGCACGCACTTGAACCAAAGAAATGTAAAATAATTAGTACAAAATAAAATAATGTATCATCCAAATAATTTTTCATTGCTAACAAACCCTGTATTTAACAGATTTTTTTTCAATTCACACATCTATCGAAAATGGCTCAAGAAATACATAAAATAAAAACAAGCTAAAGCTTATTTCAGTAATACGCATAAGGACGTAATCTGTTTTCATAACCACGAGTACAAAAAAAAACAAAGAAAACAATCTTACAAACAAACAAGGTGTTCTCCTCTTCCAAATGACAGATATGATTTACTTCTTTGGCCAAGATGCGGTGCGTGACAACAATAAAACATAATAACATACATTAAACATTGTAGCAACAAATCAATAAATTATTTCTTTACTCAATCTACAGTCATTCAATCACCCTTGGTTTGTTTAATTATCACGAAAAGTCTTGTGAACTAGTTCTACGGCATTAGTGGTTCCTTCTCCTCTTGCTGGCACGTGACTTGCTCCGATTCCTTGTCAACACTTTGACCGGTACTGAAACTTTCCTATCACTTGCAGTGGATTTTGCCTTGGCAACACTCTTTGATTTAGTTGTTTTGCTACTCCCCGACTTATTAGCCTTATGGTCTTTTTTAGCCCCACCCAACTTCCTACTTTTAACGACCTTCGAGAAAGTTTTCTTTGTTTTCTTGGTTACCGCGGACTTTTTGTTAATAATTTCTTGTTTTGGAAAGCCCATGAAATCTAAAAGGTTTCTTATTTCGCGTTCCAGCGTACGTTGCTTCTTTGAATGGCTCATGGATATTGGTGTTGCAGAGGGATAATCGTCTTCCACTTTTATTGCACTCAAAGACAAAAGATTTGGAGACATCAAGCTCGGACAATCAGGAGTGTTAGGTCCAGACAAATGTTTCATGAAGCTCCGTGTGACGCGACCGGAAGTTGAAACGGCAGGCTTTGAATCTTTATTCCTATTTTTGGGTGTTTTATCTTCATTGGATTGAATCTTCGATTTTTTTCCCCTCGCCGTTACTTTAGGTTTGGGTGTCTTGCTTTTAGATTTCCTTTTACCTTTTTTAGCACTTCTCAGACACCTTTCTTTCACGATAAGCTCTTGCGACATCCTATCTGTTCTTTTCTTTTCTTCTTCTTTCCTCTTCTTTTCTCGTTCTTTCATGACTTTTTTCTCTTTGGCTAATTCCTCTAATTCGTTAACTTCTTTTCTAATCCTTCCAGATCTGTTAGGAGTATGTTTTTCAGCATTAGTGGCACTCCTTGTAGATCTCCTGTCTTTCTCCTCGACTTTAATAACAATATCCAGCACTTTTCTCTTTTTCTTCGGTGGGGATTGAACAATCATAGCATCCACACAAACAGGTGGGGATTCATCTTTTTTCTCAGTCTTGTTGATTTCTACGAACATAAATTCATCTAAGGGACGTTTTCTTCTTGTATAAGTGTTTGTGACATCTCCAACAAAGGTAACTTCATCGTCTATGGCGCCTGTAACTTTTTCTTCAATTTCATTTGCTTCCGTATCTTCCAAAACATCGGAAGCGGAAGTCTTAATTTCAGGAATATTCACATCAGGCTCATTATTGCTCAGAGATGGTGAATCTCCAAGCAAAATAGAATTTTTGGCAGATGCTCCTAGAGTATAAGACATAACTTCGATGTCTTCTTCGCAGACAAAACTCTTATCCAGAAAATGACTTTCTGGAAGAGAAGGTATTGTGGCTTCGAGTGGGATGTTTGGTTTGTTGATTGCTTCAGGTACAAGAGCGGATGAACCATCATTGTGAGACTTCTGTCGCCTGCGCTGAGCAAGTTTGGCGTTAACCACCTCCTGCAAATAAAAAATAAATAAACATTGAATATTTAAAAAGTAATTTTCTTTGAAAACACACCAAATTTAAGTTTTTGCAAAGCTTTTTGGAGGATGAGACTTGAACTTTGAAAATAATGTACACATTACACAAGATTTTTTTTTTTAATTATGGAACAGTACTCGGAAAAACATCCTCACGTACCTGAAGGATAATAGGCACTTTAGGTCCATTCCTTCCGCTGCTCCGCCTTCCCGAGGTACTGGCTGTGGGGTAGTCAACCTTCTGAGGGCTTCCAGAGCATATCTGTAAAATAAGGCAACGTGGACATATGACATTTTGTAAGCTGGTAACATGAAAATAAGAGAGAGAAAACTGTTTGTAATAAAAAAAAATCCTGATTGAAAAGGGAAACACTTACCCAAGGATGTGTCATAATTTCCTCCTTGGAGATCCGTCTCTTGGGGTCTACACAGAGTAGTCTTCGTACTAATTGCTTGGCAGATGGCGTGATACGAGCCCAACTTGGACCTGTAATAGAAGATAGATCATGATGGTTTGATACAAAGTCATGCAAAGAATATTATGACAGATCAAAATGTGAATACATAATACAATCATAGTTATTGCGTAACTATTTAATTTTAATTTTTCCCAGAATTTTTGATAACGTGGCTTATTAATAGATGGAATAATTCTTGTTAAATAATACCGCATCAGTTGCAAGTTGAAGTGTGCATTAGCTGTCATTAGCTGTGATTGCTATTGTAACTGTGCAATTAGTATTTGATTGTTAAGATAATTATGTAATGTAAAATGTAATTGTTTGTATTTCAGTGAGCAATCGCTGATACGCTGGAACCTAAAACATTTTTTATCATATTTTAACCATTCTTCTGTCTTAGGCCCGGTTGTTTCAAGTTCGATCAAAGTAAGCGGTCGATCAAAGCAAAGATTTTTACTAAAACGGATCGTCTGATTGGTGGAGAACGTAAAAATCTATGCTTTAAAAGAACGCTTACTTTAATCTAACTTGAAACAACCGGCCCTTAGCCATATTGGCCTTTCGCTTTCATACATTTTTGTTGTTTGTCAAAGCTACTGTAGGGCCGTCTACCAACATCTGTGTCTTTTACATATGGTTCCTGTCGGCTTAACCGGTCGGGTGCCGGAGTGCAGATCTGAAAACTTTTGTGCCCTCTATGTGCCGGAGCGTAGATCTGCGCTCCCTGGAAACATATGCAAATTCGGCCTAATTTGCCTGCGTTTATGGTTTTTTAAAGCTTTTCATTGGTTATATCTCAAGTTTTCGAATGAATGAACGAATTATATTTATCATGTAACCTCATTTGCTACGTAAACCGGACAAAAAATCATTCCAAATGTCGTCTTCGAATCGCACATTAATTGTGTTATTTATATGTTAAAAAAAGGGTATTTTTAAAAATATAAAAATGTTAGAATTAAGTATTTTGATATATTTTGAATGAAAATATTGAAATACAATATCTTTAATGTTATTGCTTCCACGGTTTTATTCGATAAACATGTGTATACATTTCTGACAGTAAATTTCGTTACTTATTTTCATAATTAATGAATAAATAATTATTGTACAAGTAATTATTGAAATAAAAATAATTATCGATGTTTGTATATTAAGAAACCAGAAACAGCAAATTCTTAGCGATTATTGCTGATTTTTACATGAATATAACCGTCACAAAAAAGTGTCTAAAAAACAGCAATCGCGTGCAAAATGCACAGCAGACAGGGTACATTCTGCGTTACGTACGGCCGGCATCCCACCGGTTAAACACTCACCTCAAATAAAAAAATTCAATTTATATAATATTTATATTATTCTGAGAACAAAATGTTAATTTTGGTTTTGATATTTGATCCGGGATCACATGCTTAATTCTGGTTACATTTCTTCGCCGAAGTTAAGATGTCATCTGGTGTCAATGTCGAGTTTCTGACTTTTGCATTATTGTATATATTTTTAGAAATCAACTGTCATCTAGCGTTCTATTATGTAATAATTATTCTTTAAACCGTTGAACTATCCAACAGGGGCAATAATATACAGCTGCGGACAAAAAAAAGTTTGCACTTGCAAAAAATCATTAAATTGTTAATATTCAATTGTATATTGTTTATAGACATTTTCTTTTTGTTTCATAATTTAGATTCACCTGATTCGTGTGTTAATATTTAATTGTATATTGTTTATAGACATTTTTGTTTCATAATTTAGATTTACCTGATGCATGATTAATATTTACAAACAAAAATTAAAGAATAAATGCTTTGGATATTATTAGAAAATTAGCATTTTTTTTCGGGAAGGTTATGCTCGGACCCATAACGGTTCATTTATTTAACGGGCAGCTTTTACAATCGAACAGAGCTATTAAATTATTTTCATACATTTGCGAAGAGCACACACTGGACTACATTTTTTTTTATTAAATAATGAAACTCATTTTCGGAAGTTTGCAAAACATTAGATAAATATTTAGTTATATCGCCTTTGTTCTTTATGATTAACGAATTTCTTTACGGCAAGGAAACATACAAAGAATTTATAATATTTATAGTAATTTCATTCTTCATACATTAAGTTTTCTATCAACTTTTATCTTTTAGCTTTGGGCTCGTTGAGGTTTTAGGTTCCCTACCCCTGAGGATAAATGGTGTATTGGTACGTAAATTAGTCAGTTAAATAAAACAAACCGTCAAAGCTAATTTGGCCCTCACGAATCCTGTCAATCAGCTCCACGATAGGCTCCTCGCCACTCGTCGGTTCGAAGGGAACATTTCCAGAGAGCATGGAGTACTGAAATGTGTAACAAATATTTATTAGAATATCATTCATGTTATTAAAGTGAGTTAAAAGCGAGATACGCTGCTGTAAAGGTGGGGTTAAAAAACTAGACAGAAACAAGGGTTTGAATATTGAGGACAAAAGTAGTATTCGTATTTCTACATGTATAGTGAATTGCTCAGTAGGGCAATCATTTTTTTATTTTAATTTTTTTTTTATTTTAATTTTAAACAAGAAAGAATGCCAAATAATAATTACATTTTCAAAACAAGATATTTAAGTACCTATTCGAAAATTTTTCCATAACGATCGGACTCATGTCAAGGCAGAATTTTGTTAAAAAAAATATTTTTTTAGATTCTAAAAGTATTATCTTTCGAGGCTATCCTCTGAAGATTTAAAGTCAAGACAACAAATATTAACAAAGTTCCAAGAAGTTTATAAGTAAGCGCTTTAAACGCGTTCTTCTCTAAATCGTATTTTCCAAATCGGTGATCAAAATGACTCGAAAACTTTCTGATTGATTTTCTACATCACTGGTCCATATAATAATATTTTTTTTATAAAAACTTTTGTACAGATTCTTGAAATATATATTTAAAAGTAATTAATATAATTAGTAAATAATTTACGGTTTTACACAATTATTTTTAAACCCCTGAATAGCCATGTCCCTGTGTATTGGTTGTTTTTAGTGTTTTGTTCATAGACTTACAAGAATAATTCCCAGACTCCAAAGGTCACAGTTCTCGCCGTAACCATTCTTTCCTCCTCGAACCTGGTCCAACACTTCGGGGGCGGCGTATGGAAGACTGAAAGAAAAGAAAAACAATATATATTTAAAATCCGACTGAAAACCTATTGTGTAAATAAAAAGGCAACTATTTTTAAAAACAGTTTGATTTTTCAATATTTCATATGACACAAAATTTTATATTACAAGTGGCACTTATCAGTTGACTCACCTAAAACACGGAGTGTGCATCCTTCTGTCATCAGAAGCAGAAGAGCTGCTGCCCAAAGTGTCGTAGGGAATCAGCCTCGCAAAGCCGAAGTCTACAATCTTGACATCGGAGTCATTGTCATTGTTCACAAATATCAGGTTCTGGAAAATCAATACGTCATGAAGTAACTTGTTGATTTCATCATTCTCTTTACATGATTAACTGTTAGCAAATAAAGAGAAATAATTCAGATATGTTTAACATCTTCCACACGGGTTCAACTACGAATTGCAATTCATGAAAATCTACTATGCGTAAATAAATTGTCATCATTATGATTGGCATTTTAACTCTGACTCAACAACTGGATCCAAAAATTAATAAACTTGGCATGTGTAAATAGTATGTAAGTATGTATGTACAGGGTGTCTCATAGCTACTAGCAAAATCTTTGGGGGAGTATTCCTCGTCAAATTTTGAATAGAAAATATTCTTTACACTTTGGGTGAAATGTCAACAGTTAGGGAGATAAGCAACATAAAATGTTGCATATTTTTTCAATACTTCCGACTCATTTTCTGTAAAACGTTGGACCATTACGACAGTAACTGATATGGAAAATTAAAATTTTATTCGCTTTGATATAAATCAAATAAAATGATTGAATAAAACATTGCAGAAATTTAAAAAATATTATTTTTGCAAGGTTTTCATCATTTTATTTGACTTGTAATGAAGCGAATGAATTTTAAATATTACACGTGAGTTACTTTAGTGATTGTTCAACGTTTTACAGAAAATAAGTCTAATAAAAATAAATATTGAAAAAAAATCAAACTTTGATTATCTTCGTAACATCTCACTCAAGTGTAAATAATATTTTCTATTCAAAATTTAACAAGTAACAAAATTTTTGCTACTAGCTACGAGACACTGCATGTCCATCTATAAATCCAAAAACCCATTGCACGTAAGGCAAACATATATATAATGGCGCACAATATTTTAGGCTTGTTTAAAATACAAAAGATATTGAAGTTTGAGGAAGATATTTGTATCAAACTTACCTCAGGCTTGAGATCTCTGTGTACCACTCTATTCATGTGAAGATGTGTGACGGCAGACAGCAGCTGCCTCATTATCCTGGCAGCACAAGCCTCCTCCAGGGGAACACGGTTCAGCAGCTCCCCGCCATTGAGAAGTTCCATCACAATGTACGTGTGTAACTGAAAATACATAAGTCATTATAATTAATAAAAATGAACTTTGCTTTCACCACATATATGTATATTGAAAAATATCAACAAGTTTCAGAGCCCATGGCCCCTTTATCAGGATACAACGTATACTCAATATACATCATATCCATGGGCTCTGAAACATGTTGATATTTTTCAATATACAAGTGGTGAAAACAAAGTACATTTATATTTTTATTCATTATAATAATAATGTCACCACAAAATCATTTTGCTCTTTTTGAAGAAGAAGATATATCAATTTATTCTACATAAGTCAGTTATGTGACCCAACTTACTAGGGCGGCATTTATTCTGATATTGACAAGAAATTAAGCTAAATCACACAGAGATCCATTTATGGGAATAATCTTTTCATTTATATTTTGATAACACATACAATATATTGAGTGCTAGATTTACCTTAGTATCATGTGGGCATGACACTTCTGATTCAGTATAATGAATGACAAAAACCACAAAAGTCAATTCATAAACATTGCTAAGGAAGGCAACGGGTGCTCTTCCTGAATTATTATTGAGCCTGTTGAGGCAAAGGAACATACAAAACCAATAGATAAACCACTTACTGCATCTTCATATGTCTCATGCACCGTGACAATGTTAGGATGCCCCTGACAGTACTTGAGCAGCCGCACTTCCTCGTCACACTTCACCACTTTTGAAATAATCTGGAATATTAAAAAGAAAATACATTTATGAATAACGTATTTCAGAAAGTAAAACCTTAATTTATGTGGTAAGACTGATCATTTTGCAAAATCCGATTATGATTGGTGTCCTATTGTAATACTAATTACTATTCATAATTCGGAGAGCAATCACTGTCACATTTGAAATTACTAATCAACTTTACAATAGAACACCAATCACAGTCACTATAGCAGTAAACATATCACTGTATTAACTTGTTGTGGGCCGTAAATTTTCGGAATTTTTTGTGATTTTTCTTTTTACGAAAAAACCATGAAAACATGCGTATATTAAAAAAAACACACACATTCATATTATTTTATCGTAAGTGTCGAAACGCAATGATTTTTTTATCATTTAAGTAAAAAAAATAATCTTTTTTTGAATTTCCATAATGTTGCCAGCGCAACATTTTCTGAAAAATAATAATAAATTTTTTATTTGTTTATTAGAGACAACACTACTATTAATAATAATAATCTTCTTCTGTGTGATATATTTTGTTGCACGGCACGGCACACGACGGGACATCGCACTCATAACACATAAATATGATACACTTTCACACACACACATATTTCAAATAAACGCAACAAAATTGCGTGTATTTTTGTTAATAAATCACTATTAGTATTCAATTGAATCATAAACCAACAAAAACTGACAAATATCGCAAAACATATCGTATATATTTGTATATACGTGTACAAATAAATCGAAAATCGAAAAAAATAAATCGTATTTCCCGCGCACATTGCGCGTGACCTTGACGATGGAATATTTGAATTTCGATTGCACAACACGCGATCGGGGCGACATCTACAACTTCTCTATACGATTTTGACGACAGAAAAACTTCCGTTTTGATTGTTGATTTAAAATATAATCGGTGATGTTTTTGAGTTGAAAATGGAACGACAGGTCACAACAGGATTTCTCTATTGGGAAAAAATTACATTTTTCAAATTCGATACGCGGCCGTCGATAAATAAATTATTTTGTGCCTGTCGGATATATGCGTCGGCGGCCCAGGGGGGGTTAAAGGGTTTTTCTGAATAAAACTAGAGATACATAACAAAGGCAGTCCAGGCAAAAAAAAAAATACTCACCTTAACAGCGTAGGCCTTTTTAGTTTCCTTGTGAATGCATTTTCGGCAGACGGAGTACGATCCATCACCCAAGATAGCCTCCCTGAGGTTCACATCGTAAGTTTTGAAGAACCTTGACTCCTGAAAAGAAAAGAAACGTTAATAACAGGAATACAAGTCTCTTGCATCCAATGTTCATCATCGCAATACCGAAACATAATAACGGAAACACAACAAAAGGTTTGCTATTTAAAATATATACAATATGTCAGAAATGTTCTTCTATGAGCTATGTATGTACAGGAAAATTGAGAAATAAATAGATTTTCTTCATTGGATTGAAATGTCAGGTATTAAATTTTGATGACAACTTTGTCGCATTTTATTTTATGAAACCACCACATGTGCGTCTTTGAAAATTTAAATCTGCGAAGAGGTAAACGAGAAATTGAAGACTCGAGATTTGGTGGCACCAGATAAATGTATATATGAGATGAAATCTTTATAGTAAAATTGTTATTCGAGGCTAGGATCTTTAATTGAGATGAACCATCCACTGTAACAGTTGACCCAAGCACACTTTAACATAATAGCACTTGCAAATACTCCGATCACTGTACACTTTTAATAACACAACAATTCTTGATTATAAACCCCACGATGAATGTGGCCCAGAAATTTCTACACAAATGTTTTCATATACACTAAAATAAATGCAAACTACCAGGAACAATTACATTCACAAACCTCTGGATAGTTTTCAATTTCAGTCTTCACTATACTAAGAAACATCTTGAGCTTATAAATTTGAAGCAATTAATTTAAAAGAAATTTGTTTTTAAAATATGCAGCCTCATTGCGCTCCATATTTAACTAATGCACAAGCCAGTAAACGTTGCTGACGACATGGCAACACTGAACAAAAACAATGACGTACTAACGAAAAACCAAAGATACCAAAACCTAAACAATCAATTGTTTTATCGGACATCAATATGCTTGGTATCATATTTAGTAGCAAACCTTATCTGAACTGATGTTTGAAAAACATATCTTAACTCAGATAGTACTTGCGTACAACAATAGTGCATCGGCAGACAATACTCATAGCAACACTGGTATAAGATTTTTTTAAGAGAGTACAACACTGTGTTGAGAGACGCAAATATGTAACAAGATATTCAGCGGTTTTCTACGCCTATAATTTGTTTTTTAATAAATTCGTGATAATCTGTTTAAGTGTAATGAATAATCAGTCCAAAGTTAATGATAATAATAGAAGTTTATTAACAAAAGTGTTTACGATGTTCAAAAAACAGTGTTGTAAAAAAATACAGAAATTAAGTAATCTTATTAAGCAACAAAATAGTGCATATGTATACATATTTTTTTGAAGTCTTATTGTGTTATTCATCTCTTTTGAATCACAGAAAGCATGTTTATTTGATTTGTTTCATTGCAGAGTGGTGATAGTCAAATCGCTATTTTAACCAGTTACTCTTTTAACCAGTAGGTACTATTATTTGAGATTTGTATTTTAATTAATTCATATTACATTTAATTAATTCTCATATATACTCCCTCCGTATATTTAATTCTAAAAATACAGAACAACACACATAAGAGTTAAGAATATATATAAGAACTGTTATCAAAGTTGTAGAAGAATCCTGCTTCGAAAAGCCCCTTCAAAGATATGGAACAGATCAATACCTAAAGCGATACTGTTCAGCACAGTGTTAGCTCTTCCAAAAGGAGCCGTATTGTATTGATTGTATTGATGATTGGTAACTGAGCTATCTATCTAGTACCGATGGTTACCTGTTGAATTTTGAAAAATTATTTGGTTGGCAATCGTTGTTACAGTAAGATACAAATCTCTTCTTCAATGGCTCTACAGCTAATATCTAGCCTTGGCTTCCATCAGACCTCGCCTGCGGTCCTCCATTCAGTCACCCACAGTACTTGGTCCGTCTGACCTCGTCGTGCCATCGCAGCCTAGGTCTGCCGACTATTCTTGTTCCACCCGTCCCTTGAGGGTCCTCCTGGGCATCCGCGATGACGGTATTCTCTGCACTTGTCCCGCCCATCTCAGCCTACTCAATCGAGTGAGAGAGCTTGGGAGCCTTAAAGCCTTGTTACATAGCTCATCATTGTATCTTATTCTCCAAGTTTCGCCATCGTTCACAGATCCATGCTTCGCGCCAGTATGTCACTACCGTTCTTATGATGGTTTTGAAGAGGGAGATCTTTGTTTTCCTGTGGATATTTCTTGATTTGAGCACTGGAGGAAAGTGGAGAAAGCCTTGTTTTTTGTTGTGATCCTCAGTTTGATCTCCATGTGATCCTCATTTCCTTTGGTTATGGTGGAGCCGAGATATGTAAAGTCGTCTACTACCTCAAAGCTAAATCTGACCCCTAACTGAATGCTGTGTTGAGGATTATTATTAGGGCTTCTGGATTATTCATTACTTTCGTTTTGTTCTCATTGGCTACAAATCTCTAATAATAGTTATTGTGTAACGGGTTAAGATATCATCACAATTGCAGAGTAATTCTGGACAGACGCTCGTCCTTTCAGTGGACATTGTATTTTTTCCGCAGACAGAATGAATAATAATGGGCTGTGCGTTTTGAATAAACCTGTTGCTTGCTAATATACACCACTATTCCAAATCTAAAAAAGGAGACCAGCCAAGACTACGAACCTTGGAATCGGGGGGTTTTTTTTTATGTGAGTTACAATTATTTTTGGCCTTGCTTGCAATTTATTTATTTTATTTCTACGGTTTACATCTATTACAATAAAATAAAAATATTATACACATCTACATAACAGTGTACTTTAACCGTTTTAATGCTGAGCCATTTTATCTAATTTCTAGTACAATAGGAAATAATTAGAGCAGCACACAAACTATAAAGTTGATTAAAAATATAAACTTCGCGGACACTCGCGAGGTTTATATTACTAACCCATCCAACTCGCACGCAAAAACACACTGGCGAGAGCAGCGCCGTTGCGTTTCCCGCAATTTTAGAGAGAATTCGGGAGAAGCGCGATGACGATTCTCAGCACAACAACGGTTAAATATGTAAATATATATCAGCATGCATGAGCATTTACAGATGTATAAATACACATACATACATAAATATGAAATTTATAAAACAGTATCTTTTATAATAATTGTTGTATTGTTGTTTTGTTTGCTAGGGAATTTGATTATGCATGAATAATGTTTGTGTAAAATGTGCCTTAAATAGACATTCTTCTGCTCTTACTATGCTATATATATATAAAACTATATATAAAAATGCTAATACTATGACATTTATCTGTATTTAAATTAAATTTATTAGCTGCACACCAAACATGAAGTTTGTTTAAACATTCCTGTAGTAACAACTTGCAGTCTGTTATTGATCTAACTGAGATGAAAATTTTCATATCGTCTGCAAATAACAGAACTTGTGCCGGGTCTGCGAAGATAGTAACAATGTAATTTATAAAACAATTGAAAGCAAAAGGTCCTAAATGGGAACCTTGGGGAACGCCGCTGGTAGCTATGAATTTATATGAAAAGGAGTCGTGTATTTTGACTTGTAGGTTTCTTTCAAGGAGAAAGCTTGTAAGCCAGCGTAGAAGATTCCCTTGAATTCCTAGTTAAGATAATTTTTTATTAATATCACCTGTCTGACTGTGTCAAACGCTTTACTGAAATCAGTATATATCGCATCGACCTGAAGTTTATTGTCCAAACAATTAGAAATATAGGTTGTATATATTGTGAGGTTCGTCAAAGTTGATCTTCCACTTATGAAACCATGTTGGAATGGAGTAATGAGTTGATTTATTGGTTTTATGATTTTATTTAGAACTAGTTTTTCAAGAAGCTTAGGAATTGCGGACAAAATACTGATGGGTCTATAGTTTTTTATATCTGATTTATTACCTTTTTTGTGGATGGAAATTATGTAGGCAAGTTTCCATGTGTCTGGAAAATATCCAATTTGAATGGAATGATTAAAGATTTTGAAAAGAGGGTATAGCAATGCCATGCATTTTTTGATGAATATTGGAGGTATGCGGTCTGGGCCTCTAGTCCTTTGTTGGTATCTAACTTCATTATTTTATCAGCAATTTCTTGTTTGCTAAAACTTATGGGTGAAATGAATGCTTCGTTATTTAATGAGCAGTTAGGAATAGTATCGTCTGGATAATCGCACACAGAGACGCTTTTGAAATAATCGACAAATAGATTAGAGGCTTGGTTTTTGTTATGGGTGAAGATATTGTTATAGAACATGGTGCAAGGTAAAGTTAAATCATCTTTTTAATTTAAATATGTTTTACATTACTTTGTAATACATACACAAGTATCTGCCAAATCTTTCAATGATATTAAATCAACTTTTTTCAGAGTTAGTAAATTGCCAAAATTTTTTTATGTTATGGGTCATTTGTAATTCGACATCAAATATATAATGCTTAAATTGTTTTTCATATCGTTGTTTGCATGTATATCTTAGAGTTGAGAAGATTAAATAATCAGATATTAGACCACATGCTTTATAATTTTTATGTGCAATCATTTTTTTACTATTAAATTAATTAATAAGTTATCGAACCACTTAGGACAGGTATTGTTATGTTTTTTTGAATGGGGTACATACTTTTCAATAATATCATACAAAATGTAGAATTCGTCAATAATCAGGTTTAGATTATCGCAATTTAAAAAGTCCAGTCACTATTATAAAGACATTCATTTATCTTTTGATAGTCGCACCTATTGAAATTATATAAGGGCTGAACACTGTGGAAATTTTTGTGAGGGGAAATTGTAGTATTTCAATAAGAGTGATGGGGGGGGGGGTGATGGAGATCTATGGTTAATAATGGTTATTGCTTAAAACAAGACCCAGGATCCTGTTTTTAATATTTGTGATGTTATTATTTTGTGATAGACCTAAGAAGTTAACTATGTACAAGGCTTATAAAGTACCTCAATAGGAGTTCAGGTACTCTAGCTACTACCGGCTTTGTTAGAACGGGAGGGATTTGCGTGCTTGGTGTCAGGGGTGTGCAATGAGAACAAACATGTATTTGGAAGAAAAAAAATCAAAATTAAATATTTATCTGGCAGAATATTATGAAATATTAAAATCTAAATACGTTAATTATTGTGATTGGAATATTACGAGATATATGTGTCTCTCGTATTTTGATTTCCTTTCAAAATACATGCTTAGGAAAAGTCACGGTTCTCACCGCACGCCCCTGCTTGGAATTTACGAACAATAAGAAATAATGATTTGTCATATTTTATTTTTTAACCCCCCCTGGGCCGCGTCGGATATATCCGACAGGCACAAAATAATTTATTTATCGAAGGCCGCGTATCGAATTTGAAAAACGTAATTTTTTCCCAATAGAGAAATCCTGTTGTGACCTGTCGTTCCATTTTCAACTCAAAAACATCACGGATTATATTTTAAATCAACAATCAAAACAGAAGTTTTTCTGCCGTCAAAATCGTATAGAATTGTCATAGATGGCGCTCCGATCGCGTGTTGTGCAATCGAAATTCAAATATTCCATCGTCAAGGTCACGCGCAATGTGCGCGGGAAATACGATTTATTTTTTTCGATTTTCGATTTATTTGTACACGTATATACAAATATATACGATATGTTTTGCGATATTTGTCAGTTTTTGTTGGTTTATGATTCAATTGAATACTAATAGTGATTTATTAACAAAAATAAACGCAATTTTGTTGCGTTTATTTGAAATATGTGTGTGTGTGAAAGTGTATCATATTTATGTGTTATGAGTGCGATGTCCCGTCGTGTGCCGTGCCGTGCAACAAAATATATCACACAGAAGAAGATTATTATTATTATTAATAGTAGTGTTGTCTCTAATAAACAAATAAAAAAATTATTATTATTTTTCAGAAAATGTTGCGCTGGCAACATTATGGAAATTCAAAAAAAGATTATTTCTTTACTTAAATGATAAAAAAATCATTGCGTTTCGACACTTACGATAAAATAATATGAATGTGTGTGTTTTTTTTTAATATACGCATGTTTTCATGGTTTTTTCGTAAAAAGAAAAATCACAAAAAATTCCGAAAATTTACGGCTCACAACAAGTTAAAAGATTTCATTGCTAGTCTCCTTGGCCTGTACGACGCAACTTTTCTCAGAAATCAATTAAGTAATGAAAAAAAATTCTTCATTTTAGTCTCGACATAATAAATTCTTGGAAATTACAAAAATAAAAATCTTGGGATTGCCTTAGTTAGAATTTTGTCAGCAAATTACCTTGAGCTTACACCTGATGAGATTGGTATTAGATGGTTTCTTGTCGCTTAGTTCTACTGGGTCCTTCCAACCGTCCATGCTGAAGATCTCATCCGATATAAGGTTCTCCGAGAACAGAATGCTGGGTGCAATGTACGAGTAACCTGCACAGAATAAAAATAATATAAGAAATATCAATAAAAATAATATAAATAAAAAATACATTAAGCTTTTTTAGACCTCATTATGGTGAAAATAAAAAAGTATAAAAATATAACTGATCATTATTTCTCAGAGAAGCTGGTTATTTATGGAATAATTTATTTTAAAAAATCAAAAATTATGTATGAATTACGTATGTATCGCCATAAATGATATTCTTTTTCTTCTTCCTCAGCCTTTATCTCTCAACTGCTGGATATAGGCTTCTTCCATACCGTTCCATCATTCCTTGTTGTTGGCTAGTTGTAGCCATTTGTTCCCCCACAGTGGCTATATCGTCGGCCCATCTCTTTTGAGGTCTTCCGATGCCTCATTTATTTTCCTAAGGTCTCCATTTCAGAACTTTGGGAGTACATCTTGTGTGCATTTGAGCTTTTCTACACTTTTCTTTGTAAGGGCCATTGTCTCCACTCCATATGTCATCACTGCATGATTCAAATGCTTTTCTTTTTTAGTTAATTGGGATCTCTTTGTTGTCGAAAATATGTGTGAGTTTGCCAAAAGCAGCCCAACTCATTCCTATTCGTCTTGGCAATTTTGCTTTCTTTGTCCAATTTTATCTTGCGTCTCAGATTCATATACTATTTCAATATTATTGTTATTGATTGTGATGATTTTGTTTTCTGGACTCAAAATTTTTGTTTCCTTTATATTCATAATAAGACCAACTTTGCTCGAAGTCTCGTGTAAATGATATTATGATATTCATATTCAATTGTAAATATGCTTCAAGTGGCTTCTTAACCACTGTTAAAAAAACACATCTATTCGCAAAGAACTCCAAAGCCTAGTGAAGTACATTTTTTGTCCATACTACAGCATCAATATCAAAATTCTTGTAAATAAATATTTAAAATATTATTTCAAAGTGTGACAAGGTTATGAATGAGTCAGTACGCAATCGATAGATAATTAACCGGTGGGATGCCGACTGTACGTAACGCGGAATGTACTGTCAGCTGCGCAATTTCGCACACGATTGCTGTTTTAAAGACACTTTTTTGCGATGGTTATATTCATGTAAAAATCAACAATAATCGCTAAGAAGTTGCAGTTTCTGTCTTCTCAATATTCAATAATTACTTATTTATTAATATTATTAAAATAAGTAATGAAATTTATTGCCAGAAATGTACGCACATGTTTATCAAATAAAACCATGGAAGCAATAAAACTAAATATATGGAATTTCAATATTTTTATTCTTAATATATCAAAGAATATAAAAATACTTAATTTTAACTTTTTTATTTAAAAAAAAACACTTTTTTTAACAGATAAATAATACAACTAATGCGCGGTTCGAAGACAACATTTGGAATGATTTTTTTGTCTGGTTTGCGCGGCAAATGAGGTTACTTGACAAATAGAACTCGTTCATTCATTCAAAAACTAGAGGTACAACTAATGATAAGCTTTAAAAACCCATAAACGCAGTTAAAATAGGCATACGTTAAAATTCGCATACTTGCCTAGGGAGCGCGATGTGCACTCTGGTACATAGAGGATACAAAGTTTTCGCGCAGATCTGCGCTCCGGCACCCGACCGGTTAAACAAAAATATTATATAAAAGATTTTATAATTTATTTATTACCTCTGAACAAGCGATCATGGTTGAGAGGAGCTTCAGCCGGGGAATCCTCTGGCGGCAGTCGGGTAAACTCCTCGCTGAAGTTGCTCGTGTCCAGCTCACTGGAGATGCGGGGCTTGAAAGGGGCGACAATTTCCTTGCGAGCCAAGGCGTCCCAATCCAGAGACTGGAACAAAAGTGTTATTTTTGTAATTCAAGTACTTTTCAAGGAAACTTCTTCGGACCTAGGTAAAATAATATTACTTTTTCGCCTATATCTAGATATTCTCAGTTACCAAGCGAAACACACTGACTTCTCTTACCAGCTCTTTATACGGAACTTTCTTATGTTGAGACATATTTTTTGCTATCAATTTTATGCCGGATTTGAACACAAAATGCAAAGGAAACGAAAATTTGCAAAGCAGGCAACGACGCAGCTGATTTATTTATTTTAATTTTATTTTTATGTATGCATCTGACGACTGGTGTGCGGCTGTCTACTTGCCAGTGATAGTTGGTGTGCTACTTGTCATAATGGGTGTTAGACTGTTCCGCTAGATGTCTCTTTCATCATATCATGTAAACCCCTCATATTAAAATATTAAGTTTTAAAAAAATGTTTACCTCGAAGAAAGGATGCCTCTTAAGCTCATTGGCATCATCTTCTCCTCCCCCTAATCTCTTCCTCGGATCTTTCACCAATAGTCTGAAAAAGAAAGCATTCATGCCAATATAACGAAGAAGCATAACTGAACATAGAAGGGCGTAGCCAGCATTCATGTGTATCCCTATAAATAAATGACAGTACATATTTTACAGAATTCCATTTTAAAATCTTATCTTTTTGAAACTCATCATATCGCTTGTACAGTAAAACGTATTGGATAAATAACTTTATTGCTTCATTTTATTTATAAAAATGATTGCAAGTCTCTAACCTGTTAATAAAATCTGCCACCCTGGGTTCCAGGCTTTCAGAATTAGGTAGGATTCCTCTCAGGATCCGACGGCTGATGTCCTGTTGAGTATTATTGATCCCGTCCACAGTAAATGGCGAACCTCCGGTCAGTAGCTCGTACGTGAGGACGCCCACGGACCACCAGTCCACCGCCTGGAAAGATAAATATTCTTAAATATCGGACATAACCACAGACCACGAAAATAGAGGATAACTAATGTTATTTCCTTATCCACAATTTGGTACCGTATCTGGTGTCACTGCTTGCCTTGTTTAAAGAAGTTACTAAGAGCTTGTAAATTTTTTAACAATTATGAAAAACATAATGTTTTAGTAAATAAGTCACACTTTATTGCAAGAAGCTGTCCTTACTTAAGAGACTCGGTTTGGAACAAAATTTTGAAAAGTATGCCTATTGTAAAAAATATCTTGTTTACTAGGGGATAACTATCCGAGAATAAATACTTTAACTATAGTATAAACGCGTCTTAGACATACATGAAGGGGAACATTATTCCGCTATTACCCATTCCCCTCTCCTAAAGAACTAGTTAGGTTCATCTCTGAACATATTTTATGCTGTGTGGATATAATGTATCTTCATGGCAGAGTATTTTATCTTTTTTTATATAAATATTATGTTAGTGTAAGGATGAAGAAAAAAGAAATCGTACAACAGTCAATGCATCGATTAATAAGTATTGGAATTAATTAACCCTACAATAACCAAAAGAATTTATTCATGATGTTGATGGAAACGTTCTGTCCATTCTTTTCCCCCCGATTATATTACATTAACGAGGCCATAAGAACATTATTTTCTACAAAATAAAATATAGTGATTACCATTAGTACTCTCATGGTTTTTTGTGAACATTGTGCGTGTGTTATGTGTACATTCTTCACTGGGAAAGAAGGAAGGAATTAAATGATGAAATTTCATTTGTAAAAAAATGTTTGCTTGGCAATGTACTTTGTGTAGGTCAGTGTTAAACCGGTAAGTATTAATTATTATTAGAGTAGACATTTTAATTATCGAAAAAGCGAGTTTTATTGTTTGTTTTTTTTGAGAATTTTTTAAGTTTGACGTTTATGAGTTACTGAATAGAATATGTAATGACAGTGGAAATGAGTATTACATATTTGTTTGTTGATGTTTTTCTTACTGTAAGAGGTTTTACTTTTTAAAAAAATACCCACGAATCTTCCAATGGACATGACGATTTGAATAAACTAAACCCCTTCTTTGGGAGAGGGGATCGGGTCACAATGGGAGTATATCCCTCCTCTACCCACAAACAATGCAGGAACAAAGTAGGAAAAAACCATATTTATACAACAGACATTGTTTTTTAAAATTTCATTCTGAAAGGAGTCTCTTCAAGTAAAATCGTCTACAAAATAAAAAATTACTAAGACAATATACTTTTTTTAATCCTTTCGTAATTGTTTCAAAATTTACAATCTCGTAGTAATTATTTAAAACAAGTCAAATGTATTGGAACCAGCCGTGGCACCAGACTATGTTCTGAGAAATTTATGTTAGTTTATGTATACAGAAGTCTTATAGCTAGTAGCAAAAACTTTACAGGCGGAATCCTGCCTTGATATTGAGTCGAAAATGTTCAAGCAACCATGACCTAATTAATATCAATAGTTATGGAGATAATAAGCAATATAAAAATTAGTTTTTTTTTTCAATATATCTGACATATTTTTTGCAAAAAGTTGAACTATAATTACAGTGACTTACATTGATAATGAAAAATTCGCTTTCATTACACCTTAAATAAAATGATAAAAACCTTGTTAAAAAAAAAATTCAATTTTTGCGAGGTTTTTATTATTTTATTCGATTTGTATTAAAGCAAACGATTTTTTTCATAATCATAAGTCAGAAATATTGAGGAAAAAAATGCAAACTTTAATATTGCATATCTCCATAACTATTGATATTAGATCGAGATCGCTTGAACATTTTCGAAGGCAGGAGTTCACCTGTAAGGTTTTTTCTACTAGCTATCAGACATCCTGTGTATATATTTTGGTGGTTTGTCTGAAATTATTATTTTTATAAATAAACCTATTGTCGAAAAAAATTAATGATAAAAAAATCCTTCGCAATATTTAAGTGGGTGTCTCTAATAAACATCATAATAGACATCACTTGCATTACTATACTATCAGACACCTGTATTTTATTTTGGTGGTCCGTCTGCGGTATTACACGACTTCGAAGTCATTTTTTTTATAAATAGATAGACCTATTGGGGAAAAAACTTAATGATAAAAAATTCGACAATTTTGACAATATTCGACAATTTCTAAATACATAGACCTATTGGGAAAAAGACTTAATGATAAAAATATCGACAATCTTTTTTTCGACAAATTCGACAATATTCGACAATTTATAAATACATAGACCTATTGGGAAAAAACTCAATGAAAAAAAAAATGGACAATTCGAGGGCGGGCGTCCCCGATAATCAATTGCAAGCATTTACGATAATATCATTTAACAATCGCGATCGAAAAGCACTCCGCTATTGTCATCGACATCACTTGCATTTTCAAGCGATCCGCAACATTTCTAACGACACGCATCTCCCGCGTCTAATAATAACTATAGTGGGCGGGCAACGCGACGGGCCGCTGTCGCGTCGCGGAATACGCGCCGCGACGGGCCGGTAATTCAATTATAACGGGCGGAATGTGAAAAATATAAAAACTACGTATCCCTGTCACGCTAACGAACCAGCAAAATGGGGCGGCGACTTGACTTGATTCGTCCATTTTGTAGGTTGGTGATCCGAATAGTACGTACCTACGCCCGTAAAGGCCTGGTTAGGTCACGTCGAACGAAAGAATGAGAAGAAAAATTAAAAAAAAAAAAAACTCGCTTATATTTAAATGTACTAAAACGCAAAAAAAAATTCGGCCAAAAAATTTTTGCCTCAAATAAAAAGTGGGAGCTTACGATATTGATATAGATTACGGAATTACATAATATGTTGCTGGAGGGAAAACGCCCATGCTTATTATTTAGAGTGAAGCAAAAAAAAAATATTTTTTTACTACATTTAAATAAGCATATTTTTTTTTTAATATTTTCCATTCATGTATTATAATTTCCCACATTTTAGCCTTAATATTACGTACCCATTGTACAAAATTACTTCTCATGTGAGCTCATTAATTAATTTCCCATATATATAATTAATTATTATAGAATCATTGATTAATTAGAGAATCTGATAAGTTAATTCCTGTATTGTCATCGTGAATACGCCTGTATGCAAAATTTCAGCTCGACTGAACATTGGGAAACGGGTGAAATATCGATTATAAGATTCCGTCCAGACAAACAGGTGACGCTAATTTCAGCGTGGTAAAAAGATGATACACGACGCGATTTAGAATATGGGTGCGGAAAAGCAGAACAGGAAGAAGCCTCAATAATCAACGCGAGCTTGCGTGAGATGTATGAATGCGGATGAGGCGAAAATTGCGTGACAGATCAGCAGAATGTAGCGATCCTCTCTGCCTACCCCTCGGAGAAACGGCGAGATGGTAAGTAAGAAAATAAAAACCAAAGACAAGAAAGATAAACTTATATAATTAATAAAGAGAAAACGCTTTGTTTAAAACCACAATTTGTTTAATATTCACGATTCGCGGACAATGTCCCTTCGTCAGGATTTCTAATTTGTTTAACTGTAATCCTATGTTATTTGTTTTTAAAAATTCTAAACCCTTTTAATATCAAAAGAATGGTTTGTTTCCAAAAGAGGGTTTGAAAATTCAGGATAGCTAATGATATTTAAATGTAATGTTTTAAGTGTCCTTAATTCTAATATCAAAATTTCTGCAATTTTTACCTATATAAAAATGATCGCAATCATTAAAAATTAAATTAAATTCATTACAAAAGTATGTACCTAATTCGATTATTATATAACCTAAAAAAATATTACGTATGTCTTTTTCCAGTGCAAAGTTTTATCGAGCAAACAACATATATTATAGATGTTTCGTGAAGATGAAGCTATTTTTTTATATGGTAAAGTATGTACGGAAGCGTTTTTGGGTCTTCATAGAGCTTACGACCTATCGCACAGCTGGCTGAAGTGATCACTTTACTTTGCCAAGCATAAAATAACGAATTTTCGAAAAAAATTAAAACATATGTTGGAATTAAAAACAATGAACTTAATATCGAGTCTTTATGTCATCGAGAAACTTTTTATCTAACTATAATAACAGCTTACGTAAATTATTTATTTTGTTTCAATTATCGCGTTTATGAAAATATAAGGATGACATTAATTTAATAGCTTGCCTACGGCTGGGAAACGCCTTTGGAATAAGATTATTAATTTTATGGATACAAAAATGTTGAGCAGTTTGAAATATTTCTGACAAAAACGAGGTAAATCGACGGTATTTCGTAAAGGGAATGCGACATGGGACAATAGCGAATTCTGGCCGTCCAATTCCTTTGAAAAAATATTTATATATCGTCTGGAATCGAGATTTTCACATTCTCATAGTACACCGCAGGAATTACAATTAATATGTACCTATATGGGACCAACGTTCCTTTCGGGCAAAAGTAATTTGGGAAGGGAAATTATTTAAAAATTCCTTTTAAATTATTTTATATTTTCATCCAGAAACAGTAAACGTTTCTTCACACAATTCACTTGCAAGAAATGCCAAGTATGATACCCTTGACCCAAATAAATTAGTAAAATTGCGTGTAATGGACGCGTGCCATTGAGATGACTAATTTGTTTATTTAATAACGTATAAAACTAAACACAAAAAAAAATACAAAACGAAATTAATGGGTCCTTTCGACCCATAATTGTTCTGTTTTCACAACGTATTGATTAAACTTTTATTTTACAAAACAACGCACGAAACGAAAAAATGTCATGTTACGTGTCGTGTGAGATCGCGAGTTTTTCATCAATCGACATTCACTTATTATAATTGTCGGGAATTTTTCTAGAATCGCTTTATCGATGTGAATTTAAGAACGCAACAAATTCTTAAAATTGATTTGGATGACGTCGCAATAATAATACGACGCAAACAAACCAAACGATCTCTTTGTATTGTATATCGGTGACCCGAGACACAATGTATTTGATATCGCATTTTTTTAATCTGTGGCGAGTAGGTAATTACTTACCTATATAAATCAATCGGGTTTTCTTGAAAACGCTACCCTTAAATAAGTTATTGAAAAATTATTAATTAGCAGATAGTAGATATATTCAATGTTGATGGATAAAGAAAGGATCGCTGAGATGGTGTTGCCATGAGCGGATGAGTGAGGAAAGGAAGGTAAAGAAAATTTATGGGGCGAGACCTGGCATGACCAGATAAATTAAATATAAAGGATGGCTCTGCTAGAAGATTCAACAACCGAAGAGCGCGCATGAGATGTATGATAATGGACAAAGCAAAAGTGGTGTGCCGTTCGTTGTGGAAGAGCGTGGCGCTCTATCCTCTCTGCATACCACTCTGAGAAACTTCATGATGGTTAATTTCATTACGTGGTTTCTATCCATTGAATCCCCTAGAAAAGGCTCACCTAAAACAGCGACATTTGCGAGAAGACGATTTGTGATTGAGCGACCTTGGATCATACAAGTCTGATTAAAATTATTCTATGACGCGTACTTGTGACGCTCTATCCTCCGCTTACCCCGTGTGATGCACTTGTATAATATACGTGTAATGCCTACGTAATTTGTGCATGAACAACGTCACGGAGAGTATTATGACCAGAACGCAGTCTGTATGGCGCACTGACAACTGCATTATTTGACATATTATTGTATAATTTCAACATTATTACTATTATAATTAACCGCAGGTATGACGTCGCATGCAGAAACATGACGCATGAGTCTCTGTGCGAAGGCCTATCGGATTTAAAGGGAAAATATAATAACAAATGTATAATAATTACCTACGTAATCACTAATTTAGGTAACTTGCAAGTCCTTTCACAGTTTGACATGAATAAATGTTTATAAATTATAATCTTAAAACTTGACAAAAGAGAGCAAAATCAGAGGAAGTCATAAATGCAACGACTATGAAAGAATCAATCGAAACCGAACTGAGTGATGTGAACGGGTACAGGCTGGTGAACGGATTTAAGGGTTGTTTTTTTGGCCTAACCTTCACTTGAAACCAAGAATTTATTGTTTCAGAAGTAAGTTTGTAGAACTCCATAATCACACATATGAAAATAAAAACAATTCAGAATATTTTGAGTTTGTTCAAATCTTTCAGAACAGTGCTGGATTTATGTCACAGAGACATTATTAATCAATTAATGTATATTATAGATATCTCACAGAGACGAAACTGTATTTATTATGGGAAAGTAGGTATAGAAGTCATTTGGGTGTACATAGGACTTATGACCTATCTTTATGAATTAATGACCTATCTTTATTATTAAAGATAGGTCATAAGACCTATGTACACCCAAATGACTTCTATACCTACTTTCCCATAATAAATACAGTTTCGTCTCTGTGAGATATCTATAATATACATTAATAAAAACAATTGTTTTTTTAAGTTCTACCTTTTTAATTTTCTGAGATGAGTTTCGCCTTATGAGGAGGGCATTATCATTCTAAATAATTTTAAAAAATTAAATACAAGTTTAAATACTTTTAATATAAATACAAATTGTTGAATGTAAAATATTTAGATTGATAATGTCCTCATAAGGTGAAACGAGACTAAGAAAATTAAAAACGTAGAACTTAAAAAACAATCGTTTTTATTTCCATATGTGATACCAGTGACACCAAGAAGTTGGGTTTCGATCCTCGACCAACAACAACATAGTTATACTTCTCTCGACTAAAAAAATCCAAATTTATTATGCGCGTTACTATTTTTATAAATTTAACAATATTTTATTATTAATTTCGGGTCGTTCAAAATCGAATCAGTTAAATAACATATCAAAAAAAAAATATTTTTCCTGCATTACCTTAGATAATATTTTTATATTTGACAGCACCAATGTACAATTGGCTAGATTATCTAGATCTAAATATTTAAATAAATACAAAATATATCCTTAAGTAAAAATATGCGTTATTTTGAGCATTGACATTCCAATAATAATAATTTAATTGTCTATATGTTTGTCCGTAACTTTCTGTAACTTATTTTATAAAAACTTTTTTCTTTTTTTATAAATAATTACACACTTATTCTTTAGGAATCGACATGTAAAAGTACGTCGTTTTTGACGGGTTACAGCTAGTTAATTATTAATTTAGCAGTAATTAAGGTCGCATCAATAAATGTTTAAAATTGTACGCCATAAACGATTAACGGTTATAATCAAGTATATGCTAATGAAAAAGATTCTAGGAGAATTCGTTTTACTTGCGCTCAAAGGTGGTGTATATGTTACAGCGAATTTGCATTTTTAGTGTGACTATACTTTCACTAGTAAAAATGTACTTTTCCCGGTCGGGCAGAGTGGGGGCAGTGAAAACATCTAATCAACGAATTCTCAGATTCACTACACATAATCCGTGAAAATACATTACTCAAAGCATAGACAATATATCGGTGAAACCATCAATTTGTACACGTAATTCTTAAAGCATAGAAAGTATAAAGGCGGCACTACACTAGGCGATTTTTATTCATTTTGCGGTCCTATTTTAAATCCTAAATTAAAATAGGACAGCGGCACCGCAAAACGAATACGAATCGCGAAGTAAAGTGTCGGCTGAAAGATCGCGCACTCGGGTTTTTTATTATATCTGACGACTGCCGGAACAAAACGAGGTTATGTCACCATGTAAATATTGGGGGGTTAAGGGAAAAATTTTATTAATGAATATGTATTTTGTCAATTAAGTTTATTAAATATGTTTTTTTAATAACAATACAACAAAAGTTTATTTCTTACAAATATAGAAACATAAATAAACATACATCCGGTATTATTAATTTTAAATGAACCTTTAAAAGTGCGTCAAGTAACAAACACTCGATGCGAAAAATACAAAAATCAAAGAGATTCTAAGTCATCATTTACGTTTGAATTCATTCAGATTCTTCCGCATTTCCAATGTTCTATCTTTTTATCAAAAATGTGTCTAATGTCGTTTGCGTTTCTTGTTTGCGCACGTGTAAGCGCGGGTGGTAGACGTACAACATAAAGTGCGCGGTTTTTAAGTTCGCAAACTTACTCGGCTCGACGTCGGTGACAGACGTGAAGCTTGCTCGCACCGTATCATTTTTATGAGTTTAATCGACTGTCTTTTGAATTATAAGATGATCAGAATTTCGTAAGTGTTCGCGATTAAAATTTTAAAAATATATTACGTTTTAGTTACCTACCTAAACTAATCATTGAATATCAAAGACCAGTCCAGAAGTGTGACAGTTCGAGAAACAGAACTATCGCCACAGAATAGAGAATATGCTATCGCTCAAAGGATAAAAATTAGAAATACTGTCGCTTTGTGATGACTTTGGACTAGACTAGTGTAGAATGAGACACAAAACGCAAAAATAAATTTTGAAAAACAAGGTCCATGTGCCATTAGAATCTTGTTATAAAATCATATAATAAAGAATTGGTGCAGACGAAACTTTCAACACTTCAAAATAACTATTTTAATAATATCCGTTATCTACATAATGTTGATTTGCACAGAAGAAATTAATAATGCAGTAAGAACCTTGTTCACGCAATGACTTATTAAATTGTTATTCAAGGCCCGGTTGTTTCAATTTGGATAAATAAAAGTTCGTTTAAAAGCATAGATTTTTACGGAAACGGATTTCAGACTTGTCAAATTTAATTTTTGACAGTTCGGAAACCAATAAATTCACTAGTAAGTGCAAGTTAAAATATTGTATTCATTTCTATTGGTGAAAAACTCTTTGAATATGATAAGAATGACCTTGAATATACTTTCTCTAAAATGCCAGTGAATGATGGACTCACTAGAAAATCAGATTCACTGTAACATATACATACATGCGGTGAGCGATTGGTCCAGGATGTGATCGTGGCAAATAGTGCTCATTACGATAAAGTGCGGAATATTTAAAATGAAAATGCTTTCAATTCACACCGAGCGGAATTACCGAAACGAAAAGACTTTCTAAATAAGAATCCGACGGCGCCATTTGGCTGTGGGAATACCGCGGGCTCACTTCTTATTTTCGCTTTCTATCGCTAAATCCCTTTCACGCCGCGGAGCCGGCAGCGCAAGGCCATCGCCAAACTGCCAAAACAAAACACTCAAGTATCGAGAGTCGCGGCACAAAATCACATCAACAGACAAATCCGACACACGCGGGTCTCTATTTACGCGGCTTTGAAGTTATGCGGTTTATATTCCAACGAGCGTTTATTTTTTAAATTACTATTTTAGATAATTTTGACATGTCATTTAATTCACCACTTCAAAGGCTTCCCAGACTTGTTAACAGATTTGAACAGTTAGACGTTTTTTCCACAAATTTAAATAAATTCAAACATACAATTCGCAATATTCTTAATCAACAATGAACTTTCCTCTATGTCTAAAAATAATCCTCAAATATATGTAATTATCACTCTTTTCTTGTATTCTTATCCTATAAAAAAAAAAATCTTAATTTATATTTCTGTAATTATCGCTAATCCTATAAAAAATATGATGTATTTATAGATTTATGAAATTATGGATTCTGTGTTTAAGTTTAGTTGTAGAGCTCTTTTTATATTTCTGTTATTATGTCATTTTATATTTCTTTATATGACTTTTTTTTATTTTCTTTTTATATTTCTCATTACCGACATGTATTACCCAATGTTTATGTAAATGCTCTGATGGGCGTATATATACTGAAATAATAAAAAAAATAAAAAAATGTCATTTAAATTTGACAGTCAGAAATTCTGAGAATTTTGTCTCCGGCGTCACGAAATATTTCTATGTTAGGTTAATTCTGTAACCATGGGTCACGTGATTCTAAAATATTACCCTTGCCCGTTATACATTCGCGCGACTCTTTCTGCGCAAGTACAAAACCCGTAATAGGGAAATTCCACATATTACAAATACCGATGAAAATATATGAAATAGATTCATAAATATTAATTATATTCTGTGAATCAGTGGGGTAATGTTTTCATTTATAATTTTTATTATAAAAATTTTAAATTTATTATAAAAATACGACTTTATTAAAACGCACACGTGACGTACATATCAGCTCGCGCGTTTGGTATAGTGCCGTAGTGTTTATACCTCTGGGTACCATACAATTGTGACGCACGTACTCGTAGATACTACTGAAATGACGCGTTTTGGAGGGAATTTCAAATGTTGCATTTCAAAATCATTTTTATTCTCTTAATATATACAAAAAAACATTTTTTTCGTAGAGGTATTTTTTAGACCAAAGTAAAGATTATTCTATTAAAAAAAAGTGAAATTTCCCTATTACATTTAATCACTGATTATATTTTCAAAAGGAAAAATCAACATGCGAAGATGAGGATAATTTTATTTGTGAATAGTCATTATCTTCAGGGCATACATCTGATGCGCTGACTATCTCTTCTAGTGATGAAAGTGATTTCAAATCAGTTCGCAAATTATGCCGAAGACAGTCATAAATATAGCGATGATAATTCTAAAGAAAAAAAATTTCAGAAGTAATATGATAAAATTGATTATTTTTAGAAATTTAATAAACTTTTTAATGCGATTTTCGGTATATTTCAACTCATTGATTTAGTTTTATGCGGTTTTAGAAATTTATGGGACGTATCCTTTATTTTTATACGTGTGTCCAGTATTTTTTATGCGACTTTTTTCATGCGTTTTCCAGTGGAACGTGTCTACCGCATAAAAAGAAACCCGAGTGTAGAACATGCACGCTGCATACATGCCACACGGCTCCAGGCAGACACATTTATATGAGAAGCCGCTCAAGCTTCACTATTAAGCCATGTATTCACTAGGGGACAAATCGCGAAACATTCCGCTCGGCATGTCGCATCAACATCTACGCTCATGTTTCGGGGACAATGACGCGGTCATTTGACGTGTACACACCGGGACTCACATATCTTGTCGCGGAAATGTCACCCGACGAGTTTACGATGACAGCTGCGGTATCTCATTTGGCGAAAACGGGGTTCCGCGCAATTCGAAATGTTTTTTTGGGTCACAATTTCAAATTAACGAGGTTTTACTGTAGTAAATTGAATATTATTAAAAACAAGGTCCTTTTTGCAAATAATTATTGTTTTCCAGACATCGCGGAAATATATCGCCCTATGAGGTTATGATGACAGCCGCGTATCTGTTTATGTTAATGAGTTTATCGAAAAGAAGAGGAGAAAAAAGAGGAGAATGCGAAATTATTTACTGCAAAGAGAAGTAAGGATGGACATTCTATGCGATCTTCGATCGATACAGCTCGATGAGTTCAAGAACGATTTCGTTTCCCCGCATTGTCATCTTGACAGATACAGCGCATGCGTATTCACTTGTAAACATACCACGTGGTACTGACGCTCCGAGGAATGTTGCAGTGAGTACGCTCGGGTACCGTGCGCATGGCAACGTTGCCACGGCACGTAAAAATGCCGCGCTATGTTGTGCGCGACGTGGCGGAACAGTGCACGACGTTGCAACGTCACGTAGACTCTATGCCGCGCGTGCTGTTGAGGGACAATTTGTCCCCTAGTGAATACATGGCTTTAGAGAAAATAGCGTGGCCATATTACTCTCGTGTAAACGTTGACATTGATAAAAAAATCTGAGAGTAAAGACACGACATTGACCAGGGCTCAAAATGCGAACCGGATGCCGCTACATTTCGTGTGATATTTTAAATTTCAAACTAATAAATCTAATAATGGTTTAACAATAAATTTATATTTTGCAAGAGAACTAAGTCACATACACTGACCTAATTTTGATTGACATTCGAGTCATAAACCAACATTCCTGGAACGATAAGAAAGGAGAATAGAATGTGTTGTAACGTACAAGTAACATGTTTTGATCAAAAGTGTAAAACTTCGCTATTATCGTTAAATTTTCCATTTCGATTTCTGTATTCGACTAGTAATTGTTTGACCTAATTTTATATTTGAAACGACAAAACGCAAAATATGTACTGCTAATTTGCATATTCTTTAAATGCAGCCTGACAAGATAAATTTTAATATATTCGGCTCGATATGCTGTTGTATAATTCTTATATTTTCAAATTTTGTATTTAACAAGAAGGTGGGTACAAATATTTTACCTCGAAATGACGTTCTAAATTGTAATTTTAAATACGAACTTTTGAATTGTGCTCGATTGAGAATGGTGTTGTAAAATTTGTATTTTACTTTATTCGAAAATGTTACGGTAAAAATGTCGTTCGAGTTGAACAAAACCTGTTTTATTAATTTTGCACAAACGTTATACTCGACTCGAAGTGACATTGTGAATACATTGAATTATTAGGTTGGCAGGAAAATAATTGCGGATTCGTTTTCAGACTTCAAAGCTTAACTTTTGTTTATCGCGGTCAAGTTAACATATAACTGCGTTTTGGCAATATTTTTATTAACGTTGGTGCAAATTGAGCTACTGAATTAAAATATGGAAGCAAATAAAGGTAGATTCTTGTATGAGTCCGAAACGGATGATAACGCGACAGAAACTGCTCGTAAACTGATTGTGTTTCCATATTGCTACGTGGGCATAGAAGATGAAGGTGGTGTGTGTCCTTCTTCAGGTAACACATTGAAGGTGTTTATCAGAACCAAGCACAATAATTCGAGAGCTTATATACAAGTTAGCCGTTGACCATCCAAGAGTCCTGGACCACTTATTAAATCAGGAATCATTGCCTCATCCACCATACTCGCCAGACATCTCACCGCTAAATTATCACTAGTTTAAGCATTTTTCCACGAGCATTTCGAGACTTATCGATTCCAGGATATGGAATTTTTACGTCACCGGAATAAATAAACTTAAATAACGGTGTACACGTCAATAATATCAGGTATGCGGATGATACAGTCATTCTGGCAGATAGTATGGAAGACTTACAAACACTCATAAACAGAATTAATGAGGCTGGTGTGAGACTGGGTCTTAACATGAACGTGAGTAAAACAAAGTTCATGGTGTTTAGTAGGCAAGATCACACAGGAGCACGCCTCACATTGAATGGGGCTGGTATAGAGAGAGTGACAAAGTTTAAATACCTTGGAAGTATCCTAGCGGAAGACCTCGACCCAGAAACCGAAGTCAAATGCAGAATTGAAGCATCGCGAGCTGCTTTTAACAAAATGAGACAGATATTCTGCGATGACAATCTTAACCTGAAACTTCGACAGCGACTGGTCAAATGTTATATATGGTCAGTTCTGCTGTACGGAGTGGAATCGTGGACCCTCAAAGTGAGTAGCATGAACCGGCTGGAGGCGTTCGAAATGTGGATACATCGGAGAATGCTCCGGATACCCTGGACGGATATGGTCAGCAACACAAGAGTTCTTCAAAGAGCTAGAGTGAATAGAGAGTTGCTGACAAATATCAAAATCCGAAAGGTATCGTATTTGGGTCATGTGCTCAGAGGAGAAAAATACGAATTGCTCCACCTGATTCTTATGGGCAAGATAGAGGGTCGTAGAGGTGTTGGAAGGAGACAAATTTCCTGGCTCCGCAATATACGCGACTGGACGGGCATAAGAAGTGTTGGAGAGCTGTTTCGTGCTGCCCAGGACAGGGACGCTTTCTCTCGGGTGATAGTCAACGTTGGGGGGACCTGACATGACACCAAAAGAAGAAGAAAAATTAATTGGCAAAAATGTCTGGATTTTAATAGTGCTTATTATTTCAAAATTAAATATTAGCTGAGAAAAATGTAATTAAATTTGATGGACATAAACCGCGATTATTTTCCTACCAACTTCGTATACAAATTATCAAGTATTTTTATTTTTCTAAACAAATTATAAAATAAAAGAAATTGTATAAATATCTACCACATAATATAAAATTATACACTGCTGTAACGAGTCTACATAATGAATAACAATATCCACAACAATCATTCACATGCAACACTGTCGACGGTCGCGCCACAAAAGGGGCAAAGTGGAAATATTGAGGAAGAAAATTCTCTACGCACCTTTCTGATTGATCCCGGAAATGCCGGCTGTAAATAATAATCCAACAAATCATCACATTTCAATACTTCAACCCGACTGGACTGCAGATTTATACCACATTGTAAAACGGCACAGACGTCATTCATGACATTCGACAAAAGGAAGACATGCCAATAAGCCTTTTTAACCGAGTGCTTCTCGCCATTAAAACGTAGAAATTTAAAAAAATCATCGCAAGCGAAAAGGAAGACGATTTTCTGTCTCGAGTTATAAACGGATAAATGTTTCAGTGTACGCCCGTATTAATTCATTACAATTGATTTTAAAACATTGTTAGACCTCTTTCCGTTTAAGAAATAAAGACAATCGAATTAGTATGTATAAGCCGTACGTACGAGGCACATTGTTTCGTTGTGTTGGTATTTATACCCGTAAACACCAACACAACGAAATAATGTACGTCGTACGCACAGCTTACACATACTAATTCGATTGTCTTTCTTAAATGGAAAGAGGTCTACCTGTGCGTGTAGTTTAAGGGGTTACCCCACATTCACATTTTCTAAAAAAAATCATTTTTTTCATTATCTTAATAAATATAATAATTTGAGTCACTCAAAAATTGGCTGAGTTGTAGCATAGAGGCCAGCGCGGTATGTTTAAACGAATTACATATTATTCTTTTGCGTTTTTCTCGAAACTCAGAATTTTTCAAGGCCGATTCTGTTCAAATGTTGCACAAGCCTTATAATAACATTATCTACGATGTGTACGTTTTCTTGATAAAATGCGTCGTTTTCTTAATATGAATTTGAATTTAGATTTTTTTGTAAAAAAAGAGAAAATTAATTTCAAACTGATCACGTCTGTTTTAAAAAAATCTATGTCTATATATTTTTACTACATCATCATTTGACTAGAAAATAATTAACTTTTTAATTTCACTCATGTTGAAATTTTGAAAATAATTTGTTAATGAAGAATATTAAGCAATATATGCCGCAAACAATGACAATAAAATGATTTTCGTATGTGCAATAGTTACGTTAGAATTATTATTTTTAATTTGAATGTATTTATGATGCCTCAATGTGGTGTAACCCATTAAACGAAACAATGAATATTTTGTTTTTACTACCACAGTACAATACTGCAGTACAACTAGTACAGTAGGTATGTACTGCTAACGAAGATTTTGACATTATAACATATGAAAAATTTAACAGAAATGACATACATACGAAAAATCGTTTCAGAAATATCGTACTTATCTTATATGGATATTTGGTATAATATATAATAGACATGCATTGTCGACATACGTGTACGAGAGACCTTGGAACAGTTATGCAAGTATTATCGGATATTTTGGTCAGTCAAATTGGACTTTTTCATATCAAAGTACAATAGTTTAGGAGAAACACAAGTAATATTTTTTTAGAACAAAAACTGTCGAGTTAAATACAAATAAAAATACGAGTTATCAAAATACATAATTCTCAATGTAACAATGTCCGTCACTGATTCTACCAGGTGGCGCTGTTTACGCGCTAACACAAACATGCTACGATTCCGCGATAATTTTATATATTGTGAAAGTTTAATTTCAATTGGCATTTCGTGAAAAACTGAAGTACTTTAAGTAGAATTTCAGTAATGGTGAGTTCATACATATTGTAATGTACGTTAATGTGAAAAATAATTTGTTTACACTTTAGATTTTGAAAAAAAGAATTTTGAGTCATGAAACAAATAAAAATTTACATTTTATAAAAATAGCTTAACTGAAGAGGATTGTGTGTTTTAATTTATATACCGCTGGGACATAAAAGTAATTGATGTAAAGCTGAAAATCAAACATGAGAAGTCTAGCCAAAAAAAAATGTCGACGTGTTACAGCTTGTATAACGTGCCCGAAAACAGGTACCGCTTTGTACATTACATTTGGGGTATAAAAAAGCAAAGGCAGCAATATCCAGTCCAATCTAGAGAGATAATCCTCGGTGACTGCATTTAAAACATTTATTTAATTTTTTTTTGGATATTGCTGCCTTTGCTTTTATACCCCACATATGTGGTAAAAGCAGACAGCAAAATCAAAAAAAAAAAAATTTGAACGCGGTCACCTAGGATTGCTAATTTAAAATGGATTGAATTCTAGATTTTATGTGTGTACCTGTCAACCTATCCCTGCTAAAATCATGTTTCCTACAAATTTATAGGTTATGTTATGGTATAGGTAGATTATGTTATGTTATTTATAGGTTAGGTTATGTGTACTATTAAATCCCGAATTCAGTGCATTACAAATTAGTAATCCTTAATGACTGCGTTAATTTTATTTGGATATTGCTGATTTTGCTTTTATATCCCAAATACGGCGATATTTTTTGGAAAAATGGGCAATGACCAACCTCCGTCGAAGAAATCTAAAAATAAAAAGTCAAAATTGTGTCAGATGATACCCCGTCGTGCCGAGAGCAAGCTATGCCAAAGAAAACATTTTAATAAATACTTTAGCACGACAATTGTTATTATTTTTTAAAGCCTTGTAGCCTTGACACGGTTGCACCTACGCAAAATTTTCCGTAGTAATATGAAAATGGAAATCTGCTCTCATTGTCAATCATACCAAATAAATCACATATTCCAAAAAAGGGTTGAATTATTTTATGGGACTACAACTAATCTACTTCGATCTATCTAATCAAACTTAAAGTTCTACCAACTCGACCGCCAAACATCGTGCAAATTGCATTTCGAAAAAAGAATATATTTTTCCTCAAAATAATTGAGAAATTAAAGTTTTTATTTGTCCATGAAATTACAGCGTATCCGTTTTTCTCTCGCGTTGACCTAAAAAGCGCCAAACGGGTCGCAGTACGAAACGCCGCGGCCCCCTCGGCTCGGCGTCCGCGCCGTACGGAGCGCCGGGCGCGCGAGGCCGGGGGCGAGGAGAGCGGCGCCGGCCGCGGTGGCGTGATGCGCCCGCAGGTAAATCGTACCGCGAGACTCGCACGACCCACTGACCTACATACTTCAGAAGCGTATTGCGGACTCAATAGGCGAGGAAATGTCCCTTTTTACTCGGCTGCCGGTTGCCGAGGAGACTATATGCTGACAGTATGAAATAAATGACAAAACAAAGCTAATAAATTAGCGTCCAGCTTTGTGGCTGGATGTTTTCAAGTTTTCAACAAGAAGAAAACATTTTCAAAAAGTAACAAATAAACTTAAAAAAAGGAATGCCGTTTTTCTGTCTGCGAGAAAAACATAAGCATGTTTGAAAGAAAATGTATACATTACATCAGAGTGTAGTGTCAATTTCATCTGAAATACAAATTAAATTGATAAATATAACTTTTATTTCTATTTTTTTTTTAATTTGTATAATATAGAGAAACATGTAAGAAAAATGCCCAAACTTTAGGTTAACACAAAGAATATATCAACGGTCCCCTTACGAACGCTGTCGAATCTGATTTCCCTTTTACTGTCTTAAACTATCCAATTTAATCTATATTTTCGGACAATGTAAAAAAAAGTTCAATTTTCCATTTAAAAAAAGCAAATATAAAAGAAAATTAAAGTTTTTTTTTTTAAACATTATCGGAAAATATAGAGCAAATTGGATAGTATATGATGGTAAAACGAATTTTTGTAGAGTCGACAGTATAGTAGGAACCGTCGATATATCTGTTGTTACCTCACCGAGAATCGAACCCGGAACCGTTACAAGAAGCCAGTGTCATTTCCATTGGATTATGAGTGTTACTTATAATAGTAATCTTTAAGAATTAAAAACAAAATATTACTCAGTTTTCAAACATCAAATATGTATTTTTATATTAATTTTACGCTTCAACAGACCAAGAGGCTCAATTACAGAAGCGAAACACATCACAAAAATCACAAATATTAATTGTGACCTCACCAGGAATCGAACCCGGAACCCTCGGTGTGTGAAGCCAGCGTCATGCCCACTGGGCTACGAGGGCCGTCATTATTTATGTTATCACTGCAACCAATCTGATTGACAGGGAACCCACAAAAAGGATAGATACTGGAAGACTTTCGTCAATTAATTATAGGGAATATAGTATTTTAATAGATGTTTTGAAAAGCTAATCTAAATTAATTAAGAATTCTCAAGACAATGTTACGAAACCAGGTAAAGAATTTATTTAATTCACCCATTTTCGCACAACGTTCAAGCCAGGCTAACTCCTATTCCTATGTGTATCCTTACATAGCATTCCAAATCAATTTGTACGGAAAAAATTAAAATTAATGAAATATTTAGATGCACTCGTCGCTCGACGGTAAGAATTACGTAAATGTGAATACTTTGTCGAGGAGACAGTGTATGATGTATACAACATACTAAAAATATTATTTATTTACGTATCGGCCACAATATCAGTACGAGTGAGAGGGACCCATCGAGTCCACGTGCAAATGACGAGACGGAACAAATAACATTCATTTGTTTTCGAACACGAACAACAATGTTGAGGTTAGTGCGACGCCATTTATTATTATCAAATCATACAATGTTACATTTTAGAAATTTAACAAATTACTAGCATAAACCTGCGAAAAAACACGGGACGTAATAATTGCAGGACTTTGAAGCTGAAAATTCATGAATAGAAAACAATTTGTTTTAAACATAAAACTAATTTCAGATTAACTTACAAACTAATTTCATCGACTTAAAATCATTTATCTGAAGTACATTTACAGCAGCAATTCTTTAACGACGACATTTTTGGTGAATCGTTCGTTGCTGATCAGTGTTGTTGCCATGAAGTTAGGACGTGCGGACATTCGAAATTAGGAGAATCGATGATAAAAAATAAAACAAAAATAGTTTTAATCTAAAATTTCGATTATCTGCGTTAGCTCAGAATAAATTCGATGATCTCGGTTAGCCCAAGGCCGGCCGCACTTTGGATACAAATTATTACGTACGTATTCGTACGACTACTTTCGTACGTATTGGAGCGCGCACATGGATTGCATCTTGCGTTGTTACGATCAGTTACTTTGCGCATTTCTCCAATGACGTTTGTGCAAAATGAATAATTTGTATCTAATGGAAAACTCTATTATGGCAGACTTAAATAATGACAAATTTCATGACTATCTATCTAATAGATTCACAAATGCTGGGGAGAATCGAAGTGCAACGAGAGCTCATAACATCGGAGAAATATTTAAAAGTTCTTTTGTTCTAAGTACATAATTATACCTCACCTTCATTAAACCATATTATTTAACTAACAGGTATTTTTTTAGTTCTTTAGAGATTCTCCGACATGATCTGCGCTGATGGTCACGTAGTTGAATCACTTTGGTCCCACAAACATTTGTGGTCATGTGTCAAATTGACAAAATTTTCAATATCCATAGTACAAAATCGCAAAAATCCGGATCGTGTCGGACGTCGCATCTGTACGTGCGTACACGCACTACTAAATCGTATACAGTGTGCGATGCTCAGTACTACTTCGAAAGTCAGGAATGTACTTGCGTATTCGTACGTATACGTACTACTCAATTTCGTACGAAAACGCATCCAGTGTGCGGCCGGCGTAAAGATTTGATTTTATCAATTTAAGATTTTCCGACATCCCACGCAATTAATTTGTGTCAAGGAATCACTCGTACGGTGTGAGTCCCCGCCGCGCACGGTTATAAATAATTTTGTACTTACTGCATCTTATCATTTTTACAAGAATTGAGCATCGGTATTATGGATCCTCTCTATAAATAGAATTTATTTATATTATGTAAATTAAGCCGGACAAGTTGAGGTATTATAATATTAGTGGCCAGCTAGTTTTTCTGTGGTGTGCGTGCTTCGTTTGGACCGCTTACGTTAAGGCTGCGTCTCACGTACGCGGAGCTCCTAATAACTATCCTGTCTTTCAGTCTCAAGCGGTGTACTAACATTTCTTTGTCCATTAAAACGCGCGACTCAAATATAAATTATATACTTTATAAAAAGATTTTTTTTTAAATCTTATCATCGAAATTAACTGAGGTTTCAGTGGCACTAATGTCCGATACATTTAGGTAGGTATATTATCTATGGGCGAACGGAACAATCGAATAATCCAAAAAAATCGAGTTCTGTTGTTGAGAGTTGTTCTTTAGATACATATCTCGCATGGAAAAATTAGACGAGTCCGAAAATAAAATAAAATGCAATTTAAATTTTTTGAAAAGGGACAAACATGACTGATTATTTGAAAAATTTGGCAAAAAAACAACGACATAAGTCAACTTGGTTCAACGTTCTTTTGAAAAAACAAAACTAGTGGTGCAAAAATTAGATAAAAATAACAAAGGCTTTAACTTGCAAACAAATTAAATTCCCAAATTTTGTTTTGGCTCTCCTGAAAGCCTGCATTTATTGACTCATTCAGTTGTTCCTTTTGCCCACAGATATATACATGCATCCTTTTTCTGGAAATTATATAAAACTGCTTCGAAGCAAAGTAACAAACAGTGTAATACTGTCACTAATTTATTTAATGTGTAACTTCATGGCAGATTCCAATTTTTTTTTTTAATATTATATAATTTTCTGTTTACTATAGATATCATCTTAACATACCTATATTAACTGTGGATTTACCTATCATATTTACCATCATGGTATTTAACATATTACCAACAGTTCATTTAAAGTTTAACATCACGTGACTGCTATCCAAAGTCGTGATTGGATGCCCAAAGAGGAAAAACCCAAAATTTGCATTAAACGTTCATTTCGCAATCCTTGAAATAACTCATTATTAAGCATACTATTATTTTTTGTCTTAACATTGCGGATAAACATCCAAGTTATAAAACTGCTTTCACATTGCATTTAGATGAATTTCTGCAAACAGGATCCAACCCACACATTAAGAAAAAGTCACATAAGTATGTTTACCAACGATCATCTGTCCTACATGGAAATCCGTTCATTTTGTCTATGTCGCTCGCGGTCAGTGCGTGCCGAACTGTCAAAATAGACCGATAGACCGAACCCTCGGCCCACGACGCGTCGCGCCGCACCCGCCTCGATGCGCGTCGTCCTCTGCGTATCGTGGTGTCGTTATTTCCAGAAGACGCGTGACGTCATCGCCGGCGCGTGTCGCCGCTCGTGACGGCCCGTGACGCAACCGGTGACGCGCGCCTGACGCTGCCCTGGCGTCTTGGACGTGGACGTCTTGACGCGTCATTTGACCAAGCCGCGCATTTCAAAAGCTGGTATCTCCATTCGTCTAACGTCGTATGATCTTTAAATAAAATTCTCTTCAACTTAATATTATAACTTACTAACTAACCGTCACGCCGTTTCCCCGCAGGGGTAGGCAGAGAAGATAGAACGCCATATTATTTTGTCTTGTCACACCACTTTTGCTTCGGCTACATTCATACATCTTCTCATGCAAGCTCTACGGTTGTTGAGGCTTATAACAGGATCATACACATCATATTTGTAGTATTTGATCATGCCAGGGTCTTTCGCGGACGCCCTCTATTCCTGTTGCCTTCAGCATTACGTTCACTTCTAATTCGTCCATTCCTCGCTCAGATTTTCCACACAAGCACCTTTAACACAAGTCAAAAATAAAAACTATACAAAAAAAAACCTTTTTTAAATTTTTGCAAGGTTTTTGGCTATGTTACAATCTGTATTTTCAATTCGAGCTTTTATACATTTAAAATGAAATTATTTCCCTTTGTAATATAATAATTTTACATCATAGTTTTCAGACAATGGCCCGAACTAAACAACAATACCGCAATTAAACACCAAACTGTCGTATTGTTTTTGCTAAAAATATACGAAAACACAATCGTAACACGACTGTTGAAATGCCGCGTACGAATTTAGTGATAATTGTTCGCACACACAAAAAAATTAACGACGTTTAAATTTCTTCTCTGACAGGACAGAACGGATACCGCACCGAAGCGACACGGACCGGTGCGTAACGACTTTTTCTCCGACGATTCCCACCGAAAAAGAGCGCGATCCGAGTCAAATCGGCAGTCTGGGCTGTTCCGGTTCCGAACACGGCACCTCCGGGTTAAAGTGGCTCGGCGCAGTACCACCCTACCTCGTATAACGGGACTACTCAGACAGAGCGCGGATAAACTTGCGACTTAAATTGAATAAATTCTCAAATGTGAGTAATCTAGAAAGTAAGTACAGATCGTTTAGCGTTAAAAAATTAAAAAATATTTTATTAATCCCAATTATAATAATTTCGTTGTCTGTCTGTCCGTCCGTCCGCCTGTCTGTCTTTCTGTCCCGTAACTTCGTGTAACGTCCGTAACTTCTATATTATTTTTTCCTTTTTTTCATTTTTTTAATGTAATTTTTTTTTCTTTTCTTTTTTATATAAATAAATAAATACTTATTCCTTAGGAACTAAATACTTAGTCCGCTTTAGGGCAATGGAGGAAAGGAAGAGTATTGTGCAAGAAATTCCGGAAAAATCAAGGGAGCACGCGCCCAGCACTAAACACGTGACGAAGAAGAATATAAGTACTGATGCATGGAGGTACTTCACTTCCCCGTGCATACTGCTGACAGTGCATGGGTGTCAGACAAATTGCTTACCAATCAGGGAATAGTCTTAACTAATGACTGACAGTTTGGGCCATAAAACCGGGTTCCGCCGCAGTTTCGGTTTCGAAACTTTCGACCGAAGTTTGCGGATCACGTTCGGCTCTAAAAATTTCACTAATTTGTTCATTAAAATAATTTTAGTACACGAGTAGTTCTTGAAAATGCATAGGTAGAGGGTGTATCATAGCTAGCAGCAAAAACTTTACAGGTGGATTCCTGCCTTGATAATGAGTCGGAAATGTTCAAGCAACTATGACCTAATATCAATAGTTATGGAGATTTGCAATATTAAAGATTTTTTTTATTTCTGACTTATTTTTTGCAAAAAGTTGAACTATCATTACAGTAACTTATATCGATTATGAAAAATTCATTCGAATCGTACAAGTCGAATAAAATATTAAAAACCTTGTAAAAAATGTATTTTAAAATTTTGCATCGTTTTTATCATTATCAGTTAGTGTAATAATAGCTCAACTTTTTGCAAAAAATAAGTAAAAAATATTGAAACAAAAAAATTCAAACTTTCATATTGCATATCTGTATGATCATCAACAATGATCTAATAACTAACATAACTATATCAACTCATTATCCAGAGACGCCCTGCATATCTAAATATCTTTTTGCTAATTAAATTATTGTTTTTTATTTAATTTAACCCGAATAAACTGTTATACGTTTATAGAAAAACACACTAGATTTCAGGGTATAATGTCTAATTAAGTTTCGGTTTCGTTTTCGGTTTCGGTTGAAAAACTAATTTCGGTCGGTCTCTAATCTTGACATTTTCTCAGAACAATCAACTGAGTAACTAACCAACTCGTTCTATTTGGATCAACCGAAACTGTGATGTCGACAGACTGTCGATTGATTGAACAGAAATCTAAATTAAAAAAATCTGTTTTTCTACATCATTTAACTGAAAATTCCAGTATTTTCGCTTATTATAAATTAACTAGTTGTGCGATTTGTGCTACTTCAAAACACAAAATATAACAAAGACACAAATCAATAATGTCGTACTAAGGAATATCATAATCATAAAACATTTTGATATTAACATTTTTGAAACAACAAATGGTATGTTTTAGTTAATCAAGAAGGAATACCCATGTAAACTCGTATACAGTTGCCGGCAAACTTCTTGGACATTTTTCGGCGTGGTAGGGGAATGCGCAGAAGACAAATTTTGGGTCTCGTTGGTGGAATGGTACATGCGCAAACTCTCCCCCACTTCGCCGAAAAATGTTCAACATGTTTGCCGGCATCTGTACACACATTTTTTATACCTATTATATATTATATTTCCGCGATACAAATGAATAAACGAAATCTCCTGAGGAGGTATTGAGAGATTGTTTAAAAAAAACATAGTCTTATTGCTGTTAGCCTTGAATGGCCAAAGTGGGGTCCGATCGTTAAACAAGAATAACAGGCATCCAATTCAAACATTAGTTATATAACATAATAATTAAGCGCAACCCTGCTATTAACCACATTAGAATACAGAAAAAAAATATTTTGAGTTTGTCCAAAGGAGTTTAAAAAATTAAAATAATATTTCAGGCGTGTCCTAGTGTCATGCTTATAATTCAGAAGAGTCCGATTCCAATCAAAAATAGATATCTCATTAGTGACATCCGTGGTTAATTAAGGGGAATGAAAAAGCTTTGGATGCCGGTTGCGCTAATGATTATTACAACGCACATATGAAACAGGTTGTAAAATTTAAATATATATATACAACTTTGATGGACGTGGTATTCTATCATGGGTGGAAATGGCGAACGTTACATTGTGTAAAGTGATCACTTAAACTAGCCGTACGATAGGTCGTGAGCCCTATGAACACCCAAAGACTTCATATATATTTTGTCTCTATGAGACATCTTTAATGTAACTGAAAAAAAAATTTAGTATATCATTAAATTCTCATTATAATTAATAGGACCAGAGAGAAGTAGGCAGTTGGTTTCTTGTAGGTTAAGAGGATGAATATTTTTATATACGTTTGTTTAAAGAAATCTTAACAAATGAGAAAACTCGCGCGCTACTGTCTCACGCTCTCATAATTCCTTCTGCACTCTCGATATGTAGGCCGACCGACAATATTCTTATAAATTAACAGGACACTAACTGCCTCACACTTGGACGTAAGAACCTATATCGGTACATTTCCAAGAGTATTTCCGGGGAGGGAACTTCCGGTTTGGAGCGATTTAGTTTGACATCTTCTCCGAGACAAATGTATGCACCAAGACACTAGTTCTCACATATTGTTGGGAATTGTAAACGGTGTTCAGAAAAAGTGTTATAAGAGCTATTTATCGCTTTTCAGAACGGCTTCCATTATATGCGGAATATAAAAGTAAAGGCAAAAATATACAATAAATATATTGAATGCAAATCAATCCAGGATTATTAATTTAGAATGTACTTCAAAGTACATTTTTCATAATGTTTTGGATATTACTGCCTTTGCTTTTATACCCCACACATGATCGTGTAGGTGAAAATAGTAAGGGATAAGTTTATGATTTACATCTCCTAATAATGTTATAAGTTTGAATAGGACTTCATAATATGTTTTATATATATATTCATATATTGTTAGAGCGAAAATACAAGGAAAAATTTGTAGATAGATAATGTCATGCTGGCGACCATCACAAATTAAAATTTTGTGATTTTCTTTCAAAGTGCGTTAGGGCGACATCTGTCGAATGTCGCCCAATATTATTATGTGGTATAAAGCGACATCTGGCGCCCTCTTAGTGCTTTTGTAACAAACCAGACGCGATAAAGTATTGAACAGAGAAACATCTCAGTTATTTTAAACCTGAAATTTACTATTTATTGGGATAAGTGTGACCAAAGAGAAGTATTTCTTCAGATCCAGTCAAGGGATCAATTGTGATCAATGATAGGCCCAGCAAGATCAGATCAGATCCCAGATCCTAGCAAAGAATATACTTAGTAAAGACCTAAAACCTAACGACTTTATAATATTGAAAATTTCAAATAAGGTGTAGGATTTATTAAATCGGTCCTAGTGTAGATCCCTGGACCACGCCAAAGATAATGTTTTGATTTTATTGAAATATCCGTTAAATCATTTCAGGATAACAAAGAAGTCATAAAAGTGAAAGACAGCGTTCTCAAGAACGTGCACATTCAACATTCGAGGTCCTTTTATTTTTATTTTTAAGTACGTTTTTGTAAAAGAAAAATAGATTTTTGATATATAAACCTGATTGCTAATTGTATGAATAATATTGAACCCTAATAATACAGCACTATTTACTAATTTCCAAAATTTTGTAATAAGTATAGTGGCTTGAGGTCGTGTAGAGGTTACAAGTTGAGAAGATAAATAATAGGAATAGCATTTAAAAATACAACTCGTTTAAAATACAAAATTATAAAATAATGTGTGTCATTGCACGTTTTGATCGTCCTAAATCTAAACAATGGTTCTATATTTGAAATCATATTGCCCAACACGAACCAATACGAACAAAGCAAACGAACGCAGCGTTCCATATTTGAAACCGCTTTAAAGGAAAAAAATAATTTCATCACAATGGCTTGATCCAATTACACGCTGAATATTCTATGGAAATATTCCAAACTCGGGGAAATTCGCTGTATTCCTATGTGAATAAATATAGGATACTTATACATAATATATGTATATATTATTAACTTTTAAAGACGTCTGAACAAGTTATCGCCTACGTAATCATACAAAATTCGAAAGAATTAGTAAAAATGATTCGGAATCTTAATAAAACTATCTCTTAAATCGCTACCGATATCAACAGGTAAGCGCGAAAGCGACGAAACTAGGTAAGCCACGTGATATAGTTAAATTAATTAAATAGCGTACCCGCGATACCTTTGCACTCCTCAGTCATCGCTTTCAACATGCGAGAGAGACAGAGAGGCAAAGCGGCAACGTAAGCGTTTTCCAAAATAGAAAAAAAAACGCGAAAAACGAACGGCGCCATACGCGCGAAAGAGACGCGATCTGAGGAAAAACACGTGCGGAAAATGTATGGGAACAACTCGGTAAATATACCTTTCTCTTTCAGCACGGGCAACGAGACGCCAGCGTGAGCGACAGAGATGCAAACATGTAGTGAAATTCTTATCGGAGCACGTTCAATAAAGACGCAATACTAAATTTCTCCGCGCTGCTCTTGCGTAATGCGTCTTCAACGAGAGTGAAAGAGATGAGTGCGCGTAATCACGTCGGCCGGGCTCGACACATTTAATAATAGGTCATGGCCTAGCTTCGGTATTAGAAGCCAATAAATAGATCAGATGTTCGTTATTATCGTTATTTTCTACGTTCATTAACGAGCGTATGAAAAATAAATTGTCACAAGCAACCATTGTTATCAATGCGGGCAGCGGGGCAAACTCGAAAGTGGAGCGACGAAAATTATTTACGCGGGATCGTACCTACTGTCAACAATATACAGAAACGCTTAGATGTGTCTGAAAATAAATTGTTCTAAATTCAATATTGAGTTAAGCAGAAAAACATGGCATTTTGCACAGCTGCCATCTTCAATATTGAAAAATAAAATACTTACATCAAAACTACACACTTATGCACAGTGCACATTGTACACCCAAAGAAACGAACAATCCAGATGACCCCCCACCGTGAACATTTTCTATTCGCTCTGTCAAGGTTTCAAGTTTAATTAATTAATTTACTTGTTTTCTTCTTCTTCTATAATATAATACTTTATATATCAATAAATTCTAAAAGAATATCAGCCTTTTTACTAAAATATCTTTACACACTCAAGATGCCTTTGAAAAAATAATTTCTCATAATTTTCAAACCATTTTTTAGAGTCAGATTTATAAAAGAAAACGGTATTGATTTCTTATATTTCAATGTCTCCTTGTCGATCTCAGTACACAATTAATTGTGTATGTATATATATTGAGGAGGCCAAAACCCACCAAGGGTTGTAGTGCCAAGAGTGATGATGATGATGATATTTAATTTATGTAACATTTATTGTGCGTCCGTTCTGAAGAAGACATGGGGGTATCGAAACCGACAATATAACATTATAATTATGTGCAACCAATGCCACGTTAGGTAATATCAAAAATATCGTTTTTATTCGACAATTTCAAACATAAAATTTAATTCCAAAAAAAATTAAGTTGAATTCAACGTCCAGAGTTCGTTAATGGGTAGAAAATGTATTTAAAAAGGGGCGTTATACGATAACTCGCAAGTTATATATTGCTTATCTCTTTACGGTTAAAATGTGAATATCAAGTTCACAGTAAGTACATAAACGATGCCGAATATGAATCTTCGGCCATGTTAATATCAACAGTACCGAGAATATCTGCCACCGGCCAAATTATTGATCAACGCCAAATGGTGTATTTGCATGTATTAGTTTCGTTTTATTCGTGAACATAAATAATTTGATTGTCTGCTCTAGTGAATGCAAATTCACGTGTCTGCACAGTACAACAACAGTGTGACAATCTCGTCATAAACAACATTTTAATAAATAATAAAATGTATTGTTATCTATAATTATTATAATTCAGTTTTGTGTGTAATATACCACTGCGATATTTGTGATTTGTTCGATCGCCGACAGATGGTAGGATCGTATTCAATAAATTGAATTAAGCTATCTGTTTGTGCTTAGTTCAACTATATTTGTAGCGTGCTCGACTACAACGAACGAAGGAATAATTTAATACAGTCGTTAGTAATAAAATGAGATCGTTATTTGTCATAACGAACCAACTGGGAAATTATCGTTGACCGGAGTAGCGCTTGCTAATGACGCGTCAACGTGGCAGGGGATTCCCGCTTTTATCTTTTTTATGCTCTTGTTGTTTTTATTGATTTATTCGAGGAAAAATTCTCAGGATTCACTTAGCTAAATACTATCCAAATAAAAAGTAGATTTCGGAATAATTGGGAAGGGCGGGGCTTTCAGCGCGTCCTTGCCATTGCTGTGCCGGTGACTTTCCGCTCGACTTTATATGATCTTTGACGATTTTTATTAGCGATTTTTTTTTAGTATTTTCACATAGAAAAAATTGTCTAAAATATTGTTGCTGAAGGGTATCTGGTCCTGGAATATTTCAATATTCCAGTCCATGCTAGAATAATAGTAACAGATGCAATAACGAATGAGATTCTAGAATGAACGTTATTCGTTCTAGAACCTCATTAACCAGGTTCTAGAATGAATGTAATTCGCTATAGAACCTCACTAACCCACTGCACAAGTACGATAAACTAAAGGCGTCAACGATACCAAGGACGTCAAAGATACCAAATACATTGTCTCTCAAACATTCTGTTATTGTTTTCTAAACGCGATGACGCGTACACGTCATGACGATATTCTCATTCTCAAATATCCCAATAGATAGTAATGTGACTAGAAGCGGCAGTCGCAATCCCAGTTGTGTTCTGACCTTCAATGACCGTCTAGCGGAGTACTTACATAACAACAAGAATGAATGAAGAAGTTTCCATTTTTTAATAGATTAATTATGAAAATTTAAGTAAAATTAAACAAAGATGTGAAAAAATCATCAAAATATCTCTACAAATGAAAGAGTTGCGAGACTTTAAAGTTGCGCTTCAAAATTAATTTCATGCTACGGTCAGCGTGTGACGTCACTTGACCTAGACGACGCGACTAGTATTCGCTTAGTGCCTGTGGTGCGACAAGGTCAAATGACGTCACAGCCGTTCCGCGCTAAAATACGTAAATCTAAATAATCTATTTCTCAGTCATTTACTGACTGATTTCAATTTTTTAAACTGGATTATTAGTTTTGATCTATATTTTAATTATATTAAGTTAAATATAATATTATCGACATTATGAAACTTCTCCATTGAAATATAAGACGTATAGTGCCATTTTTCGACTACCTAGTGACAGAGCAGAGCTAGTGAGTTGAAGTTTATCGTGTTAATATAATGAAATGAACGAAGGCAAGAAGATGAAAAGTGAAAAAGTGGCAAATGGTGACTCACGATATCGTGGCCGTGGCTGTTGCTCCTGACCACCTCCGGGGCCATGTACTCGATGGTGCCGCAGAAGCTGTAGGCGCGGCTCTCGTCGGGCTGGAACTCCTTGGACAGGCCGAAGTCCGTGAGCACCACGTGGCCCGTGCTGTCCAGCAGGATGTTCTCCAGCTTCACGTCGCGGTAGATGATGCCCAGCTGCGAGGAAACAATGCGCATCAATCGTCAATGTTCATTCATTTATATTTTCTTTCTACAATTTTTAACTTTTTTTAAAGAGAGATGCGAACACGGAATGCGTGTCGCATCAATATTCTTACTATTTTCAAACTAAGCTGAACGCTTGTGTTATGAAAATAGGATATAATAACTTGCCTGGAATGGGGCTTGAACCACCGACCACCATATAGACCACTAAGGCCCGGTTGTTTCAAGTTCGATCAAAGTAAGCGGTCGATAAAAGCATAGATTTTTACGAAAACGGATCGTCTGATTGGTGGAGAACGTAAAATTTCAGTTTAAACTCTACGCTTACTTTGATCGAATTTGAAACAACCGGGCCTAAGCGAGAGTCATAGCAACAATTTAATTTGAATTTTTAATTAACATTTTTAACTTGATTTTCAATTGTTCAGAGACCTTTTTTGTACTTAGGTACAATTAGTTTCTCAGTGTTCTACAATGTGGTGATATTGGGTGACTCTAGAGAAGGTCTCTCTGTCCTGCGCTGCCCGGAATAGTTCTTCCACGCTTCTTTTGCTGTGAGCAAACATTCTAAATGAATATATAATGAAATCTATACTAATAATATATAGAGGTAAAGTTTGTATCTTTGGATGTAGGAGGTAATCTCCGAAACTACTTATCCGATATTAAAAATTCTTTCACCAATATTTAGAATGGTCTTTCAGGATGAACATAGGCTATACATTATCCCGTTAAAATAGAAAGGGCTCCTCGTGGTGATCCATTTTACAACTAAAGTATATGAAAAAATGGTCGAGCGATGCGTTTTTTACGAATGCTGCCTTAACAGTAAGAGATATTTAAATATGTATTTTCTATTGAGAACTTGTAGAACTCAACATGTTCTGTAAAAAAGTCCATAATAACATATATCTATATGTTAAGGTTAATACACAAATTGATAAAAAATATGACTAAAAGTTACTAAAAATCTCCGCGTGCGAAACCGCCGGCACAACTAGTATATTATAAACCCGCATAGAATTCTAACTCATTCAAATTACTAACTTTCGGCAACATGCATAAAGATAAAAACTTCAAACTAAGACCCAAATATTTGTGTTAGCTTCAAAAGTTGTAACCTCGTGGGAGGAACCTCGTAAATATTAAAATCATAACACAAAATACACCACAGGCGCGCATCGCGATATTTATATTGATATTGTGTTCCTGCAAATCGGCGACATTAACCAACTCAACTTAAAACCACTCAATTTTATTGCGCACTAAATAACCAACAAAATTGACATCAGGCCTGACTCGAAGTAATATTGAAAAGGGCTATATGTGAAATCAACACTGGGCCAATCGACAGTGGATCCGCGCGCATGCAGAAGTGACGGGGCCGCTTCCGTCAGCTGATTCCGGTCAAGGGTGGATCACATCGATTGGGCGAAATGTTCCCTTTGTGCACCGGGACACGACCTACTCCCAGACCCTTAGTCAAACAGCGGGAAGTTGCCGACGGCGGGTAACTTCACTAACTCCGCTTCGCTCGTAAAACTTGCAAATTAAGCGGAAGCACTGAGAGAAATTTCTTTCAATTTTCTATTTTACTTGTGTGTTTTATTACAAAGCCGGGATCACAAAATCAAACATTGGATTGAAACGAGCTTACAGTAACAAGAGTTCTTTATTAATTTACTAGGCCATAATAGCCTGGTTTATAGTAAGTTTAAAGCAAAATTTATATGTTAGTGTACATTTAATTTGTAATGTTTAATCAAGATATAGATGTCTCATAGAGACGAAGCTATATTTTTATAAGGGAAAGTAGGAATGGAAGTCTTTTTTTGGGTGTTCATAGGGCTTACGACCTATCTACCATACGACTGGCTTAAGTGATCACTTTACACAACGTAACATCATCATTTCCACCGATGATAGACTACCACATCTACCAAATTTTTGGAAGTTGTATATATTGGAAGTGAACACCCAAAAACTTCCATACCTACTTTCCCATATAAAAATATAGTTTCGTCTCTATGAGACATCTATAATATATCTTGATTAATGATGCCCCCCTGGTGATAAAATCCAGTATCGTGTTCTTGAAAATTTTGGGCATACTCAAAATATTGTAATGTTTAATTGAAAAAAATATTGGAAATATTGTAACTTCCACAAGTAATGTATACTGTGTTATCTAGATATTATGTAAAAGGTGAAATTTGTAATAAATAATAAATAATAAAATATAATTCTAAATATTGCATAGCTTTTTTATACAGGAAAAATCTGTCGCAATTATCAATTCGAGTCAACAATGACGTTTCGAAGATAAGCGACGTCAAAGTTTGCATTTTTTTCCTTAATATTTCTGGCTTATCTTTTGTAATCTGTACCTCCGTAGCTGTCGACATTTTACCCGAAGCGTATACAATATTTTCTATTCAAAATTAAATGAAAAAGAATCGTCCAAAGTTTTTGCTACTAGACTACTACTAGACACGTATATAATTTATTACCAAAAAATTGAAGTAATAATGTTATAACACGGTACTTTCTAACAATTAATATAATAATTCAGGATAAAATTGAAAAAAAAAACATTTGTTCAGATTCTTGAACGAAAAGTCATAAAATTTGTAAATTAAATGAGGGGCGCATTGTAATAATTTAGTCATAAAATTAAAAACATCTACATTCGCCTTGAGTCCTGACTCGATTAGCAACGAATTAAAATTATAAAAAGATTTACCAATACAGTTTAGAAGAGCGAACGTGACATTTAAACGTGTAATGACAAACATACTCAGGTATGCGTACACACAACGATCATACCTACTTGTTTATTATTTATTAAGCTAGAAAAATCGCGAGACATAATAATTTGGCAGGATTTTCAAGCTGAAAATTCATCAATAGAAAATCTTTTTTTTTTTTTTTTTAATTATCTATTCACTTAAACCTAATACTAAATATAATAAAATAATAATACAATGTCAATGTACAAATGTCAAGATCGTGTAATTTCGACCTTTGCGTGTTGCTTGAGCCGCGCGCTGATTGCGTGTCACACTCTAATTATATAAAGTTTTAGTTCCAGTAAGTTACGAATTTAGGAACCGACAGATGACAGATAGCTGACAAGATTTATTATTAGAAAATTACATTAGATAAATAATGTACCTACTTGTAATTAATTTTTAAGGTCTCTTACGGTTTTTCATAAATAATAAATAAATAGTCGCGAGTGAAAATTTTATAGTTTTGACTTTCCGGCCGATTTATTTCTACATTGTTTATTGGAAATTTTATATAAAACTAGTTATAGCCCCTCAAAATGACGGAACATTGGTTCGCGTCCTTGCTGAGCCCTAGTATATATTTATAGTATCTTTTTGGTGCTCCACGGAGAGGCGGCCGTAGCAGCATACGTGAAACGGCCAGTTCGGGTTTGGTGGCCCGGGGTTCAAGCCCCGACTCCGGCCGTTTAATTTGTTATTTTAGCCGTGAATTCGAACGAAATTACGGACGCTACACGAAGTTACGGGGACAGACGGACGGACGGACGGATGGACGGATAACGAAATTATTGCCTGTCGATGTCTGGCACGGTTGTAATGTCTGTATTGACAGGGGTAACAGAGCTAGCGAGCGACAATGGCGTAAAATGTCATTTTTAATAACGCCATAAATAACTTTTATTATTAATACACCTTCAATTGCAAATACATTTGATATTTATTCTTTCACTCATAAATTAAGTGTATTTTCAATCAAAAATACTTTTTATGATGGTGGCAATTATAATAACTGGTCTATTTTTAAAATATCTCGCTAACTTCCGTCGAGCGTCGCAACACCTAGGGCATTTTTAAACGAAGTTTTATGCTTCTTGATTATTGCTTGATTATTACATTAATTTTTTAGTTAAAGAAATAGAGGAAGAAATAGAAGAATTTTAGTTAAATAGTTTACATTACTTGTATCGATATTTTTACTATTTGATTAGAATTTACTATGTCTATCAAGTAAAAAAAGGCATAACGATATATTTATCAAATGAAAATGAATTAATATGCTACGGCAATATTAGTCGACCAGACCTTGAATGGTAGGTAACAAGTGACAGCTAAAAAAGTGCTTCCACGTACTCATTATGAGATATGAAATTTATTTATTAACTAACTGTAACCCGTCAAAAATGATATTGAACATTGGTTCGCGTCATTGCTCAGCCCCACTATATATTTATAGTATATTTTTGACGCACGGAGAGGCAGCGGTAGCAACATTCGTGAAGCGGCCGGTTCGGGTTTGCTAACCCGGGGTTCAAGCCCCCTCATCGGACCTTTAATTTGTTTTTTAGCCGTGAATTCGAACGAAATTGCGTAAGTTACACGAAGTTGCGGACGGACAGACAACGAAATTATTATGTTTGATTCTAGACATTTTAATTTTGAATGTCAAAATTATAGACCTTCATCGACAGCCAACCAGAGGAAGACCAAAGAACTCCTGGATGACTCACTGCTCCAAAATTCTACAGAGAAACGACCTGGACGAAAGCGATACCCGGAATATAACAAAGAAAGTAAATATTATTAATATTATTAATATTTAAAGCATTAACTTTGTGGTTAGACATTATAACAGATTGTTAGTTAACTTTGTTAAAACCACTACCAGATTTTAGGTCTACCGGTTTCGAGATGTACCCGTCTCTTCGTCAGGACCAACACTACACCACTACATTCACAACACTACACACCTCAACCATAGTATTGTTACACTTCCACCAATAATTGATCACATGCGTGTTAGTCTTGTCAGGGACAAACATGCACAGTGCATGCTAACCTAACCTAACCTAACACGCATGTGATCAATTATTGATGGAAGTGTAACAATACTACAGTTGAGGTGTGTAATGTTGTGAATGTAGTGGTGTAGTGTTGGTCCTGACGAAGAGACGGGTACGTCTCGAAACCGGTAGACCTAAAATCTGGTAGTGGTTTTAAGAAAGTTAAATAACAATCTGTTATAAAGACAGTAAAGCTTAAGAACGAGAAGAGCCCACCCCAACAGCCTACCTAGGCAATAAATTGGGACAGCATAGGGTAGAAGAAGAATTTTGAACGTCAGAATGTTCTGGATTATCATAATGATCACAAAAAACTTTTTTAAATATCCAATAAGGCCAGAACGTGTCAAGGACTCGTCGCGTATTTCAAAGAATATTTTTTCAGGATCGATAAATATTCACAAATTCCTCTCAGTCAAATGTAATAGAAAAATTCTCTGGCACCGCCGCAGAAACAAGACGTGAAAATGGCAGATTGCAAATAATGTCTTGGCTCGTCACAAACTTCAATAGGACTAAGGTTTTTTGAAGTGCAATTAAATTGTATAAATAATGAAAAATATAATGCACTAAGTTTCAACCCAAATGATCACCTTTCGATATTGTATGACAATTTGACACCGGTCTTCTAGGAGAGTAGCTATGGTGGCAGACCACTGTCTTTGCATGTGAAAAGCTTGGCGCGTCTTAAATATTTTTAATTTCAATCAAGATTTTAAAGGTGTCGGGTATCGATACTGGTGAAAATAAAAAAGTTACGAATTTTTTTAATAAGCTATAATTATACACGGTTATCTCGCAGCAAGTAGCAATACTTTGAATAGAAAATATTATTTAGGTTTTGCGTGAAATGTCAACGAGGAGGTAAGCGACATCAAAGTTGGCATTTTTCTCAATATTTCTGACCTATCTGTCTTATGTAAAACGTTGGAAGTAACATAAAAGTAGGAAACTTTATTGGAAAATTAATTTTTGGACTTGTATCAAAGCTAGTGAATTTGTAATATTCGAACATAAATTACTTTCATTATAGTCTAACGTTTTACAAAAGAAGGCAGAAATATTGAAAAAAAACTTTGATATCGCTTATTTCCTGTTGACATTTTAATCAAAACGTAAAAAATATTTTCTACTCAAAATCGAATGAAGAAGACTCTCGAGGTTTTTGCTACTAACTGTGGGACACCCTGTATGTGATTGTTTTCGTGGGAAATTTTACTGGGGACCGGCTGAATAAAACATATCTATCTACACATTACAATGCCATAAGAGATTTAGAATTAGAAGAATGTTTTAAATTTCACCAAATTAATCGCGATATAAGGAAAAAAAATTCAAAAATTATTATATAATGCATTATTTGAAAACTGGAAATGAATAAAGCACTAAATGCCAGAATGTTCATTTAAAGATACAAAATAAAAAGCGAATATAGTCATAATCGCTCTTTATGTGCTTATTTACGCATATGTATGTTCATTAATATTTTCAACACTAGACCTCTTTCCATTTATGAAAGACTATCGAATTAGTGCGTGTAAGTCGAGCGTACGAGGCACATTGTTTCGTTGTGTTGGTGTTTATAACCGTAAACATCAACACAACGAAATAATGTGCGTCGTATGCACGGCTTACACATACTAATACGATTGTCTTTCTTAAATGGAAAGAGGTCTACCTCACGTGAGTTAGTCATTTTAATACTAAAAACAATAAAATACTCATGTCGTTTAGTACCATATTTATAAAAATGACGCCGAACTTATTTATAAAAAAAAAATGTATGCGATATGCATTCCCATATAACTAGGAAATTAACACAGATAGGACTTCAGTGCAGTATTTAATGTGTTGGCGAAGGCATATAGTACTAATCTGCATATTTATCTTAAAAATATATATTTTTGGCACTTACTGCTTTATTCATTTCCTGTATTTATTTGTAATTAGTATGTAGGTACTTATAAATATGGAGGAACACATTGTAATTAACCGGCGCGACGATTTTGCTCGGGCACTCGTGATTTTTTTAAAGTTTTCCTTTACCTTGTGCAGCTGCTCAATGGCTAAGATGACTTCTGCGATGTATATCCTGACGTGCTCCTCGGCGAAGCGCTCCTTGGTGTACAGGTGCGTGAACAGCTCCCCGCCGCTGACGTAATCTGAGAAAGAAAACTGCATTGTAGTCGAATCGTTTCATGAGAGTCATTCGGCCGTATTCTGAAAATACAATAATAAATGGGATCTTAAGATACTTAATATATGAGAATAAAAAATAAAAAAACGATACGTCGGCGTTTGTTTCTTTCAGTTTCTATTTGAGAGAGAGAGGGAGACAACGCGACAATGCGATGCGAGACATGGCGGTTTTCCGTCAAACGTCAAAATATATATATACGAGTCCAACAAGCTGTGGGACAAGAACCTTTTTTTATAAGCTTTATACACAGCATTAGTACTTATTTCACGTAATTTTAGTCGAAACATGAGAATGTGAGGTTACGTTAGCGATAGGTACTTCGGTAATACTTTTGATGCTCTCAGACCAGACCGCCTGGATAAAAAGGCACCGGAGAAATCACTTCTATAAAGACATTGCAGACATCGGACATCGCAAATAAAGGTATTTAATTTGAGAGAGATATTATGTGAAAATATACAAATCGCCTTATTTGAGTACGACGAACACCGAAGTATATCTACATCTCATTTATTTATTTATTTTTATTTTATTCTTTAAAGTGTTGGGATGACCATCTTTGCTCCCAAAATTGCTATTTTAGGTTAGTTTGTCGTTTCTGTTTCAGAATCAAGTGGACACTGCCGTGTTTTTTACAAAAACAAAACGTTGATACATGTAATCAGTGAGTTAAAACAGTTGTCGATAGACTTTGTCACTGAAATATAAAAAAAAATCTCTACAAAACTGCATATTATCCTCAATTTGGCCATTCTGTGGACTCTGCCGATATTGTTTCTACATGATTCGTGTATAAATAGTAATGCAATCTGTTTACAAATCTACTATCAAACAAAATTTCGATAACGATATTTTAACATGATGGCAATGCAGATGTAGTTTACATTCCGAGTCCCGAATCTGAAATAAATCTGAAATGTACTTTGTGTATTAAAAATATCACTGTTACTTGAATAAATTAACGCTTTATCTAAATTAGATGTTAATCGATGTGTCGACTATTTTTTTTATTAAAGATTTCCAATTTAATTGAAACCAAAAAACGGTAGCTGGGTTGGAAAGGTCGCGACAAGCCGGCCGGCATTAGCGACCGAACTAACAACTTTCTAAAACGTGAGGTCGTGTTAAAAGTAAGACCCGCTCACTCATCGACACTTGCACTAAGTCGTTTTTTTCACAGCTTTTCAAATTCTTATTGGGCTATCGGGCTCTCAATTGGACGTGGTTATGCAGAAAGCATGCAACCCAAAACACATGGAACTGAGAAAATGACCTCTAAAAGTTTGAAACTACAAAAACATAATAAGTCGACATTTGATTCCTTTATTGCATATTTTTTGCATAGGTCCCATTGTAGAGGTGTATTTTTTTTTTTCAATGTAATTATATGAAAAAATCTTTTACTTACGAAGATATGACGCGTTTAACAGGTTCGATTCCTTCTACAAAATGTCTAAATGTACAAAAAAACAGTACCTTTTTTTCTATGTGGATTTCGTTAAATTTGATAAAGCATGAAGTAAATAGTCCATACTACATGAATGTGTGTGAACCAATATTTTTGTTTGCCAAGGATTTGTAAATTTGTAGCAGCAGAAAACAGTCAAACCACTTTTTTTGAGTTAATTTAATGGAGTTGGCCGTGATGTAAGAAAAATATTGAATTTACAAAAAACTATATCATTTAAAAAACTATATCAAGATTGAGCTGTTCAAACCCGTATATAACTCATTTTTGACATTTTGTGTGTTGATCGCTTTCTGCGTAACTACCAATTAATACAATGTCTTTTTGCTATGTCCTGCAGGCGGTAATTGAAGACACTTTGCAAGTTTTCACAAATAAATACTATTCTCAAAATAAATACAAATGACATATATCAATTTATTTTAAATTACATACATAACAAAAACATGATTTTTATTTACTCTCAGTTTTGAGATTGATTGGGACATCCATTGGCGAAAGAATTGTTCCTGATTCTTGTGAGGAATATTATTTTAAAATGCGCAATTAAGCATATACATACGTAAGTTTAAGAAAGCAGTAAAGAAAAATACTGGCAGCCAGTAAGATATAATAACTGACCAGACAACTACACATACGGTCTTGCACAAGTTAACTCAAGAAATATTTTCAAGAACACATTCTTATTGTGAAGTTGCAATTTTTCAGAACAAAGTTCTGTGAAATTTAAAACCAAATTAATTAATCAATTAGAAAGACATATAGAAAAAACAAGTCCACGAAAAAATATTTGGCTGCTACCGGTATTCGAACCACGGACCTCCTCCTATCCGCGGCAGTAACACAAAAAATTTGTGCCTACCGTACCAGAAAAAGTGGATTGCTCTAAAAATAGTTAATATTAATCAATTAATAAATGAGACTTACAGATAAGGCGATATATTCACGGAAATATACAAGGCCGCTATAGCGTAATTGAATAACGCGCCTGTCCCGGATAGAAGGAAATCCGTGGTTCGAATCCAAATAGCAGCCAAATATTTTTTCGTGGATTTGATTTTTCTGTACGTCTTTCTAATTGATTAATTAATTTGGTTTTATACCTCAAGAAAGCTTACATTCCTGTATTATACGTTACATTTGAGTTACATAAGCTAGGTTAGGTTTGATTATGAAATGTAATCACGAAAGCAGAGTAATAAGCTGACTGTGAATCTCGTGTGCAGTTGTCATGGAACCGATTCGAACTGAGATATTAAAATTTTTAACAAATATACCGTCACCGTGTCGTTATTGACCCTGGTAAATGGTTCTAAGCTCGAACACAGAGACAATACTTAGTGATTTAAAGGTTAAAGTACGCTTTAAATACGTGATTTGCGGAATAAAATAGCACTTTTAAAGCGTAGGTTAACCTTTAAATCATTTAAGTATTGACACTGTATTCGGGCCCTAGAGTGGCATTAGAGTACAGGGTATAAATATTTTATGAACATTTCAAAGATAACATGAAGAAACTAAAAATAAAGTTTTTATGATAAATAAATTACAAATAATGCTTTAGTGATAAAGAAACTAAGAATAATGTCAGATTTATAACATCCTTAGTATATCTGTTTTATAGTATTTATGACCTATATAAAACAGAGTGTGCACCGTAATAGAAGGTAATATAATTGGGAATTACTGATTATTTCTCTTTGAAACCTTTCTTAATTAAATCCACAATAGTTGTAATAATTGCAACAGAGCGGTGAAAAGGTTATTCGAAGAACTGTAATAGCGCAATCGAGCACGGGACAATCGAATGGGCGGTAAAACAGCTCAAAAAATACCACCGTAAAGGTTCGAATACCTCAACTCGACTTAAAAAGGTCTAAAACGTACTCGACTTGAAAACTCGGTTGAAAAGCCCAGTTGAAAACCTAAATAGCGCAATCGAGCAAGCGGGCCACCAATAAGGTCAAGTCTAAGCGGTAAAAAGGGAATATAAAAGGTAAGGTTGCGCCAAAAATTGGGGTTGCGAGATCGGAGCGTACTGGGCGACGACAGTCATGGCAGTTGACAACCAGAGGAGTTGCGAAATGCAATCTGAACCGCCGAATTGCAAATTCGAAGCGGTAATTAGAAATCATTGAAGGTTTTGGGTTAATGGGTCGCCATTAGAAAATAATTGAGTGGCTTTCTGGCTACTGCATTTCAAGCTACCGGTCATCCGCGCGCCCTCCAAGGTGAAAATTGATAAGTGTTCAAAGGTTTTTTGTGATACCTTGTGTAAATTCATTTTTAATATATTAAATATGATTTGAATTGAAAAACACTGTTTTTTTCACTATATATTTTATTTAAATATTTTCGAGATCACGTGCCTAGAAATTCATAATAATTAAGTAAATAATAAAAACTCCTATCCATTTTTACTCCGTCCCCTATCCCCCACCACCACATACACCCAATCCCTATAAATAATGTCTGTAATTGTTTTTGATTCAGTTGAAAATTTGTTACTGATAATGAGAGTGATCTCGAAAACGTGATCACTCTCTAATCTGGAAAAAAAACAGTGTTTTTCAATTCAATTTATATTTAATATAGTGAAAAATGATTCGCATTCGTACGCGTCAACGTATCAATATCTACTCATTGATTAATTAACATTTCTACGATAAACTGTTACTTGCATGTGAACCCGTTTTCCCAATATCTATTTTAAAAAACATTCAAATATACGATACATTTGCATATTTATGTAAAAACTTTCATTATAAATACGGTAATATCCAAACGTATTCCTCCAGGAGCTTGAAAGAGCGTCTGATTAGTAGGCTGAATAATAAACTTGAATAATTTTTATCATTCAATCATTTTTTCTGTGTGTTTGGTCTCTATGATTTTGATGTCTATATTTAGCCAAGATACGGCTTTATTAATATTTGCATATATCCGTTGTGATAGGCCGTACAAGCCAAGCGCCGCGTTGTACGGCATTCACCTTTCGACTACTTAACGTGGAGGAGGGTGAAAGCGTGTGGGCTAAGTAGATAATAAATATTGTCACGAGATTCTAAAAAAAAAATAAGAACTGTACATAATCGAGGATTTCCGAAAAAGTCTGGACGATTTAGAATGGGTCAGAAAGATCTGGAATACGCAAGAGTATACCGGAAGATTCGAGTATATATCGAAATAGCATTCCCTATATACCTACATAAGCGACGCCATCGCTACATAAGTATTATTTAGAAATTTGGCGAAATCATGGAGAATCAATAAGAATATAGACGGTGAGAGATAAGTACCAGAATATCTACCTGCTCAAGTATCTCGCGATTATTAGTAGATTAAAAGTTAATTAATTTCAACTGCTTAATTTCGTCTCCCACCGCCGCGACAATATAAAATATGGAATATGTGCTTCACCCATCATATGCAATTTTGCATATATGTACTAGCAATATGTTTAATAATAAACCCTTAAATTAAAAAGCCTTAAAAACAAAAAGGGAAGAAATAAATCAGGTCACCAATACATTAAAATAATAATGTTATGTTGGGCTTTTGAAAAATACGCGTTATATTTGACAATTAAATGGATGTTTAAAAGCACCGTAGATGATGAAATGAGGTTGAAGGATGAAAATAATCCCATTTATGTAGACCAGAACGCACAGTTCAAGAGTTTTTCCTACTTCAGACTAGAATGTACATAACATTAATTTGAAGTAAAAATGAGTCGCTAGACACCCGAGGATAAAAAAATGTAAAACATTTTGACCTAATTTTTTATTGTTTAAAAAAGATAATGAACATTTAATAAGAACAACATCGAACGAACATGAATTAAATTGGCTTATTGAACGTGTGTATGATTTAGCTTGATAAGAGCCTCGACGAACTTGGAAGACTTTCACATTGCATTAAATAATTTCCATGCCAGGTGGACTAGACCCAGGCGGGTATGCGGGGAGAATGAGAACACCAAAAAGCAACTCAACTTACCGAGGACTAGATGAAGTTTGGATTCCGTCTGGAAGGCGTAGTGTAAGGTCACAAGAAATGGACACTGTCTAATTGCTTCTAGGACCTGAAATAAAATTGAAATTAGATGCAGTCAATCATTGAACTATTTGCCTAATTATTCAGATGAAAATATTGCAAATAAAATATTTCGGTGAGCGAATCCAAGGCGAACGAACAAGAGGGCAATATTGGCATTATACAGAATGTCTATTTATATATACTAAATTCTTAAATATTTCGGGGGAAATATCCTTCATTAAATTTTGAATAAAAAATAATTTTTACATTTCGACGAAACATTTAACGGCTAAGGAGTTAAACGACATAAAAGTTTGCATTTTTTTTCAATATTCCTAACTAACTTATGTTTTGTTAAACGTTAGACTATCATGAAAGTAATCCATGTCGAATATTAAAAATTCATTCGTTTAGCTACAAGTCAAATAGAATTATTAAAACCTTGCAAAAAATCTACTTGAAATTTTCGCACGGTTTTATTTGCATCATTTTATTTGACTCGTCTAAAAGCGAATGATTTTTTTTTATATTCGATATATCACTTTTATGATATTCTAACGTTTTATAGAAGATAGGTCAGAAATAAAGAAAAAAAAGTCACAAATGCTATAAATATTGAACAAAGTCGTTTATCTCCTTAACTGTTAAGATTTCACCAAAATTGAAAAGAATATTTTCTGTTCTATATTGAATGAAGAATAACTTCTCCGACGTTTTTATTATTAGCTACGTAACACTGTACATGGTTATTTGGATAACATTAATATCTTCGCAGAACTATATTCCTGCCTTGATTATGAGTCAAAAATGTTCAAGCAACCACGACCTAATAATAAAAGTTATGGAGATACGCAACATCAAAATTTTGCATTTTTTTTCTCAATATTTCTGATTTATTTTTTGTAAAACGTTGAACTATCATTGCACTAACTTATATCGATTACGAAAAATTCATTCGTTTTATAATACAAGTTAAATAAAATGATAAAAAACTCTGCAGAAATTCCGATCGGAATTTGAAAAGTTTTATTATTTCGACTCATAATCGAGGCAGGAATGTAGTCCAGTGAGGTTATTAATTATTTTCCAAATAACCATGTATATCTAAATTTACAAAAATTACAAATAAATACCGTACGTTCATATAAGAGCGTAATAAATATTTTTTCTGGTACACGTTTTACTATGGGATTCTCTATGCCCCACGAAAATGTTAGAAAGGTTATTTTTTCTGATTTCCATGATGCTCGATGGAAACCTCATCAAAGTTAGTTCACGTCTTCTCTGCGAACGGTCCCTAGTGTATCATTTCAACGCGACAACCTGACTATCATTTTAGTAAACACTAGAATTTGCGACTCACACGTAGTAATAAATAATGTATGTGTTGACGACACAAGTATAACAATTCACTACTTGTCAATAAAAAATAAAAAGGATTCTTTAAAAATGGTTTATATTTGTATTCGCTCACCTGTAAGATGAGCTTTCTTATGGGATCTGGGATATTTTTAAGGACATAATATCGCCGAGCTTACCTGTCTTTCGGTCCGCGTATGCTCTGCAGTCTTTTTCTTCATAACGATGATCCCCTTCTTCAGGATCTTCATGGCATACAAACAGCCCTTGTCCGCCCCAGTTGTCTTCCTCACCAGGAACACTTTGCCGTATGCTGTGGATAAAGAAATAGTCATTTAATACTACTTGAAGACGACTAAAAACATACATTTATAATAACAACTTTATGAGAATTTTAATTGTTTCGATAAGTAATGATATAACTTTCGAAATACTAGATGGCACTGAATTTTTTCAACAAGTAAATGAGTGCGTATTTGGGAAGTATAGTATAGTGTGTAATTTAATTTGTTTTATTAAATTTCGGCGACTTGGATCTCTTCAATTCATCTATCTGTGATTTTAAAATTAATGGACATTTCACCCCAGTCATAAAGCTTTTTTTTAATACAGCAGCTTCTTTCTTTTGTCCAGATCTCGTGTATGTACGTATGTATGTTAGGTACGTATATGCAGATTGCTCATATATCTTTTATGCTATGTTTATTTTTCTCCTTTTTTCTTGTGTCTTTCTTTTAAATCTGTCTTTACAAATTATATCTGTCCTTCCCTCCCTATTCCTGATTCCTCTTCTACCTTTAATTTTTTGACTCTCGGAATTTGTTCATCACTTAAATCTTTCATTTTTTGTACTTTGTATTTTTTTTTAATCAATTAGAAAAGACAAACACAAAAATCAAATTAACGAAAAAATATTTTAACTGCTACCTGGATTCGAATCAAAATTAAAATATTATTTCGTTAATTTGATTTTTTTGTATCTCTTTTCTAATTGATTAATAAAAATTTGTTTATTAATTCACAGAACAACGTTTTGAAATTGCAACTTCATAATAATAATGTGTTTACTTTAATATACTTTGTAGTTATTATCATTAAATATTAATACATAACTTGTTAATTCCGTGGAATTTTATAAGATTGTCTCGTACTATTCATGTATAAGTTGATTTTTATTTGTAGTTAAGTTTCCCGTAAATAAATAAATAAATAAACTCCAATAGCGTGCTTGATCACTCGCCTAGTGAAATAGTGATAGGAGATTCGAGTCTCATTAAAAGGTAATCCTATTTTCATAGCTTACACGTTTAGCTTCGTTTGACGATAGAGTATAAGTGATAAGTATTCCGTGCACATTATATCTCTATTTTAAAAATAAATGTAAATTATTCAGATAATTAATAATATAAATATATTTTTAATAATAATCCACATATGAAAACCAACTTTTATCGTATTTCATTACGTCTCATTAAATGTTTTGCAAATGCTCCAACATGGCCAATATCAAAACACAACTGCGTGTTACTTTTGTCAGCAAAAATAATTACCAAAAAAATTATCTGATAATATTATGTAAATCCGACGACGAAGACAAGGAACGGCACAGCAATTGTTTCGACTTGGAGGGGCCTTCAGCATTATTAATCCAAAAATGCAAAGCTTCCACACCAAGGCCTGTAAAACCGCGAGGCGTGCGTTCATTTAATTCAATATTTTGACGCGACGGCGCCAGAGCGCTGTCTGCACGTGTCTAACAGGAAAGTTTTGCGAATATCACACAGAGACATGGTCTTCTGCAATACCGTTTAAGTGCGCGCTTTTCTGTGCAGTGTTGCACAACTAAAAGAATAGGGTAATTTCACATTTTATATGAAAATGTGTAAAATAGATTCAGAAAAATAAATTATGTTTTGTAACTCAGTGTGGATGGTGTAGGATAATGTTTTCATTCATAATTTTTATAATAAGAATCTTAAAAAAAAGTAACCCATAAAAACCAAGGCATTTCTTGATTTCCAAGTTATCTAATCTAAGGCCTATCGGTGTTTAAGGGTTTAAACACCAACACAACGAAACAATTTCGCTCGTAAGCACGGCTTTAACATACTAATTCGATTGTCTTTCTTATATGAAAGGAGGTTTACTATGCTATGCACCGTTCCACACACAATCATTATTTAATGATTTCTGAAACGTATTGTTGCAGAACATCAACCACATAATGCAGACGAAGACCAGGGTGAATGTAGATGCGTAATTATGATAGAAAAATTATAATACATAAAAAAACGTGAGATTCTTATTAGCAGTAAAATAATCATTTTTAAATAGAGCGTACGTTTTCACGACCGTTAGATTTAATGACGTAATAGCTTTCGGGCACAGTATAGTAAAGCATACAGTATTATATCTTCATACAAACAGCCGAAACGACACCCTTCGAAATCTCGGTATACTTCAGACTGCTCAGTCGCCGCAGGGCTGCAGTAACGTGCGGGCGCAAGCAGAGACGCTCCCACGCATTCATTTACGTCAATTATGGCACGAAATTATCGAACATAAATAAATAAATTGTTTATTGTTCTTTATCTGCTGTTGTTGATATTCTTAATATAAATAAATTATTTTATTATTTACTACTTTTGCAACAAAAATAATTTGAAATTTAATTCTTTATTTTTAACATTTTTTATGTTATGCTTTCGTAAATAAGTTGTAAAATAATTCTTTATTTTTTGGTTGTTCTGTTTAGTCTTATATCTTAAGGTAGTCTTACATCATTATTTTTCTTGCTCGTTCAATTTTAAATTACTTCGTGTTGCTTATTCAGATGTTTGTTTTTAACTAATATAATATTTCTATAATTGGGTACCTGTATTTCTATATATGTAATTTGTTATCCTTTTTCGTTTGTTGCTGTAAGTCTTCCTAATATAAATAAATAATTCATTTTACTTCCTAGAATTTGAAAAGGTTTTGGATTTATTAAACTAAGCAAAAAACAAAAAAATGTATGTTTATTCCATTCCCTCCATACTAACTCACAATTTCTTTTAAAACATAATATAAAACCCAAGTAGAAATAATTAAAATTAAAACTTACAAAATTTGCAGTAATATTTAATGAAACGATAACATGACAATTTAAAATAGCATTTTCAAATACGTACCTAACCCCAATGAGTCGGTCAATGAGCAGCCCTGGTGCGTGTTTAACCAAGTTTAAGTACCAAGCGGCCGTAGGTATTTATTTCAAGGACACTGCCAAGTTAACATACTGTATGCTTTACTATACTGTGTTTCGGGGTACTCTGCCGTTTTTTTGACCAAACTCCACGTTTGGGGCACATTTTAGCCGTCATTATAGGTACTGTTGCGTCATGACTCATCAGGTACGACTAACAAAACTGACTCACGGCAACTCATCGGAAACAACAGTCACTATACAGAAACTTTGACCGTTTGGGTCCGTGTCCACGGAATGAGATAAGATGAGATAAATCTCAGTGCCACACAAAGGTTGGAAATTAGATTCTGTGCGCGCAAAATTCATAAAACGAAAGTCGTAATAAAAATAAAATATATGCAGCAAAATAAACTTCGTTCCTTGGGTAATAAAGTCCCACTAATAGTTAATTACCTAGAATAAACCCCTCGTGTCTAGTCGAGCAGGTAGTGACATGTTGCAAAAAAATAAAGTTGAGTTATTGTCAGTCGGATACGAGTGTTTGTATCAAAGTGGTGTGTTTATATTTTTGAATTTTGTTCTTCGAACTATGGAATCGATAAACTTAGGTAACTTTTTTTTAATGTAATCCTCATTTTTATTCAATTAATATTTTACAAAGCCACGATTTGTTTTTAACAAAATATCGTAAATTTTTTCTGAATGCCTTAGACTGCTAAAACTGGGAATGACCTGTATTGATTCTAATTGTTGTAAACTATCATTCTCTGATACCATAGCTAAAGATTTAAAATCAATCGGAGTGCACTTCGGTGCGCCTGTATTCAGAAATTAATTATTTTCCAGCTTTCGGATTACCAAGGAAAAAACTGTTTGGAGTATGGTTAAAGGAGCGAGACTTTTCTAAAGGAAGTAAAAAAAGCTGTTTTAAGGGCGATTAATACAACAAGGTATAGTAAAAAAAAACTTTGTTAAATTTTTGTAGACAAATACGTCGAAAGTGGATCAATCGTGGACGTCATAAAGACAAGATTAGAATTAAATATAAATTGTGATTAGGTGGTATAATCAAGTTTTCAATACTACGTTTATTTTATTTTTTATATCTTTAAATTGGTTTATTATTATTATTTAATGGGTATAGAATACAAATAAACACTAAAATAATTTCGCTCGCTCAGACTATCTTTTCCGACCACTGTGTGCCATGTACCTACACACTGCAACGAAACAGTAACATAAAAATTGTGCACTGTCAGAGCCTCGCGAGAATCAACGATCAAAATTTCTCATACATTCTATGACATTTCAGAACGTACGACGACACTCTACAATCAGCTACAACATTCGAAGAACGTCTAGAACAGTCGGGAAGTGACGGGAACACACTAGTGATGTCTGGAATGATCGAAAAGCCGACGTGTTTCCTATAAAAGGCGAAGTCGTGACGCGGCCATTGATGTTTAGTTTGACGTTTTTAATAGTGCGATATTAGCAACAAACCGTAGCGATCGGTGTGACCAACGCAAGTGTAAACCGAGCGAAATATTAAGCGAAATACCTACTTACGTGCGATAATTCAACATAATTTTCTCTAAAGCGTTAACAAACGATAATAAAACATTCATAGACGAGTGATTAGTATTTAAAATTTAATTCGTGAATTAATTATAATAATCAATAAATCGTTAATAATGGAAATTATTCTAGTGTTTTCATTTGACAAAGCCATGTCCCGTGACAATACGTCGGGATTTTGATCTGAAGATCTGCATCTGAACTCGGAGACCTGCGCTTAAGGTAGGTAGAGCCGACCCGTCTATATTTATTTTTTTATTTATTAATAATAATTTAGATGCATATATATTTTTACAGGCACCTTGCAAAAATTCATATATGCAGTTGTAAAATTTATATTTTTTTATATACGCTCGCTAGAATGTATTACAATATTTGTTATGTTAAGAATACGTGACTTAATAGTCCTTAAAAATGTGTAATAATACAATATTAAGAATACAGCAAATTAATGTTATCACCATATTATCACCATGTTGTCACCAGCTCATTGTAGTATTTCTTTAAAAAAAATTGTTCCGTTTCATATTTTAGTCTGTCCAGCTGCGTTGTTTGTTGAACAGTTTTAGAACTACGCACTGTTTGGTTCAGTCTCTATAATTTTTTTATTTCTAGTTTTTTATTGTGTCGTATGACTACGTTGTATTTGTTCGCGTATTCTTCCAGCGTCACTTTGGAAAGATGTTGTTTCTGTATTGGTTAGATTTTATTCATATTATAAGTTGTCAGTTTTAATTATTATTTTTAGTTGATTGACTTTGTCTAAATGTGTTTGAAAAGTTATTCATCAACTGTTTAAACCGTAGTTTATAATTGAGTCTACCATAATATAGTATATAAACAATATAGTGTATTTCTCGGAATACATTATTTTAAATGAAAGAATTTGCCTAGTAGCGTTTCTCTTACGCGTCTTCAAATTGTCCACAAATTAATACTAGATATTTAAGGAGCATTTACTAGTAGAGATGAGTAACCCGAAAACAAATCATTTCTGGAGATCGTTCTCTCAATATTAGGATAATGGCTCGCGTGTGAAAAGATCCAGGATATTTGAAGACACGGGTTCAACACGCAATCTTAATTCTGATCCTACCGCGGCTGTTGACAATTAGGACCGCAGCGCGCAGATGCATGAGCAAAACGTCATAGAGTTCAATGCACTTTGATGCAGGACTCTAGGCACGGACATAAGTATGCAGGTTGATTTTTGGTTTACGCTGCAATATCGTTCCTGAGAGATCAGATGCATTCGTATATTATTATATTGTACCCAATAGCATTATATTGGATTCATTTAACGTCCCATTGAATATACACACTAGTCAAAAATACGTTCATAAATCATAACGTTAATATACCGAAACCTTTGAAAAAAAAAGTATAATTAATTTTTTTTTTAATTATTCTGACATTTTAATAATAATAATAAAATTCCTTATTCTGAATAGGTACAACATTTAAAATCTTCTTCTTCTCATGCCCTGTCCGTTTAACGGACGTTGGCTGTCATGTTGGCTATGCGGACTTTATTTACTGCGGCCCGGAACAGCTCCACAGTAGTCCACAGTAGACTGGCCAAACCACTGTCTCAAGTTTTTCAACCATAAAGTCCTCCTTCTTCCAGGGCCCCGACTTCCGGCAATCTTTCCCTGCATTATGACATGCAAGATCTCGTATTTCTCTGGATGTCTCATCACATGTCCTAGATATTGAAGTTTTCGGATTTTTATTATTTTAATAACTTATTTTTCTTTATTCATCCGAGCCATAACATCTTCATTCGGAAATCTGTCCATCCAGCTATTTTGAGGTAGATCCACATCTCGAATGCCTCAAGTCGCCTTATCAGTTCTTAAGTGTCCACGCTTCCATTCCAAAGAATAATACCGAAGACACGTAGCATCTGACCATTCGCATTCGTAATCCAAGGTTGAGATCATGACTGCAGAACATCTTTTTCATCTATATTATAATTACTCCAAGCAATGTCGTACGTTTCTGCAATACAATAATTTTGCCGCTTCGTTTATCGCGTCCGGTGGCGCAATGAATAACACGTCTGACTGCGGATCAGAAGATGCCAGGTTCGAATGCTGGCAGGATCGAATTTTTTTTTTACGGTCGAGAATATTTTTTTTGTTGAAATTTTAATTACATTTTTGGTTTTGAACATTCAAATTTGTTTATGTAAAAATTAAACGAAGATTAATTTTTTATAATGTTCTATAAAAGTAATCAACACTGCGAGAAGAGAAGAGAGTAGGTACCTACCTATCAAACTATGGTTTATTCCGCTCTGACTTATCAATCGGTTAGAAATTTTGAATAAATACTTTGTCTTAATTATATCTAAACTGTGTTTGCTGCACGGCAAACACAGTTGGCCGCGAAGCGGCCACAATAGCAAAAATGGAAGTTTGCCAGATACAATCGGCCGCGAAGCGGCTGACGTAGGCATAGGCAAACAATTGTGTTTGCTGCACAGCAAACACAATTGGCCGCGCAGCGGCTATCGCTGGCCGCGGAGCGGCCATCATTGTCCGCGAAGCGGCCACAATAGCCGCCAGCAGAGCCTAGCAGTAAGCAATCGGCGAAGCCGATTGCTTTCCTGCTAGTTTTTATTTAAAATCAAATAATGGGAAATATCGAATAGCAGATGCGCGCAGTGCGAACAAGAAGCATGACTTTTTCCTAAGCATATATTTTGAAAAAAAAACTAAAATAAGTTATATATTTCGTAATATTCCTATAACAATAACTAACAAATTATTTAAATTTTAATATTTCATAATGTTCTGCCAGACAAATATTTAATTTAGATTTTTTTTTTTAAATATATTTTTCGTTTGCTAGGAGATTTAATCATGCAATAATAAATGTTTTAACCGCAGTGTTGTCTTAGACATATGCGAGGAAGGACATTCTTCCGCTGTGACCCAATTCCCTCTCCTAAACAAGGGTTTTAGGGTATCTCTGTACAATCGCATACTCTGGTAAAAACTTCCGAAAAAGGGATTCATAATTGACTGCCTAAATTTTATTGCGCTTTCTGTATGAAGATCATACTTCGAAGAAGTTTGTTCGTACTTCATTTCCTATTTTGATCAATCTCCCGATACGAATATATTATGAAAAGAAGGTAGACCTTTTTTATTACTTTTAGATATTCTTCTTCATTAAAAGATGTGTTATTGCGAATCAGTGTAAATGGAATCGTCTTAAACGGGCGGCTACCTGTAGGTACAGATTACCTCCGAGCCAAGTTTAACAGGGTCCAAGTATCGCACCCAACACTTAAAATAATCACTCAGTCTCCAAAGGCGTGACATTGAACCCAAATCCACAGACACTCAAATAAAAGTAATTTATTCGTGAACGTTTTACAATAAAGGGCAGTGGCGGGGGGCCAGACTGCGCTAAATTAGGGGCGGGGGAGGCAGACGGGCTAACAGGCCAGCGGCGCGGCCCAGGCCTGGCTGATCTGCTGCCGGTTGGGTTGCTCACATCTCGCTTCATTTCCAATTGGGTTTACTGCGTGTTGAGATTTCAGTAAGGTGATCTTTATTTTGGTTTAGATGAAATTTTAATAGAGGTTGATATCGGATAACAGATTAGTGTGAGGTAATGGCGTGGAAATGGACAGAAAAATATTATAATTATTTTTAACCACCAGGAAGGAAAATGCGATTAGTGTTAAAAATTAAATTAATTATTAAAAATGTATATTTTTTTCATAAATAATCGATTATCGCAATAATAATATAGATAAACATGGTGTACTCGTTTGTTTTACAAAATATTTTTTGTAACATGCGAAAAAATTTTTTCTTCGGGTACGAATTATCAATTAGTATTTTCTGTAAAAACAAGCCTTGTATAAAGTTTGCATGGACTGACCGAAAAAATGTTAAGATCTGAACTATGTGACATAGACCACTATTAAACGGATAAAAATATATTTAATCAAATTAAATATAATTCACGAAGTGGTCATGTAATGTCTAAATAATAAAAATCTTCATTCTTAATACAGATTTCTGGAATCGCAATGTTGCAAAGTTAATTTTCTAATGTTTTTTTTTATTTTTCCTATTGTTTTCTTTTTCTTTCCTTTCGTATGAGTATTCGTAAGTTGTAAATTTTCAAACTAAATACAATGGATAATTGTGTACTTACAGCTTATAAAAAGGTATGACTGTCCATGCATTTTTCACATTTTAATAAATTGACGGTCCCTACGTATATATCGAATATGTATTTATAATGTTAAAAAAAAATTAAACTTTCGTTTAAAAAAAGCAAATATAAAAGAAAACTAAATTAGAGTAAATTGGAAAGTTTAAGATAATAAAACAATTATTTGCAGATTCGATAGTACGCGTAGAGCCCGTCGAAATAATTATAAACCCAAAAAAAGACGCGAAATGCCGCGCATTAAATTGAGTGTCCAGAGTCATTGTCCAAAAGAAAGCTTAGCATTCAGAAATCAATTGGCAATTTGACACGAAACTAAAATACCCCACCGACGGGCGGCACTGACACACTCGCGCGCCGAGACTATTATTAATCGGGGTCTTCAAACTGCGCGGCCACTACCCCCGCCACCCGCAAGGTCGCCACTACTAGCGGCCGCCGGGCTCACCCTCGCTCCGAAGGGTTTAAAACGGTCGCACGGCCACACACCAACCAAAAGATATGTAAAGCCACACACTGTCACTGTAAATGACACAGCCGTCTGTAGCTTTTAAAATCCATCTAATTTTATTTAACTTTTAACATACGGATTATTTATCAAGGACCCTGTCTGGTTGTCGTGCGACAAGTGTTATATAATTAAAGATATAAATTTAAATATATTCAGATATATGATGCAAGTGTTGACGGCGCCAGAAAGAGAGGGCGACCACGGAAGACGTGGCATGACCAGATTAACCAGATACATTAATAAGATGGTCCTGTTAGAAGCCTGAACAACCGTCGAGCTTGCATGCGAAGATGTATGATTGTAGACGAAGCGAAAGTTGTAAGTCAGGACAGAAGAGTATGGCGCTCTATCCTCTCTGCCTACCCCCACGGGGAAACGGCGTGATGGTAAGTTAGTTAGTTCAAATATAATAAAACGGTCCCAATAATGAAAACAACCGAGTAAACCCAGAAACAAAACAAACTCACTACCTAAAAGCATTCCTTATTTATATAAATGAAGGAATTTTTCTGAAGTGATAGTTGATTATATTTTTTTGAACCCACATATTAGTAGCGGAAGAAAAATTCTAGGACAGCAAATAGTTCAGAAACATTTCAATTTTGGAAACGTTTTGTTAAATAAATGATCGAAGATCTCAATCGTTATGAAAACTCGTAAGGTATTATCGTCTTATCATTGGCATTGGTGAAGTGACAACCTCCACAAGACATGAATGACTCACACGAAAACACAAGATTATCGTAATAACTCTTCAAGTAGCTGGAAGAGTCCGGTTGGAATTAATTTACGACTACGAGGAAAATACTTCTTTTAAATTACGTTACGGATATTCTGATAAACAAATATCATCAGGTCGCACGATGCTTGTTGGTTTACTCAACATAACTACTGAACCGACAAACTAACTCACGATCCTTTCAAAAATTCAGACGAGATGGAAACAATGTCTCACTCTGTCTCGGAAACCCACACATTTCATTGCCTCCAATATTTTATCTCTCATCACCCATACATTTCACGATTCCAAAGAGATCAGAACTACGTCGATGATCAAACAATCCCGTGTAATATAATGTAATCACCTATTTATTTATTTAGTGCCATTTAACATGTAAAAGCAAAGGCAGCATATCCAAAAAAAATAATGCAGTCATCGAGGATTACTAATTTAGAACTAACTAACTAACTAACTAACTAACTAACTAACCATCACGCCGTTTCTCTGCAGGGGTAGGCAGAGAGGATTGAACGCCACACTCTTCTATCCTGGCACACTACTTTTGCTTCGGCCACATTCATACATCTTCTCATACACGTTCTACGATTGTTGCGGCTTTTAACAGGGCCATCCTCAAATACTTGTAGTACCTGATCGTGCCAGGTCTTTCGCGGACGCCCTCTATTCCTGTTGCCTTCAACATTCGCCTCATATATTTTCTTAACCATCCTTTCCTCGTTCATACGTTCCACATGACCAAACCATCTCAGCACTCCTTTCTTTATTCTATCTACCACACTACAGCCAGCATTGCATTCACTTCTAATTTGTTCATTACTCACTCTATCGACCAAAGATTTTTCCACACAAGCGTCTTAGTGACCGCATTTCAACCGCGTTCAGTCTACTTTCATTCCTCTTTTGCCAATTCCAGGCTTCACTTCCATACATAAGGGTTGGCACTAGAACGCCATTATGTACCGCTAGTCTTGCTACTTTTGACAGATTCTTATTGGCCATACTAATTTAGAATGTACTGAATTCCAGATTTTATAGGAAACGTGATTTTGATGGGAATCATAAAATCTAGAATTCAGTAGATACATTTTGAATTATGACCGCATTCAAAATATTTTTTAATTTTTTGGATAGCATAATTTTACAATCGATTTTACATTAAAACATGTAGTAGTATAATTTATAACAATAGTCACTTAAAGATTTGCGTAACGTTTTGCATTGTAATTTATTTTGACTAAATTTCATATTATCTTTGATAGGTTGTTCAAGATTTTGAATACTTTGCGCATTAAACAATTTTGTGAAATATTTTTGTATTTCTTCTTTAGTCTTATACTGTCGCCACTTCTTGTATTCTATGATTGAAAATCCTCGTTTAGTTTCATTCTGTTGTGTAAGTAAATCCATGTTTAATGTTAAAGATTTTTCTGTATTTTATTCTCCGATCCTAATTTTAATTCATTCAACATTTTTTTAATTTCTGTTCCTTTTACATGTTTTTGATTAACTCTCTTTGTCTATTTGTTTGTTGTTGTGGCGGAATCTTATAAATCATTTTTTACCAATTTCCCGACTAGCTAGAGGTCTAAAACTTTCAACATTTACGTAAAGCGGTTGTCCATACATTATTAAATCATTTTCGACGAGATTTGGTAATTATTTCGATTAAAATTAATAATTTTCCATTATGATTGAACATTAAAAGCTCCGAGATTCATCAATATTATTATGAAAAAATGTTCCGATTTCAAATTTTTTCATTTTAGTCGGCTGATTCAGCTTTGACATTAGGCGTTGGAACGAAATGTCTAATTGGATAAATTAGGGTTATGTTGGATGTGTCTCAGGATTACAGGATTACAAAAAAAAAATTTCGCGGTGAAACTGTTACCCCATATTAAAATAAAAGCATGTCTTAAATTTTTTGATCCACTTATTTCTTCTAATTTCAATATAACACGCATCGCTTTGTTTTGTACTATTTGTAGTTTTTAAGCATATACAGCGCCGTGTCATAATTATTAACTCCCCCGATTTCGTTTTCTTTGATTCCGTAATGGCGTTTACGTTCAATCGTTGGCTTCGGCCGAGGTTTGAAAGAGAAAGTTCGAAAGGCCAATGAGATTCCAAGGACCGATAGTTTAATTTTAATTTCAGCAAACGGTAAGAGTCACCAGCGCCAGATTCTAAAGCTCCATGAAAACTATACTCAAGCAGCTACCATTCATTTTACGACAAGGCCTACCAATTAACATACTTTTGGGTTCAAACAAGCTATTAAACAAGGATTTGGATTTCAAATATGTTTTAATATACTTTGTAATACACACACAATATGAGTTATTAATTTACAACTATAGTTTCGAGAGGAGCAGTCCCTCTCATCATCAGGTATAGATAATAACTAACTTAAATACAAAATTTATCAATCTAATTGGGTAGGTCAGGGGGGTCAGGGGGGCGCGCGGCAGGGAAGGGTATTTTTTTCGCCGAACAGCTCTAGGAGTGGTGAAGTGGACTGAAATGTGATATTATTTATTAATGTGTTTCCAGAATTTAAATTTTTTAGGATTTCAACGGTTTCCAAACTATTCATTATCCATCGTCTATGGGGAACCGAGTGGAGTAATTTTAATTTGTGACTATCGAAAGAATGATTGGTGTTAATTATATGATTGGCAAATTCGGAGAAATTGTTATTTTTTAAGCAGCGGCGATGTTCTTTTATGCGTGTATTTAAGTTTCTAGTGGTTAGGATTTGGATTTTTACGGCTCGATAAAATTAACGTTTGTATATGAATAAATTAAATGATCTTTGAACTTATAAATGTAGGTTTCTTCCTTCCTGTGTATTCATTCATAGATGTGCTATATTTATATTTTTAAAATGTGTATTTTCTGTGATATGGGGTAGACATTGGAACATTAGTGTAAAATAACGTGTCATTGATGAATGTGTTTACAAGCGTTAGGTACAGTACAAGCGTTACAAAAAGCGTTAAGGCTAGTGAACAAAACTATAAAATCAAATATAATATTATATTGTAACATCATAATCATAAGAAACAACTTTAAAATTATGAATACAGGGTAGCAAAAATTCCGGGGCATCTTCTTCATTCAATTTTGAGTATAAAATATTCTTCAAATTCAAAATTGAATGAACAAGATTCCACCAAGTTTTTGCTACTAGCTACGAAATACTCTGTTTACTCGTATTTTATTAATAAAGTATATGGAAAAATATTGATTTTTGCAATTTATTGAAGCATTGCACCTTTATCAGTTTAGCACTTCAACTTTGAATTCAGTAAGGACTTTTCTTTTTTTAAACGCTTCAACCGGCCAAGAGGCCCAATTACTGAAGTCGTTACATCACAAAAACACTTAAGCTTGGGTAAATCACATAGATTTATTATGACCTCACCGGGAAAAAAACCCTGAACCCTGGGTGTGGGAAACCAGTGTCATGCCCACTGGGCTACGAAGGCTTTTTATCATCACTATCAGCTGTTTGACTCCAAGTGTCACTATTTTACACCAATAAATGATCGCATTCCTCCAGCGACTGTCCGTCCTCCGAGTGAGGTACTGGTATAAGTGATAGGCGTCTGATACACATGCTTCTTTAGTGGCACGTGAGCATGCGCAGTATCGACTTTGACAGTGGCATGCTTATTAGTGGCATGTGTGTACGCACATTGCTAGAAATTTTTGAGCATGCCACTAGGTGGCATGCTCAAAAATCAACCGCCGGTTGATTTATAAGCATGCCACTGTCATTCACCATAGAGAAGGGGTATCTTTGGAGCATGTGTAAACAGACTTGCTTATTTATGAGCATGCTTATGTCATTCGCGGGCTTCGCGGCTAGTATTATCGATGCGATCTTCTCAGTCCGCGACAGATGAAACAAATATGGCGCGTTGGGGAGATGATAAAACATTACTTTTCGTAACTTATTATAGGAATCACGAATGTCTGTGGAATACTCGGTCACCGTTGTGTAAAAATAATATAGTGAGAAATAATGTTTATGAAACTTTATTAATAGGCATGAATGATTCAAATCTTACAATAAAAATTATATAAACTAAAATCAAAAATGTGCGGATGGAAACTCGGGAACTTTTTTGATTTATTGGTTCACTTGAATTTTCTATTTCAGTTTGCAAAGTTTCCATTTTGAACAAGAGCGTCTCTATTCTATGACAAGAGCATGCCACTAATAAGCATGTGTGTTTGATTGTTAGCTTTGGGCATGCTTATTTATGAGCATGCCACTAATAAGCATGCCAGTAATGAGCAAGTGTGTACAGTTGTTAGGGCATGCTTATTAGTGGCATGCTCATTAGCATGCCAGTAAAGAAGCATGTGTATCTGTACCTTAACTCGACTGAGTTGTTCCGTGAGGCGGTAAATAAAATCGTAATCGCCAGAATGATCGCCGATCTCCGATAAGAGATGGCACCATAAGAAGAAGAGGAGAGTGTACGTTTGTCAAACAAAATTATTTTGTTATTATATTTTTGCTCACTTTTAAAATAAAGTAACCAAAAGCTGCATAAATGTCATATTTTTTTCTGTTTTGATGGTCTATATCCGAGTAATTTTATTTCTAGACTTTTGACAGCGAAATACGGCCATAGGTCAAATTTTCAAGAACCTTGAAATTAGGCGATCATGCGCACGAAATAAACTTACGTAAATATGGTTCCAGGGCGTAATTACAATCTGTCTGCCACACGCCACACAGTCAGGCACATATTGAAAGCTGAAGCTCGTGAAAAATCAGCACACAGAAAACGCTTTAGAACAATCTCGAATACAAAGCATTACTTTTGGAAAACAAAATGGAGAAAATTTTAAACGTTTTAATGGTACCGGGTGTTTTTGAATAATCTTTGAAATCAAAGAATTTTAATAATATTTTTATATTGAGGTATGTTCTGAGAACACTTTAAAATATAGAGCTGCCAAATCTATGTATACTATTAGGTCCTTACATATGAAATTGACGTTTAGTATGGGAGGAACATAAAGCCGATTTTTTTTATTATAATATATTTATTTAATCAAAGTATGTACCATTGCTATCTATGCACTTTTGCCATCTCATAGGCAGTTCATCGATGCCTTTACCAAAAAAACCATTCGGACGGGAATCAATAAAATCTTTGAAGGCGGTTTGGACTGCCCCATGGGAGTTGAATTTTTTCCTTTGCAAGAAGTTATCCAAATTTCGAAAAAAATGGTAATCTGTTGGGGCAAGGTCCGGAGAGTACGGTGGATGTCTTAGACATTCCAATTGAAGCTCCTCTAATTTGGTAGCCGTCTGTTGTGCAGTGTGTGGTCTAGCGTTATCATGAAGCAGCAGTGGCCTAGATCGATTAACCAGCCTCGGTTGTTTAGCAGCTAGCTTTTCCATCATGGTTTTCAGTTGCTGACAATAGACATCTGCCGTAATCGTCTGGCCAGATTTAAGAAAGCTGTAGTGAACGACACCAGCACTAGTCCACCAAACGCTCACAAGTAACTTTTTTGGAGTCAATTTTCACTTGGGGCATGGTTTGGCTGGTTTCAGCCAGGGTTCAGGCAGGGTTCAGCCATTGCGATGAGCGCTTCTGATTATCGTACAGGATCCACTTTTCATCACAGGTAATGATTCGATTTAAAATCCCTTCATTATTGTGCCGGTTGAGTAATGCAACGCAGCAGTCAACGCGCGTTTGTTGATTTGCTTCACTCAATTCGTGAGGTACCCACCTTTCAAGCTTTTTCACCTTACCAATTTGCTTCAAGTGGATTAAAACAGTTTTATCACTAACACCGCAACCTGCAGCTAACTCGGATGTGATTTGCGATGGATCCGCTTCCACAATAGCCTTCAATTCTTCATTATCAACATTGGTCTCCGGCCGTCCACGGGGCTTGTTCTGCAGGTCGAAATTTCCAGAACGAAAACGTTGGAACCAAAAACGCACTGTGTTTTCTTTTGCGGCACCGTCGCCATACACATCATTAATCCTTCGAGCCTTTTCTGCAGTACTGGTGCCACGGTGGAACTCGTACTCGTAAATAACGCGATATTTCAAGTTTTTCATTTGGTAAACTGAGTGACGCAAAGAAAAAAACAATTGAGGAAAAAACAAATGAATTATAATTTTCAAAACACAAATACATGAGTAAATAGCTGTATAAATTTGGATTTGGAATTTCTAACCAAAGAGAAGATATTTGAGATCAAATTTGCCCGTACGGCAAAACCTCAATTTCATATGTAAGGACCTAATATAACTAGTTCATGAGAAAAGATTACAGATTCTTCTGTGTACAGTTTTCTAGGATATTCTGCCGTGTATACGTGACCTCTCTGGCCGACATTTCGGATCCCATTGCAGGGTCCATCTTCAAGGCTTCTGAACGGCCGTGAAAACCTGAGAACATATTTAAGATTACAGATGTCTCTTCTTCTTTCTGTCTTCTTCTTTTGTGTTCATTTTTTGCATCGTAACAACACACATATTTTTTGTGCACATTCTTTGGAATGCGGTCTAGCTATAATTATTTTCTTGTTTAATGATAAAAAGGGAATTTCAAAAAAAAAACGCACAAAAAGATGAAATACCGTTTAAAAATGCACCTACCATACCAGTTTTAAATTGCTATAACTCAGCCAATTTTAGGAATTTAAAATTATTCTAAGAACTTCAAGCTAAAAGATAAAGCAAAAAAAAAGATTTTTCGAAGATGCCGAGGTGGTATAACTTGTTAAAACAAATGAAATATTAAAAAATGCGAAAAAAAGTGATTGATTTAAAAGTAAATAAAAAACTGGCGGCCTAGGTACTGTATAAAAAATATTTTTTATTTAAAATTTGGTCTCCACCAATACTTGGAAGAGACAATGAATATGACGTTCCACTTCTACCCCTCGACGGCGGAGTTAAGGGAGGGAGGGAGGCCGACTGTGCGAGCGAGAAATATCGTTTTTATTCCGAGTCGCATGAAGGAGGGTTGGTACCGTTTGTACGAAGTCTAGACTCTCGGAATGATAATAGGTTAAGGGGGCAATACACTCGGGGCCTGGAATTAACGGATATCAAGGTCTTGTATAACTAATCAATTTATTACGTTTTATAAAATACGTTATATTTTTCACCGCGCTGATTCAGGCCAATGACAAGAGATAATTCTTTATCCGCGCTACGAATACGCTTTCACAAGAATTTAGAAACACCGTGGGAATGTACAAAAATCATAATAATGAATTTATAAACTTAACATTTTGATTTAACTCAGATTCGTGTGGCACAAATTTAATTTGAAATATTTGAAGAAAAAACAGTTTTTTATTTTCAAGATAACTGTAATAATTCTTAATTAGTACCTTAAAGTACGCTCCTTAATTATATCATTTTTCTATGTATTCAATTATTTAGAAATACTTAAATACTCTAGTACTTACTTATACCCAAAGAATCTTGAAAACCGATGAATAAAGTAAAAATGAATGTTCTTTAAAACAGAGGTTTAATGTATTGTAGATAAAAGGATAATTTCCATACATTTTAAATTGTGTCTATACCATAAATTATTTACTAATCGTATTTAGCACAGATAGATATACTAGCTGAAACTGAAAATTCGTGAGTAGAAAACCATTTGTTTTTTAAAATTTTCTTTATTCACTAAATAAAAAAAGGAAAAATATAAAAATGTCAAGACCGAGTAATTTGGTGGGGCAACCCTTGCATGTTGCCTGAGCTGCTGGGTGACACACTCTAATTATCTTAAGTTGCAATTCCAGCAATTTACGTACGTTACAGACAGACAATGAAATTATTATATTTAAATAAATATTTCATGAATCTGTACACAACTTACTATAAAAATATATTATTAATTGGATGAGATAGAGCCATTGACCCAGACGGCCTTTGAAAAAGCGGATTTTGCAGTGACCACTCCCGTTCAGATTCGGATCCTTTGAAATTAAGAAACAAAATATGACATTATTACATATCATATACGCGAGTACTTGATTGAAATATTTCGAAAAATATCGAATTGCTAAAAAAATGGCATAAGTTCTAACTGCTTCGCGCTAAAAAATACTCTTAAAAAAACCTTCGTCATGTATTAGTTTTTCTGATGCTAATATGTACTAGTAAAAGCATAAAAAATAGATTAGATAGTTTTCGACATATTTTGGTTAAATCGCTCTCGAAAATTATTTTGAGAAAAACGCGTTTAAAGTTTTAAGTATTGTTTACGTTGCGAAAAAATTATTTCTTAAAATACTTAGAACTCTTTAATATTCGTTGTATTGACGTTAAATTTTCAGAGAATATTCTCGAATGTAATTTTTTTAGAAATTTTAAAAATGGCATGACGCCTTCAAGGGGTTAGGGATATTCAGGATTTTCAAAAAATCGATTTTTTTGTTACATTTTCTTAAAGTACCTTGCAATTAGTATCTGAAAATTTCCAATGTACAGTTTTCGAGATATCCTACATTTACTAAAGGGCTCTCTGAGTCTCAATGGCAGGTAGCTGACGGCAGCTATTACCGACCGGTTTCGACCTGCATATTGAATCCTTTAAAATCCATTTTTATGTATTCATGAATGTTATAATGACAAATTTTGTTTTGCATTTCTTATTCTATTCTATTCCATGAGGGAGCACATGAATTATTAATCGTTATCGCACTTGCAATAAATAGTAGACCCAATGCTCATCTGATTCTTGAGCGTGCAAAGGTGGCAGACAAACGTGCTAATGAGAACACTTGGAAAGGTAGAATGCGACGTAGACAACAGCAAATCCATATCCTAGGAGCTTCCACATCGGCAGACGATCTGTTAGGTATAAGGCCCAGGAATAGATGACTCAGTGTAAGTAATTAAATAATTAGTTTTCCATAAATAAGGGTATAACTTTATATTAAATTTTCTCGAAAGCATGTTTACGAAGTCGGAGATCACAATAATTTAAAAACCACTCTTAACGGATTTTAATGAAATTTACACAACCAAATTAATTAATTTAATTTGGTTTTAAAAACTTCACAGAACTTTGTTCTGAAAAATTACAACTTCACAAATATGAATGTGTCCTTGAATTTGAAATTTATGCAGTTTATTGAAAGCATAAAAAACTACAGCCTGATCGAAGGATTATAATTTTTATAAAAATTTCTATTTTTATGAACAATTAAAGCACGCTTTTACTTGAAAATAGACGATTAAATTATTAGAGGCCGCCATTTTGTTTATTTTTTAAAAAAAGAACTCCGATCAGGTCCTTAGATTAACTATTAAAGTAATTTTTAATAACCAAATTAATTAATCAATTAGAAAGACATACAGAAAAATCTAATTCACGAAAAAATATTAGGTTACTACTTATCCCAGTATTTTTCTGTATGTCTTTCTAATTGATTAATTAATTTGGTTATTAAATATTTCACAGAACTTTGTTCTGAAAAATTACAACTTCACAAATATGAATGTGTTCTTGAATATATATTAAAGTAATGATTTTTTTTGTTTCATTGATTTTAGATGAACCTAAAAAAAAGTTATGATGATAAAGCACGACTTATGGGACAGGGTCCAACAAATATGGCCGTAACTTAGTCTACAATTTTTTTTTCAATAAATAATTAAAACGTGATATAATAACATTGTATTATTTGTTTTATAAAATAAATTAAACTACTGCCAAATTATTTTTAATTAAAATACTCATTTTCACGCCGCTGACCACCGCCTTAAGTAATTGATTAAAAACTTAAGCTACGCTATGTGAGACCACTCTTTTTTAGTAATAAATTATATTTTACCGATAAAAACAATGGTCCTAAACTACCTGGAAAAATAGTCGCGTGGTGATAAATATTTAATTTAGATTAATTTCGCAGAATTTACGGGTTTTCATCAAAGTTTTTCGTTGGGCCGAAGTGCACGCCCCTGCGTCTCCTATTGGATAACGACCCTCGTGACGGTGTCCTTGCCATCTGAATGTCAACAAACTGGCCGAAAATGAATTATTTGTGTGTCGCCCAGGCCCGCGCGGTCGGCAACCCGCGCCGCCCGTCACACACTGAAGCCAGCGGTCGTCAGACTTACGTCAGTATCGAACCTGAAGTATTTTCTCTATGTGTATAGTAAGTAAGAAGCTTTCGATATTGTGACGTTTGAGTTCGGGGGATTTTGGCAAACAGCAGGTACAAAAATGAGTAAGTAAAACGTAAAAATAACAAGCCAGGCGCTTTTCGCGGGTCATTTCTTCCGCCGGACGTCGCAGCTGTATAAATAAAATTGAATGACCTAAGATTTGAATCAGTAAATCAAAGAATAAAGTATAAGAGAGAAATTATATCGCTCCTGACCGAAAATAGTTTGAGCGTGTAAGACGGATTCTTCGGAAATCAACCTAAACAAAAACTTTATAGCCACAAAGCGCGGGTACACATTTTCTGACTTAGTTGACCTGGGAGCCTACATGCCTATTATGACGCGCGGAGAATGTGAACTTCGTTCATCTTGTAATCATTTATTATACTATACTTATAATGAATTAATGTTTTATTTTAATGTATTATCGTAAATTGTAACTGTACTAATTACCTTGTCCTAAATGACTATCCATTAGGGTCATTCTGACCTGTCGATAGTCTTTAAATTAAAAAAAAAAATTAAAAAAGTAAAAAATAATGTTTTGGTACAAATATTTAAAATCAGACACGGATTATTTCCAAAATACTTTTTCATTCATACAATACACACAGACGCCGACATCATAAGACTTCAAAAGAAAAACAACCCACAAAATTGTCTAGTGTACAAAGGTCTTAAAATCTTCGATAGCCTGCCGAAAGCTATACAAAACACAGTAAATTTATATCCTCTTTGGGCCCACGGTATCATCACATACGATACTGGGAGTTTATGTCATAAATGTATTCACTGGTTATGCTGTCTCACACAAGCCCAGGGTATTTGGTTTTAAATAAAAAAAAAACAGTTTGACCGATGGTGCACATTTTGACCTCAATATAAAACAAACTTCAACTGAGCTATTTAAAAGTGAATGGCATGTATCCTATTATCATAATTATATAGAATAAAGGGGTTTAAACTGGAGTGCAAAAATTTTATAATGAAAATCTTTAAATGACTGTAGATTAAGTAATACATAGGTATATGGAAATAAACAAACAGTGAAAATAAAATAAATAAATGATCGCTGAATTTCATATATTTTATTCGGGCCTCTATTTATAAATATTACCTGAAATCATTTGTATTTTAACGTATTATTAACAATTTTTTAATTACCTGCTACCTGCCAAAATCCCCCGAACTCGAATGTCGTAATATCCAAACCTTCTTACCTACTGCGGTGCACATCCTGGGAAGACATTTCAGGTTTGGTACTGCAGCGCGGGTCTGGCGGCGGCTGGCTCCCACTCTGCGACGCGGTGAGGTGACTTTTACGGGTGTTATAATAGGAGAGAGAACAAAAATAATGCGCCCGACCAAACAGCGAGCCAAGGCCAGGGAAACGGTGGCCATTGCGCGTTAAGCCATGTATTCACTAGGGGACAAATCGCGAAACATTCCGCTCGGCATGTCGCATCAACATCTACGCTCATGTTTCGGGGACAATGACGCGGTCATTTGACGTGTACACACCGGGACTCGCATATCTTGTCGCGGAAATGTCATGAGGTTACGATGACAGCTGCGGTATCTCATTTGGCGAAAACGGGGTTCAGCGCAATTCGAAATGTTTTTTTGGGTCGCAATTTCAAATTAACGAGGTTTTACTGTAGTAAATTGAATATTATTAAAAACAAGGTCCTTTTTGCAAATAATTATTGTTTTCCAGACGTCGCAGAAATATATCGCCCTATGAGGTTATATGATAGCCACGTATCTGTTTATGTTAATGAGTTTATCGAAAAGTAAGAGGAGAAAAAAGGGGAGAATGCGAAATTATTTACTGCAAAGAGAAAGAAGGACGGACATTCTATGCGATCTTCGATCGATACAGCTCGATGAGTTCAAGAACGATTTCGTTTCCCCGCATTGTCATCTTGACAGATACAGCGCATGCGTATTCACTTGTAAACATACCACGTGGTACTGACGCTCCGCGGAATGTTGCAGTGAGTACGCTCGGGTACCGTGCGCATGGCAACGTTGCCACGGCACGTAGAAATGCCGCGCTATGTTGTGCGCGAGGTCGCGGAACAGTGCACGACGTTGCAACGTCACGTAGACTCTATGCCGCGCGTGCTGTTGAGGGACAATTTGTCCCCTAGTGAATACATGGCTTTAGAGCGAACAACGCGCCGCGCAAATTCAAGGAACGCGCGAAGGTTGCGAGTAATGACCGTCGGCACCGGCATACTGCATTTTATTACTGCCAGCGATCATTTTTTCGTACTATTGTACGAATAATCTTTCAACTACTATTGCGAGTGCCTTTAGGAGTAGGGAATCGAATTCTAACCTCGAGGCTGAGGTCGGGAATTTGGTTCGCGATTGGATGCGCCAGCCAGAACGCCTGTAAATTAAGAGAACGATTCTCGGCAGATCAACGCAATGATTAAAATATGAGGGTTAAAAATTGCGAACAGGTTATAAAACAGGGGGAAAGGATCTTCAGTAACTTACCTTAGGACTGGTTGAATGGCATCCAAATATTTTTTTAAAGTATTGAAAAAATACATCTTGCAAAATTGCTCGGTTCGCGGCGGTGAGAACCAAATGAAGCATTTAAAATCAATTAATTTTTTATTTAATATACAAAGTCACTGGAACACCAGAATATTCCACACACAGGTATATGACACTCCGCATATATTCGCTCATTTCTGTGACTAGACCGTTTCCTGTCGCTCGCCGAGACGCAATTTATAATAAATGTTTTCTCTCGAATATTCTCGCGTATTCCCGTGCAATCCACCAATTATCGGATGTTTCCCAAATAATTCTAAAACGTCTAGAGGATCCGGAAAACCTTTGATATATGCAGTTCTCCTCGTTTTCAGAATTTCGTGACAATATCATATCATAATTTAAGCCAATGTAAATATGGATTTTTTAATGTAAATATAGACCGTACCATGTGTTATTTAAAAATTGGTATAAGCTTTTGCGCATTGGTAAAACAAATTGGTAAACGTTTAACTCCATTCGAAAGAAAATTTTCCGGTCCACAACATATTGTTTGCTTTTACATTATTATTATATTAATTATTTCCTGATTTGTGTTTTTTGGTGTAATTATGCCGCGTTTTTACGATCTTTCTGGCAGAAGTTTCAGATCCCAATGCAGGGCCTGATGGCTGATGAACATTATCCCTGATGGTGGACCCTACAATAGGATCCGAAGCGTCGGTAAGAAAGGTCGTAAAAACACAACATATTATCTCAGAAAACACAAATCACATGATTCTGAACGACCGTGAAAACCTAGTAGATTTATTATTTTATTTCGAGCCTTCAAAATGAAATATCAAATAGACAAAAATGAGCACTTTTGACGCCTCCTCCTATTCGAATGATGAATTCATCGAATTGAGAACGGACGGTTTTTATCTCAGAGGCATCGAAAAACTTGTAGAACGTTGGCAAGAAATTATAAATAATAAAGGAGAATACATTATTAACTAATTCGTTGTAATTTTTTTTATTATGTCCTCATGTCCTCTTAATTCGAAAAAAATGGACACAATTTTTATTTTAAGAACCAGTATTTAAAAAATACATTGTGTGAATTTTATACGACACGCGTTTATTATAAACAACCGAACCGTAATTGCTGTCTTTAATTGTATGTTTTTTTGTTTTGATAAGAAATGTCACGCTTCTTTGTGTGCGGTTGTACATTATTATTGGTGAGATAATAATGTAAACTGTGATTGTGAATCGATCATAACAATGATTGGCAGTTGTGATTGACATAAGAGATTACATTTCTAGAGTTTACCGGTGATTATTCGAAGAATTACGAATAATCGACGTTGCAATCGAATGCTAATCGCAAGATGAAGATTAATTTCAACATTATTTATTAAGTCATTATTCGAAGTATATTAAAATTATATTTTAAACTAATAAATAATCCCCCTTTTCTCAATAACAACATCGTTAGAATATCCTTTGACAAAATAGACCGGACATACTTATTGATTTATACATCACGTCAATATTGATGAAATGAACACAATATTGATGAAATAGCGAGCGAGACATGATTAATACGATAACGCAAACCAACTAGAATATACCCAGAATGGTTATTAAGACTAGTTCAATTCAAGAAAAATGTTGAATTATAATAATTACTAGAACCAATGTTGCTGCGTAAAAATAATATCAGGAATTAAAAAAATAAGGAAAAGTAACTAAAATGAATTTTAATTTAAAGACACAGTTGGGCGAGGCGACTCCAGAAACTGTGCGAAGAAAGAGTGGGAACACAATGTACGGAGGCCGCACAATCAGCGCAAGACAGGGACGAATGGAGGCGCCTTGTCGATGCAGTGTGGGTCCCCGACCCGAATAGGACAAGGGGAAGAAGATGAGATTAGATGAGATGAACTAAATTCGCATTACATGCGTGTAATACAATGCTGGCTGTAGCGTGGTAGATAAAATAAAGAAAGGATCGCTGAGGTAGTTTGGTCATGTGGAACGTGGAACGGGCGAGGAAAGAATGGTTAAGAAAATATACGAGGCGAGTGTTGAAGGTAGTAGGAATAAAGGACGTCCGCGAAAGATCTGGCACGATCAGATTCTGCAAATATTGGAAGCCTCAACAACCGTTGAGCATGCATGGGAAGATGTATGAATATAGCCGAAGCGAAAGTGGTGCGCCAGGATAGAAGTGTTTGTTGTCCTATTCTCTCTGTCAACCCCAGCGAGAAAACGGCGTAATGGTTGGTTAGTTATTTATTACCTGTATTATAGATATCGAATTTAAAAATATATATTATCAGATAAATTTAATTTTAAAAGATGGCGTGACATTAATTGTGAGGTATAAAAGCAAAGGCAGCAATATGAATGCTGCCATGATTTTTAATTAAGAATGTACTGAATTCAAGATTTTATAGGAAATATAGCGTCTAAATTTATGAGAAACATGATTTTAGAAGGGATAGATACATTCTAAATTAGTAAACCTCGGTGACTGCATTTAAAACTTTTTTTTCTTATTTATATTTTTTCGGAAAACCAACAACTGACAATAATAAAGTAAATACAAAAAGTGTTAAAACATAAAAGCCACTCGCGGGTTTTCACTGGTAATAAAGGCATATCGTATTTTTTGGATATTGCTGCCTTTGCTTTTATACCCCACAATACAAATAAAAAAATATTTAAATTCTCGATTTTTAAGACGCTTCCTTTTAGCGATTGTTTTAAAATATCAATTATGCCAGTCGACGCACTGCCAAACGAAGGGCGAGAACTCGTTCACTTATCCCTGCAAAAAACGAAGGCACAAGGGTGGAAGATCACTGACCCCGCTCCCGGCATTTCGCACCACCAGGTTAGGGCCACCTGCTCCGCCGCCGGGGAGCCCGCACCCTCGTCACACCCCGGCGGGACGTGGACACGTCTGTCGTCTGACTACCGCGCCAACCAAATCTCGCAAGTTAAACAAACCGTTATTTGTGAGGTTTAAAGTAAAGGCAGCAATATCCAAAAAAAAATCATCGAAAGGATAGATATATAGAATTTAGAATTCGAAACATTTTTTTAAATTATTTTTGATATTGCTGCCTTTGCTTTTATACCCCACATTTATATTCAATTGAAATTAATTAAACAATATTTTAAACGCATGTTCTAAGAACGCGATTACCGTATTGTTTTGTACCTTAATTGTGATGTATAAAAGCAAAAGCAGCAATTTTCAACAAATTAAAAAAAATTTTGATTTCTAGATTTTACGCATACATATCCCTTCCAAAAAAGTTGAACTTATATTACGGTAACTTATATCGACTATGAAAAATTCATTCGTTTCAATACAACACAAATAAAATGTTAACCTTGTAAAAAAAAAAAAAAAAATTGTAAGGTTTTTATCTCGTTTTTTAAAATTCGTATTAAAACAAAAAGAACATAATTGATGTAAGTTATTGTAATGACAGTTCAACTTTTTGCAAAAAAAAAAGTAATATTGATAAAAAAAATGCAAACTTTGATATTACATATATATGTATCTCCATAACTATTGATAGATCATGGTCGCTTGAACATTGTTTTGCTACTAGCTATGAGACACCCTGTATAGAAAAATAATGTACAAGTTGAACCCCTATCTTTGTTTAAATAAATAATTTTAAAACAAAAAGTGTAGATATTTTTTATTTACGATGTGCATAACATTATTTTTCAATGTGCAGTGCACATTGACCTCCTTTCGGGAAGCCCCACAAGCCTCCGAGCACCGTGGAGAAAATACACGGACGAATGGCAGATATTTCATTAATTCTAGGAGACCGGCCCATTCCACGGGCCAAAAAGCTCGCGAATTTCAGAGGCCCCATAAGAACTTTTTAAATTATTTCACAATTAATGTAACTTGGACTTGCGTGCTTCGTGGTCATTTCCCACCGTAACAATTCAACTGAAAATAAAATAATCATTTTCAATAACTTATATATGAAGCTTTTAAAAAAATTGTGCATCTGCTCATGTGTGCGCGGTACAAGTAATACTTAAGAACAAAAATAAGGACAAAATTAAATATTAATGACGATCAAAGAGTTGTAAAAGTTTACATTGATCAATGTCGATTATTTTATTGAGGTTTCATGAAAAGAATTAAAACTCATACTTAACAGAAATATAACCTCGAATATTTAAAATAATTGGAAAAAACAAAGAAATTAATAAAGCACTAATATATTTTTAAGATAAAGCCAAAAAAATATTTTTTAAGATAAGTTTGTATACAGATCGGCTTTAAAAAGCTACTTTTAGTTTTAAAAATGTTATATTCCAGTTTTAATCAAGTCGCAGAATTTATATTTACACGTGCAGTACATACATTTTCTATGTTATAGTGGCTAACTGTCAAATTCATGTATTTCAGGTTAGAACGTCGCATTCCGAATTTTGTTTTTCGGACATCATTTGCCTTTATTTTTATTTTATATTTTCCAGAGCATTAATAATTTGAGGAAACGGCATAAAGAACAAATGTCATTATAGGAAAGTTGTTCCCAAAAATCAAAAATGCAAAATTAATTAGTATATCGACTTTGCGCTACTTTCCATTATTATTTCACAAATAAATTGTTTTTATGATTTTGTTTAGAGAAATACGAAAAAATATATTGGCTGTCCGCGCAGCGGTTACAAGCAGATATTTTGTATATTTAGGTATGCACCTTTTTACAAATAAATGAATTATGTGATCTTTCCACAAAGGCGCGTCCTTACGGATTGTTTGTCGGACGGCGGCCGGCGCCCCTGACCATATCTGGACGGACACTCCCGGCTGGTGACTCCGGGAGGTTCAACGGACCCCGAAACTTAGGGTCAGTCCGTCCCAAACTGTATTCTTCGTTTACGAGCCGCGGCTAACTGTACCCCGGCGCGGGGAGCGTACTCGCTGTACGACTGCGTGACCTATTCTCGTCTCGTTTTTATTTACCGCGTCATAGTGACGTAGGGGGTATCTTGTGCTCTGATTAAAAAATGACCCTCCTGAGAATGAATGCAGTCATTACATTAAAGCATGAGTTGTACACAAACATATATTTGCATAAAAAAAAGCGAAATTATTTATTTTTCTGAGTGAATATTAGAAACAATTTTTCGAAATTTTCTTGTGTGACTAACATTGTGAAAAACCATTTTAAAAAATGATAAGCTCGTTTTCCTTCCACAATTTGTTTATAACGATCAGAACATTTTCGATGCTTACGCATCATCATCTGCGCCTAATGACCACGCCCACATATCCACCGGACTCTAATCTCCACCCCACTCCTCACGTCGTCCTTTAGTCTTAAGTTTAGTGTTAGTAACATTACTGAAGATGAGTTAGCATCAAAAACGTTCTAATCGTTGTAAACAAATAGTGAAAGTAAACAAGTTGCAATTTTTTTTTAATATTAGGTATGTTGGGCTCAATGCTAGAATTAGACCTCGCCTCTGAACAAACTGATTAAAAAGTCTGACGATTTTTGGAGAAAAAAATCCTTTACAACGATGGCCGTGTGCTGGAGCATTGTCCTGAGCTTTGGACCGCAAACACCTCCAGTTCGTTGCTGATATCGCAGTTGCATAATGTGCATACGACCTTTCGTATTGCTCCAAGTTCTCGCTATTATTTTTATCGGCTTTTTATTATCTTTATACAAACTTTTTAACGAGAAAGTATAATTGGGTTTTTAAACTTACCAGCGTTAGACACTGCAAATGCTGGAAATGCAAGACGATGGAAAGGTGATATTATTTTTAGCATTTATATTTATTGCAACGAATAGTATATTCGACCGAATACTGAATACTCGTCCAGCAGGGTGGCCGAATAGCCGAATATTCGGCCAAACTCTTCGGCCTGATTAACGCACGTGCGGAATTTGGCGCGCAAACTGCAACATGACAAGGATCGCGCACTCCGCTCTGACTGATAAATAATAAGTACTTAGTAAGTATTAAGCCATGTATTCACTAGGGGACAAATTGTCCCTAAACAGCACGCGCGGCATAGAGTCTACGAGACGTTGCAACGTCGTGCACTGTTCCGCGACGTCGCGCACAACATAGCGCGGCATTTCTACGTGCCGTGGCAACGTTGCCATGCGCACGGTACCCGAGCGAGCTCACTGCAACATTACGCGGAGCGTCAGTACCACGTGGTATGTTTACAAGTGAATACGCATGCGCTGTATACAAGATGCAATGTGGGAACGAAATTGTTCTGAACTCATCGAGCTGTATCGATCGAAGATCGCATAGAATTCCGTCCTTCTTTCTCTTTGCAGTAATATTTCGCATTTCTCCTCTTTTTTTTCCTCTTACGTTTCGATAAACTCATTAACATAAACAGATACGCGGCTGCATCATAACCTCATAGGGCGATATATTTCCGTGACGTCTGGAAAACAATAATTATTTGCAAAAAGGACCTTGTTTTTAATAATATTCAATTTACTACAGTAAAACCTCGTTAATTTGAAATTGCGACCCAAAAAAACATTTCGAATTGCGCGGAACCCCATTTTCGCCAAATGAGATACCACAGCTGTCATCATAACCTCGTCGGGTGACATTTCCGCGACAAGATATGCGAGTCCCGGTGTGTACACGTCAAATGACCGCGTCATTGTCCCCGAAACATGAGCGTAGATGTTGATGCGACATGCCGAGCGGAATGTTTCGCGATTTGTCCCCTAGTGAATACATGGCTTTAAGTTGATTTTGGTAGCGTTTATTAAGCCATGATTAAACTAAACTACGTAATAAATAGATAGTTTTTATTTGATTTGTTGCCTTTTTTTGATCTCTTAAAAAATAACTTAGTTGTGTTACAGGTCTTTTTATATAAACTTGCAATTGAGTTAGTGTTTCGTTGTGTTAAATTTACGAGAGGAGCGTATCCGTAAACTTAACACGATGCGCGTATTACGCACTGTACCCACACTTAATTGCAAGCTTATATGAAAAAAATTATACATTTAAATAAGTGAAAAACTGCGCTTTCTCGAAATTAGTTAATAAAAGTTACATGACTAATTAGCTGAGTTTTTATTATTTTTTACTCCGGTTTTTAGGTATTCGGTATTCGGCCGAATACTCCAAAAAGGGGCGAATACCGAATACCGAATAATAACCGAATATTCCTTACATCTCTAATTATTTTATATTCTAGTAGACATTATCTAATGAAGACGTTTATTTTAAACAGCACGCACGATTACCACACAAACTCGGGTACCAATTGCCATAACGGTACCAAGTAAATAATTATCGGCTTGAATATTACAAATCATCTAAAAAATATAATTACCCTTTCCAAATTCGACAGCGATAAATAAATGAAAGGAATTTCAAAAAATCTCGTATCGTATGGTGTCAAAACTTTGGGCAACCCTGCGAGTCTCGGTGAACACATGTTGCCGCCGTAGAAAGAGAAAACAACACGAGGTCGAGTCGAGAGTGAAAAGGATGACAATGTAAACGTACGCCAGGTGTTGTTAGAACACAGGTAGGTACGTCGTGCCGCGGGAGGTATGGAACATAACGCATTATAATATGCGGGCCAACAGTAATAATACCTCCAATACAGCGCAGCGGTCGAATTACAAGTACGCATCGTGGTGGGAATTCTCCAACTTGGTAATTTACGAGACTGCTGCTGCTTTCAGTATAAGGGCGTTTCTCCACTGACGGGAAATCTTGTCCCAAGCACGTTACTTATTTGGCGATATTAAATATTTTTTTATATAATAACGATAATATACTACCTATTCTAACCGGGATCAAGCTCATTTGACATTGGACCAACCTGCCGATGGTTATGCCTGTTGGAAGAGCCACAGCTATGCTGAACAAGATCGCTTTGGGTATTGATATATTCCATGTGTCTGAGGGGGTTTTCCGAAGCGGGATTCTCCTACACCTTTGACCAGATTTTATGTTATTTTTAATTTATTAAATATTTTCATTTTTGATATATACTTCCTAATATGTATGCCTTAAACATTTTGTTTGTCATGTACATATTATCATGAAATAAATTGAATTGAAATTGAATTGAATTGAATTGAATTGTAATATTTTAATAAATTCTTTATAAATATATCCATTTCCAGAATAACAAGTTTTACGATGAATATCTATTTCCTTTGTTATAATAGGCGAATTTAAACATATGTAAGCAATAATAAAATACATATAGTAAACACAATGATAAGTCAAGTTTATTTTTAATACTGGCACTCAAATGTTGTCCGCACAATTTTTGAACAGTCCCCTGGATACAATTTATATGAAAATTCATTCCTAATGTTTCATTTAGCATTTGTTGTAAATATGACGATTAAATCGTATCTTATGGGCTATTTTTAAGTAATGATAAATAAAACAAAGACTTTTCTGAGTACATTTGATAAAAATGTGTTTTTTTATTTCGTATAAACAGTCCTCTGGGAGGTAAAATAGTCCTGTCATAAATATTTACAAAATCTCACTATAACTCGCAAAATAAAAGGAAATTGCTTTTTACTCCCTTTCTTTTAACTCGTAGCGTCAGTTTGCTTGATTGACGAAAAAACTTTGGATCGATTTTTAACCCTTTTCCCGTGATCCAATCGAGCTGAAACTATGCAAGCACACTCATGGCGACGATAAAAATGATCAATCAAATTTTCGTTAAAAAAAATAATTATAGTATAATTTTGGATTTTTAGAAATTTTAATGGTTTTTTAAAATTGGAACCATACAAATGTTTGATTACTAGTAAAAGCGGCCTGACGACGTCACGGAATATTTAAAATTTGAATTACTCCGTCCGTATAATAGGAACAACACTACGAATTTCGAAAAATTATGACAATTGGTTCACAGATGACAGCAAAATTCGGTTTTTTAGGAAGAAATCAAATAATAATTTATTTCTTTTAGATTTCTGCTCAGTTTTGAAGAATTCTACATTACTCAAATCTGATTCTGACTATTTTAAATCAAATGTTTAAAGAATTTAATCTTCAAAGCATGAAGTGTCTTATCAAAGCTCAAAACATCTGACATTTTAGAAATATATTAAATTCCTGTAAGTTTAGTGTTATGTTATATGTTTCAATTCGTCTTTAATTGTTAAGATTTTCATTCGCCAAAAGGAATGTAAGAGGAAATAAAACGAAAAGAAAATTCAAATGGATAGAGATATTTTTAGAGATTTTTGATATCGATATTTTTCTAGACATGTTTCATTTTCAGTCAATCAATTATTTAATTACATGATGGTAAAGTTAATTTACAAAGAAAGGGAGTATAATAAAAACTTGGTTTTTATGGGTTGATTTTTTATAAATATGTATTTAATTCATTACGACATTTCGAAGAATATATTTATCACTTCTTAATTTTCAAGAAAAATAGAGCTGAGACAGCGTCGTATGGACGAGTTACCAGAAAGGAGAGAAGAAGAGAGAGAAAGAAATGCCCATAAGCAAGAAGAAAATGTGTAAAACCCGAAGGTTATAACTACCTGTCTAAACTATTTAAAATATTCTAATTAGAGGTAATCCATTACGAAGACAAGAAAATTTAGACAAGAGAACAAGTTAGATATCACATTACACAGTAAAATTCTATCCATTGAAAAAATACATCGAACCCGGATATTTCGAAATAAAAATATCTAGTAACTATGGATTTCTATTTTCATCAGGCTTTTAAACATAAAAGTGGAATTTACGAAAAATTTCCAAAAATTACAAAAACTTCTTCAAAAGAGCACCGTATTAAGACGCTTGTGGGTTTTTACAATTCGAACTGAGAATCTACATTTTTTGCACAAGAAAGCAGATGGTGCTTTGTGATTTTTAAATATTTGATTCAACACGAGACGTGCCGAAAATGTTAAGAAATTTGGAGAAATATTCCAGACGTACGCAGGTACCTCCATACCTTATATTTGAGTAGAGTATTTGAACGGGAAAAACAAATAACTTACTGCACTGTGCCAACTGTAGTGTTGAGCGGTCGAATGATTGGTTTTGAGATCAAAACAATCTCATTAATGATTTAGAAACCATCTGATACAATATGATCTAGATTAATAAGGATTGTAGAGATATTTGTACCCATCTGGTTATTTTCAGGAAGAATTCCGCCTTTATATAACTAAACGTAGACATATTAAATGGTAGAAGAATTAAATTTCCAAACAAGAATCTTCACAATCGGTGGTCATCTCGCTTTCTACGCACTTTGTCTTCTATAACGAGAAAAACCTCAATCACTAAGAATTAACTTTTAATAACCAAATTAATTAATCAATTAGAAAGACATACAGAAAAATCTAATTCACGAAAAAATATTAGGTTACTACTGGGATACGAACCCAGGTCACCTCCTTTCCGGGGCCGGTGCTCTGACCACTAAGCTATAGCAACCCTCTATGTTTCCGTGAATATATCGACCTTATATGTAGTTCTTATTTTTATTAATTGATTAATTTTTATTTTTGTCCATAGAGCAATCCACTTTTTTGATACGGTAGTTGAAATTACTTTGCAATGCCACCGCTAGATGGACGCCATGATTAATTGAATAATTCATTTTTATTTGGACATACATTTATACAACAGATATTATATATTCAAGAACACATTCATATTTGTGAAGTTGTAATTTTTTAGAACAAAGTTCTGTGACATATTTAATAACCAAATTAATTAATCAATTAGAAAGACATACAGAAAAATCTAATTCACGAAAAAATATTAGTAATTGATTAATTAATTTGGTTATTAAATATGTCACAGAACATTGTTCTAAAAAATTACAACTTCACAAATATGAATGTGTTCTTGAATATATAATTAACTTTTGTTGTTATCGAACAAATTTTTTTTTCATGTACCTTATAAAATTTCCAACCTTTTAGTCTTTATATATATTATTATTAATTATAATCGTAAAAACCACTTCAGTAGTAAATTAGCGTCATGATTTGGTGAGCTCTAAAATGTTCCCATATAAAACTTCGATTCATTAATTATGACAGATTTATTGATTAACTGGTAAATTTAAAATTTAATTTATGTGTTGTCATCGAGAATACGTCTGTGTGCAAAATTTCAGGTCGATTAGACACCGGGAAGTGGGTGAAATATCGATTATAAGATTCCGCCCAGACAGACAAACAGATGAAGCTAATATAAGCGTGATAACAAAGTAATCTATAATCAAAGATTTAGTTAAATTAAGATAAATCACTTACGATAATATGTTGACATTTGACATAAGGAAAAGGAACAAAGTACGTCCGCGAAAGACCAGACATGATCAGATAAACCAAATGTTGGAGGACGACCCTACTAAATGCTCCAACAACCAAAGAGCGTTCATGAGAAGATGTGTGAATGCGGACGAGACAAAAATATTGCGCCAGAGAAGAGGAATCGACAACATACCCAGAGTCAGATGTCCATGAGAAATAGCTCCCATAACGGCCCTACACTTTCGCTACACATGTTAGTTTTTTTTAATGCTAAAGCGGCCGTGCTCACCGTCCCGCTGACGCTCATGGGAGTGCGAGCGGGATGAGGAGCGAGGAGGACAGATCCATACAAAACGTCTTCTCCTTCTCCGAGACGCAGGGACAAATCACAAATGGATAATACTTATTATCCATTAAGTGCGAATTACAAGTGACATACACAAGAAAAGCTACAGTTGAAGTACAAAGTTGCATTCTTAATGCACAAAGTTTAGCGCCTGAAGAGTATGGCATTCTATCCTCTCTTCAAATTAAATTAATTTTAAATTGAAATTTAATAAACGCGTCAATTTTATAATTAAACCAAGAAAATAACTCCGAACCTAGAGTAAATATTCAAGTAATACGCCAGACAGATAGTCCATGTTTATTTATACGGTAGACGACGTCTTACAATAACATTTGCGCCATTAGGGGATATAATAATGTTATTGAGTGAAGATGGAAGGAATATGAGTCACGGAATATAGAACATTTGGGATATGGGGCAGATATATTGGATGCAGATAATGGATATTGAATATTGAACATAGGATATGAGATGTAGGATGTGCTAAATATGACAATATGATACCACAATACATGTATAACGGTGTATAATATACAGGATGTCTCATAGCTATTAGCAAAAACTTTACAGGTGGATTCTCGTCTTGACAACGAATCATCAATGTTCAAGAAATCATGACCTCAGTAGTTATAGAGATATGCAATATCAAAGTTTGCATTTTTTTCAATACTTATTTTATGCAAAAAGTTGAGCTATCATTACAGTGTTCATGACCTCAGTAGTTATGGAGATATGCAATATCAAAGTTTGCATTTTTTCAAAACATATTTTATGCAAAAATTTGAGTTATCATTACATTATAATATGTATCAATTATGAAAAATTCACTCGCTTCAATACAACTCAAATAGAATTATATAAAAAAATATTTTAAATGTTTGCTATGATTTTATCATTTTATTCAACCTGTATAAAAGCGAATGAATTTTTCTTAATCGATATAAATTACTGTAATGATAGTCCAAGTTTTTGTAAAAATAGAATCAGAAATATTGGAAAAAAAATGCGAACTTTGATGTTGCATATTTCCATAACTATTGATGTTAGGTCATGGTTGCTTGAACATTTTCGACTCATAATCAAGGCAGGAATCCACCTGCAAAGTTTGTTCCACAAGCTAACGCCACGTTTGATTATACTATTCCATCAATTTATTACACTGTTTTTAAAAGGATCATGATATTTTCATATTCAGACAATCTATTCAGAAGTCCTCGTTACAATAACATCTAATTTAAATAGTGCCAGTCCTCGCATTTCCTAGTTAGGTTAGGCTGATGTTTACGTACCAATTGTTTTTGAGAGTTACCATGTGGCTGCTTCGCATCTAATGGAACAACAAAGGTAGGTACTACCTAGAACATAAATACAAGAATTCCGGATTTCGCACTTCGATAATATGCGCGTTTCCTTCAAAATTGTAAATAATAACTTATTTTATTTTTTTATAAATATTCTCTCAGCAACCTGGACGTCTTCCAAGTATTCTTATTACCACAACATCTTAAACATCATATTTTACTATTACACGATTATACTATATTATACTCAGTTTGACTTGAATATCGACCTAAATCACAGACCACCAAAATATATAGACAGGAACTAACTTTAATTTATTGGTACACAAATTGGTGCCACGGCTGTTTTTTCAACACGTTTGACTTTTTAAATAATTTCTACGAACTTGTAAATTTAAAAACAATTACATTAAAATATAAGGTACCAGAATTTTTTGTACCTATGTTGCCTGTTATCTGCCAAAACCTCCCTATCTCAAATGTCATAATATCCAAAGCTTCTTACCCACTATAGTGTAGACCTCTTTCCATTTAAGAAAAACAATCGAATTAGTGTGTGTAAGCCGTGCGTACGACGCACATTGTTTCTTAGTGTTGGTATTTCTGCAACGAAAAAATGTGCCTCGTACGCGCGGTTTACGCACACTAGTTCAATTGTCTTTCATGGAAAGAGATACAGAAAATATTTCAGTTTTGATACTATACCGTAAGTCTTGCATAACGCTGGTTCTTAGCCTATTACCATCTTCTAAGAAATGAATAATTTAGTCAAGTTTTATGAAGTCTGCAAGAATGCCGTATGCCGTACGCAAGTAAGAAATGCAACCCCGATCCTGCGAGATCTCGAGGCATTTTACGAGACAAATCCCGAACTGAAAAATCGGACGAGATTATCGGGATTGATCAGCATTTTTTATGCTTTGTATGTTTAATTGTATATGCGTATAGTGCTTTTAGTAAGTACTTAAAACTTATGTTCATGTCACATTCAAATAATGAAAATAGCTTTGAATAATATTTGCTGTATTTTATCAACCTAACATAGTAATAAAAACTACTGACTGATTGATGTTTGGAAAAACGCCTACAAAAACTTTAATGCAATGATTAATAATGAGCACTTTATTAAAATTGCTGATATAAAAATGCAAGGCATTGTCGTTAATTGCTATTCAGCTCAATAAACAAAAAAAAACACAAAAGTATTCGGGATCCCGATCCGTGGGGATCCCGAAAGGGTAATCCCGACTCGGGATTGCATTCCCTAGCCGCAAGTAAGCAAATGCGCGGGCACAGTTAGCCGTGCGCTAAGCGGAAATCGATTGTCCATCACCAATGTATATTTTTATGCCAAGGCTGTCGCGGTGCAAAAAAGGGTGGAAACCACAGCAGAGCAGCGGTATCGATTTCGCTTTAATATTCGATGGTGGTATCATCATTGACCTGAGCAAATTCGTCTTTCTTTCCTAAATTCAAATTAATGCCTTCTTTGGTGTCCCACAATGCTCAATGCATGTGAATCCGCGCGCAGAAATTAAAACCAATGTTTTCGCAGGAATTTAATCATTTTATTATTACTTGACTTGCATCAAAGCTAACGAATTTTTAATATTCGACCGCGGAAGACGCGTCACTACCAGATTAACCAGATACTGGAAGATGGTCCCGTTGGAAGCCTCATGCGAAGATGTATGAATTTGGATGAGGCGAGAGTTGTATGTCAGGACGGAAGAGTGTGGCGCTCTATCCTCTCTGAACGGCGTGATGGTAATGAAATTACTTTACGATAGTCCAACGTTTTACAAAACTAAGTCACAAATATTGAAGAAAAAATATTTTGATGTCGCTTAACTCCCAAAGTGTAAAAAAATATTTTCTATTCAAAATTGAATGGGGAAGACTCCCCGAAGTTTTTGATACTAGCTACGAGATACTTTACTTAGCAGGTGCAACGTGCATGCGGTCGCTATCTATGCACCACGAGATCATAGTAATGTAAATGATTGATAGAATAATGAATTGTTTTTATTTTCAAACGCGTACTGCCTCGGCGGGTTTTACGACAGACTCTTGCACTGCATACGTCACACAACAGCTGCAGCTAGTACTCACTGCACGTGGAACCGGCGACGTGTCCACTAACGCACGACATCAGCCATGTCCACAACAGAAGCATTTGAACTTCTCAACCAGGGTTCGAGGAATATATCCGCGGATATATATCAAGATATAATATCCGCGATTATTTTGTAACTTTTACAATATTTGTGTCTTGATTTTTATTTTTGATATATATCCAAAAAAATCTGCGTCGTTAATAGATGGCGCCAGTTGTATTTAAAAGAAATGCTACAGTTGTTTTTTTTATATCTGCGGTTTTTACTAGATTGAGCTAGTTGTATTTTAAAAAGTGCTACGGTTTTTTTATATACGCTATATAACGATACACTAAGTTCGAATTTCAACGAAAAATAGTAACTTTTAAAACTTATATATAATAATTGCCTTTTTCAGTATGCAATTCTTTTATTTAACAAATAATAATTCATTCGAGTTTGTATCAATTGACGTGTGCAAAAAAGGAAAAAAAGGTTGGATATACATCCAAAAATTCGATTTTTTGATGTTTTAGTATAAAAATTGAAATTTTTCCAACCCTGGTATCAACGCCACGCAGTTGTTTTGTGTAAAGATCAGCTCTCCAACGAAAATTATTGCGAAATCGCACAAACGGAAATGATACCGACTTCTGACATTTTCGAGGGTCCGATAAGCATTGTTGTGTTCTGAGAGATATGTAGTATATATAAATAGATAATTTTTCCTTGGAAAGAGTTTTTTCGAGATTTTCCTCATGATATTTAATCCAAGAAGATAAACTCGTTGAACTTCAAAAAAAAATGTTAACCATTCCCAAAAATTCATGACGGAAGGGTGGAGATCGACGCGCACCAACTAGAATGCCAACCCGATAGATGTGGAGCATAGAGAATGTGTAAAGTAGCCAAATAAATAATAATAATAATGGATAATTTATACAGCACCGTTTTCGTAAAAATTTCACCTCAAGCTTTACACAAACATTGTTTAGTCCTACACAAGTATTTAATATTTAACATTGCAAATTTTCGAAAATGATTTTTCAAAAGGTGCGTTTTGTGTCTTTTTTGAGCCAAAACATTGGATCGAAGACATAAAGGCTTAAGCGGTCACTTTTATACATGTAACGTTCACTCGAGCATGATTATCCCTCTGTGGACGAAATTCAGTAATTGTGTTCTTAATAACACAATGATAAAAATGTTGTGAATAAAAAACTAACCCATAAAAACGCAAGTTTTTATTATACTCCCTTTCTCATTGAAACAGGTTTCGCGCCTACATCACGCGTCGGGCTCGAAAATTGAACAATATATAAATAGTTAAAATTTCGAAAAATCCAAAATTATACTATATTTATTAAACATTTTAAATGAAAATTTCTTAGATCATTTTTATCGTCGCCACGAGTCTGCCTGCAAAGTTTCAGCTCGATTGGATAACGGGAAAAGGGTTAAAAAACGATCCAAAATTTTTTCGGCAGACAAGCCGGCAAGTTAAAGACAGAGTTAAAAGAAAGGGAGTAAAAAATATTTTAAAAACAATGGACTGCGAGACGAACAAATGTTTATTCTTCAGGAAGGCTTTTCCCAACATGCAGCAAATGATTTTTTCATACTTTGGGCATGTTGCTGAAGAGAGGGAGACACCTCCGAGACGTTGTTAGTCACTGGGGATGGACAAGGACGGAGGACGGGGGTCGATCTCCAATAAGATGGTAGACCAAGTAGAGGACGTTGGGCCCTTTCGTATTGAATATCATATAAAAATTTTGTTGCGCGGCGCATTTTCTCTAGAACGTGAGGAAGATATGGCACCCCAAAAAGGGTGAGAGTAGAAACACAAAAGAAACTCACCTCCTGTCCCCAGCACCCGGATCATGTCGAAGTCCGCCATGGACACGGACGCCTTTCCGTTGAGGTTGACTGGAACAATACAAAAATATAAAAATCAATAAAACGTGCCACAGAGCGGAGGGGCTAATGCACGTGTAATGTACCTAATATTTATATAATGGTATTATACATTGTCCTTTGCGAAATAGCGGGGGCGTGCGTTCCGCACAATCAATTATATTTTACATTAATGAATTATCTGCATTACTATAATTTTTAAGGGGTAAATCTAAGTTACGTATTTATTGATAAACTATATTGTAACGAGGCTAAAAAGAATCACAGTCAAGTGACAGTCTTTTTAAATTATCATAACACTACCGAAGATTCCAAATTACAAGGGAAACGTCTACAAAAACCTGGAAGCCACGAGAAAGTTCTCGTAAACACTGGAAACGTCGATATCAGTATTAGCCAATTTAAACAGGATCGCACACGGGAGTAACGTGGTTGTTCTCGGGCGCGCTTGACAGCGGAACGCCAATGAAGGCAGCCGCGAGCTGCTAAGGCCAGGGTGGCCAATCCAAGAGAGGTAATTCGACAGTGAATACTCTGGAAAATTCTTACGTAGTGAAATAAACCGAAGCGAATTAATACGTGCGGAAATTGAATGGAATTTTCTAATGAATAAAGTGTTAAAGCGATTATAAAGTGTCTATTTTACAAGTAATAAATTTACGAAATAGTTTAATTTAAATAATAACGTTATGTCAAATTTAAGTGACTTTGTAAGTTTTATTAATTAATTAATCAGTAATCAATAAATCCTGTATTAAATTTCGCTGTTTTCATTAATTCCTCCCGCAGCCACGACACGTGATTAAGGGATTACAACACACTTACTTCAAAGTGAGGGAATAAATACAATATATTGTTTAAAATTTTCAAAAAACACAAAAACTTCTTGCAAATTTATTAATATTTAAAATTTCTTGATTAATTTTAAAAAATATAAAACTTCTTGCAAATTTATACTCGTAAGAAAACATATTCCGCGTACATATAAATATTCCTTAACTAAATGTGATTTCTAAGACACTTATAAAGAATTTTTTGGCCACTTTTACATTAACATCAGAATATTAATTATATTTTAAAATATGAACGTGATTCTACTCAAACAACCATTTTTTAATATTTTTTGATTGAAAAGGACTCTTTTTTATATATTTTTTTTGATTTCTTATTCCTGAGAGAATACAATTACTGTAGCCTTGAGCCGCGAAGACGGGAGGGGCTAGTTAGTGGTGGGGGGCAAATATCGTAAGAAACGTGATCGACTATCCGAGCTTACTAGAGAATTGTGGCCTATTCTTACCAAATAACTATTTGCGTTATCGAAGTCCTGCACTATTCTTTTTCAAAACGCAGGAGGGAAATACTGAATAGGCATTCCCTATCGCCTAGTGTGCAACTTTTAAAAGAACTGAGCGATCATGTCGGTTTATTTGTATTTAATGATGATAGCATTAAAAGCATCAGACAGAAGATAGCTTCTACCTGATAAATTGCATTATAAATGGATCAATCCGCCATGCAATGGACAAGGAAGTTATGTGCAACAAAATGTCCTTTAACGTGACCTTTGGATTTTTATGATCTTTTAGAAATTGACATGTATGTATTTAATCGTTTTTGAAAAATGATATGCTTCAAAAATATACAACAACGATATTAAGAGTAGTCATCAATGATAAAACCGCCACTATTGTCGGTGTAATTTCCTCAATCTGATAGTTGCTGTTTTGGTTTTGACCCCTCAAATCTGACCCTTGAAAAATTTCCATCAATTTAGACGAGTGATTAAGGCAGATAGCTCAGTTTCCACCACGAAGACCTTGGCAGGACCTCGAAGCGTGCAAGTTAGAGGCCAAGGTCAACAGCAGGACCTCGAAGCGTGCATGCTAGAGGCCAAGGTCAAAAATTATGCAATTATCTAAAATACCAGTCGGATTCTATATTTGGTCAATTCTTACCAACATTGACATCATCATAAAAACGTTTTTACAGAGTTTTACCATACATACCTACCACTCATTGCTTTATTATATAAATTGACCACAAATTTACATACGCTTTGTCACCAATTTAAGTGGTGACCATAACAATAAACATTTTGACAGACAGGAAGGTGCACTGCCACGTTATAAAAAAATATGTACGTCGAAAACATAAAATATATTGAATTTCTGAGAAATAAACCAATATCGTGATAAGATTAATGTACAAAATACATTTGATAGCTATGTGAATCATGACACAACACTGAACATAGTGACAGCCAAGTGTGCAAATTATTATATTGAAATATGTCTGCATAACTCGAATTTCTGTGAAGGAGTTCAATCCGATTTATCTGACATATCAAAATGATAAGTTTAATGTGTAAAATAATACGCAAAATACCATAAACTTACCCAAGCTCAACCTTCGAGATCTCAAGATGGAAAAAAATATCGAGGGCCGGAGTGGGTTAACAACGTAACCCCAGTCAAATTAGGGTTTTAATGAAGTACTAGCTGTAACCGGTCAAAAATGACGGTACTTTTACATGCCGGTTACTAAAGAATAAGTATTTACTTATTTATAGCCTACACACATGAAATAGTAATAACGACTTTTATGAAAATATTTAAAAAATATATATATTTCCCCTGCCGGTGATTGGGCGAAACATGAAATGGTTCGTAGTCCTGTACGCACTGTATTTTTGACGGGTAATGCAGGCTCAGCGATAGCAACTTTGCTCTCTTTGCCGCCTTCGGGTTTGATGGCAGGTACAAGCCCCATCTCCGGGAGTTTAATTTGTTTTTTAGCCGTGAATTCGAACGAAATAACGCACGTTACGGGGACAGACAGACAACGAAATTATTATGTTTGATAATGCCCTATATAATATTGTAACAAGGCTAAAAAAAGAATCACGCACTTCTGTCCAGTGACAGTTGTTTGAAGTTGGCACAATACTACAAAGGATCTGGAATTACCTCCAACTTTCGAGAGACGTCTGTAACGTTCCAGGAACAGGTTGCAAGAAGCCAGTGGTGCCAAGCGAGCGGTAATTCGACAGCGATTCTAGAAAATTCTTACGTAGCGAAATAAACCGAAGCGAAATTAGTAAGTGTGGATATTGATAGAATATTCTGATGAACAGTGAACAAAGTGTTAAAGCGAATATAAAGAGCCTATTTACGAGTGATAAATTTGCAAAATAGTTTAATTTAAGAAATAGCGTACATTTAATAAGTGATAAGCTACTTTGTACGTTAGTTTAATTAATTAATCGGTATTCAATAAATCCTGTATTAAATCCCAGCGTTTTCAGTCATTCCTCCTGCAGCCAAGACACGTGACAATATTTTTAATTACATATTTTACGCAATGCGATTCTACTACTAAATTTTTCATCATTTTATAAGAAACCATTGCATTTTGACATCTCATGACTCACAAACGTCTGACTGACAGAAGCCGTGCAAGCAGAATGAAGTAAGCGTATCGAACAGAATACGATTGTCTATGGAAAAACATTATTTTCTACTTTTCAATGTCTTATTACACATCATTATTTATTTTCTTAGAGTTTTGTATTCTTTGGGGGGATTACTAAGAATAGCAGCTCAATATCATTAATAATTAATTTAAGAATAAGATTTTCGGGGTTAAGTTGTCACCCCGCTCCGGAACGGGAGTGTTAAAAAAATCACCGGGAAGCTATACTTCACCAAGAATCCAGCCCAGCCCCTGTGGCCCGAATTCAGAGCAATACTGATTTAAAGGTTAATTAATGTACGTCTTAAAAGTGTTATTTTGTACTGAAAATTACCTTTTTTTTCAGGGTGTAATTTTTTATTATTAAGTTAAAGTGATTTTTTTTATTTTAATGACACTTATTAAAAGGTACATATATAAGTACAAGTTAACATCACAGCACAGTTTAATATATAATGTGTCTAAACAGTTTTTTTTTATTTCAATATGACCTGTGAAGTTTCATGGAACTAAAACATAATAAACATTAAAAATAGGTAGAGAAAATAACAAAATGAAAATAAATTAACAATACATAAAGTATCAAAAAGGAAAATGAAAAGTTGTAATGAATAATGAATATAACAATTTGTATTAATTAAAATAAAAAATTAAATATCAAAAAAACCTTAACCTTTAAACCATTCAAGTATTGACTCTGAATTCGGACCTGTGCCTGTGTCTCAAGCTACGCAAAATGAAATCAGTTGTTAAATTAAAAACTGACCCATAAAAACCAAGTTTTTATTATACTCCCTTTCTCATTTATATTGTTTCCAATTTGATATTCTATCAACATATTCCTCTTGCTTTAAGTTCATGTGGAAAATCTATTCCATTATATATTATTATCCTTAAAACTTATAGAATATTGAAAACATAATGTTTGGTATAGGGGGGCAAGGCGTCGGCGAAACTGTCTGATCGGACCCATGGCTCGAGTCAGACTAGGTGAAACAGGTTTCGCGCCTTCTCCACGCATCGGGCTCCTTTCTCATTTGTATGGTTTCCAATTTGAAAAAACCGTCAAAATTTCGAAATACCAAAATTATACTGTAATTAAATTTTTTAAACGAAAATTTGTTAGATCATTTTTATCGTCGCCACGAGTCTGCCTGCAAAGTTTCAGCTCGATTGGATCACGGGAAAAGGGTTAAAAATCGATCCAAAGTTTTTTCGGCAGACAAGCAGACGCTATGAGTTAAAAGAAAGGGAGTAAAATAATAAAAAAAAAACTAATCTGCAGTACACCAAATGCATTTCAAGCATATTATAAAATGATGGATTTTGTATGTTTTCTCGGCGGGATACAAACACCAACACATAAAATGCATTAAGGTCTTCAGACTAAAATCCCAATTTACTTACAATTCTTTTAATTTCTATCGTGCCTTCGACTATAGCATATAAAAGTTATTATGTGGCCTAGTTGAAAAATAAACGAATAAGTATGCTACATGATAATTCTATATCAAATAAAATAAAAAATACATTTTTACATATATATTTTTATAAGAAACAGCAATTTTAAGAACTAATGTTGCACTCTATCCTTTTTGTCCATCCTTATGGAATGCGTGATTGTTTATCGACCCTCAAGAAGATGAATATGAATCTCAACAATCAATATTCATAAAGATAAAATAAAAATCCCGAGAATCTCTGCTAAAAAAGTACGAGTATATTTATATAATTTTCTACTTTTGGTCTTAATATTACCCAGCGTACAAAATCACTTCGTAATGAAAATAGTACAAATCTTTTGGTGAGCTCGTTAACTAATTTTCCATATAAAACTTTGATTAATTAATCACTATGGATTAATTGATTAATTAATTAGTGATCTAATAAATGATTAATGTATTGTCATTGACAATACGTCCGTGTGCACAATTTCAGCTCGATTGGACATTGAGAAGTGGGTGAAATATCGATTTTAAGATTCCATTCAGACAAACAGGTGAAGCTAATATAAGCGTGATAATTGTAAAAAAAATTACGTGACAGATATGCAAAATCATCAAAATGTAATATAAATTAATTTCTTCCTTCTCATTAAACTGTACACTTAATACAGCATAATTTATACATAATACTTTGGATTGGAGTATTTGCCCACAACTCATAGTAAGAAAAACCTTTTTCATACTGTTCATGAATAGTCTGGTTAATTTCCTTAAAGCGTATTTTTAGGAGTAGATCATTGAATCGATGAACGGATTAAGTATTCATGGTTGAAATCCTCATAAATGTCGGTTCCAATTTACCCCGGTGGTTGATAGAAATGTGTATATAGAATTGACTGAAATTGCAGTGCATAATATACGATAAGGGTTAGTTAAATTCACACACTGATCATGTTTATATTACATTTAAGTTCTACACAAACGCTAAAATTCGAGAAATATGATCAATTTAAGCTGTATTTTACAACTTTTTAAAACATGACTTGAATGAAAATATTTGCCAACTACAACGAATATTTTCTATTCAAGATTGATTGAAGAATACTCCATTGAAGTTTTTCCTATAAACCCCGTATACATATTTCATATTCCTTTCAAAATTCGATTAAAAAAAATATTGTAGATTTTTTTTATCCCAAACCAAGGAACGAAGAGAAATATAAGAATAAAGAAAATGAAGTTCAAGATATATGATCCTGTTTATATATGGCTGGTAAATAAGTATTATATGAATTATTAATGTTTATATGATACGTAAGGGGTGATTAGTGATTACTGATTAAGGAGCCTACTATAAAAGAGAAACGAGTACGAGAGAAACGATACTTTTTAGTCACATTGTGGATCCAATTAACCAGAAGCGAAGAAGCGCCGCACACACACATACAACGCAAACTGAAATACTACACAGGTACGGTATGTTCACCACACCAAGAGTAAAAAAAATTAAATGACTTTTTAATTGGTCACTCCGTAACGGAGAAATTAATTAATTTCGTAATTTCCATCTTCTTCCAGGTATTCTAACAAACACAAGAAGTTTGAGGCCGTATATCATCACATTTAACGTAGATAAATAGAATGGATAGAACGCCACACCTTTAAATTCTGATTATTACAACAAAAATATACATATAATTTGAACTAGCGTTAGAATTCGCACGAATCGTTAAATTCAAAAATCCGCCTCTATTAGATTCTATTAGGTAGGTACATACCAATACTTCTAAGTTTAACTATTCAAATATTATACAATGAAATGAAAAGTAGCGTCATGAATGCGAAATCTAAATACTTAAAACATTTCATAAAATGGCATTATATTTTCATTTTTTGAGCTGAACTATTTTCAATGAAGCTCTGTAAAATGATTAGATTAATTTTTTTTAACGTACAAATTATTAATAGGTCGTTAATAATTCGGACAGAAATTCCTACTTTGACGTAGAAGAACAATCTTAAAACATTGAATTACAATTACGGTAATAACACATTACACAATACACTTTTTACAGTTGAAGAATTAGAAACACTGGAGAAAATAAAAAAAATTATGCCCGGATATAAAATAACCGCACAAGTATAGAATGCATGGGCCCCATGTGTCAAGTAACGTCCTTGGCGTAAGCGAGTATCGCGAATTCTGTTTACATTAAGCATGTGTTACACGCTCGAATGACTGTAAACCATGTATGTATTAAAATTTCGCTTTTAAATTGTGCTTCAGTCATGAAGAATAATCGTACATCCAGTTTCGCTTCACTAGATGCTAATCTCATTGTAGTATTAAATCATTTAAGTTAAATAGACATACCCCAGATTGGAGATAAAACGAGAATAGAGTATGGCATAATTGGATGGGGAGGTGCAGCCCACAATTTGACAATTTTTTTGAGCACAAAGGCTATAATAAAAGTAATACTAAAAATGCCGATTCGAACGAGCTCAAAAGAAATATTCAAAGAATTTTATCTTCCGACAATCCGGCAAACATATGCAAAAAATGTACTTATCCCCCAATATAATAAATCTAATGACTATCAAAACATACAGCAGTCAAAATCCACGAGACACATTAAATATAAAAATTACTTAATACCGACTGCAAAAATTACATTTCGGCAGAGATTAAATATTACTCTACTAAATTGTACAGATTGCCAATGGAAATTAAAGGTGCAACAAATGGGATAATATTTAAGAAACATTCTATAAAATGGATAAAAAGTATTGAAGCAACGAAATAATAAAAAAAGTATCTAATAACGAATATTACTTAATAAAAAATAAAATAATGATGTAAACAATGGTATTGTGTATCATGTCCACCTCGACGCAGGATTATCCTAGTGAGAGGGCACTATTATCATTAATAAATATAAAATGGAAATAAAAAAATAAATATATATGAATATAAGTTTAAAACTAGTAAAACTACATATACTTGGGCATAAAAAACTTCAATAACTTACCTACAGATATTAAGAAAATCGATGACTTACAACAATTAAAGAAAAAAATAAACCAACACTTTAGATCGATACAATTTGACAATGCATAACAAGACATATAGCTAAGGAACACATAAACCAAATCCAAAATAAACTAATAAAGTGTAAGCCCCTCACCAAGCACATGAGCAAGTCTCATTTTTGGAGAGGCAAAGCAATAAAATAAAATGTATCTAAGTAGATTGTAATAGACAAATGTATTATGATTTAAATGTAGTTTTAATATTAAATAAAAAATAAAAAAATAAAAATAATAATAAAAAAACAGGAAACAACGATTCTAAATCTTATCTGTATCAACGACAACTTGAATAGTAGACGCCAAACTGTGATGTCAGTGCAAACTATGTTTTTTTACGAAAGATTAATTATAATCCAAGGTGTTACAACCGGCCCTAAGATGGGTGGCTGTTCGCGATGGTAAGCTCAAAAGCGAGGAATTCACTACTCTCTATAATAATAAATAATAAATTCATCAGATTTTAAACACTGAAAACGTACTTTTTCGAAAAATCATATCTACGGGTTGGCATACAATTTAAAATTGTAATATACGATTGAGCAGTTTTCGTATGAAAAGCCGTTAGGTGAAATTTTTACAAGAATGGCGCAATATAAATTATCCTTTATCATTAAATACATATGTATATTACTAATCTTTGTTCTAACACATGTAGTGTTAGGTGAAATGGTTATTAACTGCACTTTATAGCACAAAGTTTAGAGTTAATTAAAATAATCAAGTTGCATCACAAAGCAACAGCCACATACGAATGAGTAGAATTTTTTCTAATTTAAAATGATTAAAAAAAAACACAAAATTGTTTACGGTGACGCGAGTAGCATTTTGTACCGCGGTACTCGGAGGGTTAAATGGATGCGTTTTGGATAATGCGCGCAGCTATCGGGCCGGCTGATAATGGGAGCCGGTTCATCGTCCCTGCACCGACTTGTTTGCGTCAGGTAATTATCGGCCCATTTCCAAATTGGTTTTGTCTCTTTGAAATCCGCATTCCTCGAGACGGCGGCGACCAGGAGCGCGGCCATTAAACACTTTTTGTCGTTTCTCGCGCCATTACAGCCCCCGGAAAGTGTAGCAAGAGGGTCCCCGCCCTCAGGGCTGGATACTCACTCGAGGTATTCCGTAGTGCGCTTTCAGGACGAGGCTAATAGTTACAAAAAGTAACCCATAAAAACCAAGTTTTTATTATGCTCCCTTTCTTTGTAAAATATAACAACAATTAAAGACGAATTAAAACATATAACATAACACTAAACTTACAGTAATTTAGTATATTTCTAAAATGTCAGATGTTTTGAGCTTTGATAAGACACTTCATGCTTTGAAGATTAAATTCTAAAAGCATTTGTCAGTCAATTTAGATTTTCGACATTCGTAGTGAAGTACCTATTATGTATACCGACGGAGTAATTCAAATTTAGAAAATATTCCGCGACGTTATCGGGCCGCCGTTGCTAATAATCAGACTTTTCTAATGATTCCAATTTGAAAAAAAAACAATAAAATTTCTAAAAATCCGAAATTATATTATAATTATTAATTTTTTAACGGAAATTTGATAGATCTTCTTGGTCGTTGCCACGAGTCTACTTACCAAGTTTCAGCTCGATTGGATCGCGGGAAGAGGGTTAAAAATCGATCAAAAATTTTTTCACCCGGCAAGCCGGCAAGCAAGCAGACGCCACGAGTTAATATAAAGGGAGTAATAAAGTGCAGTATCAAGTAAATATTCACGTATTTCATTTTTTACGTAAATATTGTTATAGTGTAAAATTATGACGGAAAATGAAGTTATGATAGAAGAGGACGAGGATATAATTGTCGGCCTTCTCAAATTAATTATAAGCCGTCATCTGACAGTGTAGAAAACTGCACACATGGATTATGGATGTCGTAAGCACGATAATAACACGCTTTATCGCCAAATCACATTTCAATGCAGTTTTATCTCCATAATATTGGCTTTCTACTAATAAGAAAACATTCTGTGTACATATATATGTGACGGGTAAAGAAGCAAATACAGCGATATCCAAAAAATAATTAAATATATTGAATACAGTCACCGAGAATTGCTAATTTAAAATGTACCGAATTTTTATGCATAATCCCTTCCAAAATCATGTTTCCTAAAAATTTATAGGCAATGCTTCTATAAAAAGTCGCATAAAAAGTAAATAAATGATTCCTAATATACTGAAAACTAATTTAACGTCCGCGGCGTTGATAATGCTAATATTTTCTTAATTATTATTGTAAATAATAATGTTCAGTTTATTACTCTTGTGTTAGAACAAATGTTCTATCTAAGTTGTCATCCTAAAAAATGTAGTTAACCATTCTGATATAAACGAATAATTAAAAAAAAAAAACACATTTACTTAAAAAACGCGAAAATATTGAAATGTACGTTTCCGACACCCCGGACATAAATATACTGAATGAAAAACTGATTAGATTCAGATGGTTCATGACCAAAGCCATTGGTTAAATAAAAAATATATATCTTTATTGTTGGTCATTCAAATGTAATACAATACATCTCAGGATAGTTCGCTAACCCCATCGCGCATATTAACGGTCGCCCAACAATACAAAGAAAGGCATCGGCCTCGCGGAGAGAATGACATTATTCGTATAATTATAGAAAATAACAATTTAAAACAAGCCAATTCAACGGCTGCAAATTCACTGCATCAGCCCGTACCGCAAAAATTATCACATTTACGTTTATTATCACATTCATCACGAAGTATCTAGGTATGTAGTGTGCATATGATAGCGATTTAGAAATGTGCATTTCATCGATAGTTCCTAAAAGCGTTAACTCCCAAAATAGTATAAAGGAAAAATACTCTTTTTCGAAAAACGCAAATAAAATTATTATATTAACTTTTCAAAGCAAGAAAACACTTTGTGGCTTGACATTATAAGAAATTTAAGAAAAAATTAAATACTATGTTAAACCATTCTGGTATTTATAAACTTAACTGTAATGATTGCCCAGCTTTCTATATTGGTAAAACATCGAGAAACGTAAATATTAGAATAAAAGAACACATTAAATGCTTAACAAATGTAGGTTCTTCTGAATTTGCCGAACATCTAATTAATTTTAATCACACATTTAATAATAATACAGGGCCAAAAATTTTACACAAAAACGGATTAGGTTTGCGACTTAACAATCTAGAAGCATTAGAAATTAATAAAGCTATCAATAATAATAGTCAAATAATAAATAAACAAATAAATTTATCTAATAGTCCGATTTTAAAGTTGTTCCCTCTATCTTCAGTTAACTCCTCCCATTCCCTCCCCCCCACCTAGTTGACACTCTGTCCCTCTCTCTTTTTCTTTCCTCTTTTATAAATTTCTGTACCTAGATTAGTCTATATTGTAATTGTCCTGAAGAAGGTTGAGTCCAACCGAAACTAGTTGACAAATATATACCAATTAAGTGGTTTAAAACATAGTATTTAATTTTTTCTTAAATTTCTTATTATTATATTAGTTTAACTGAATTCCAAGTGTCCGTGAATAAGCTTTTTTTTTACTCGTTATACTGACTCAAAATGTGCACACACAATGAAAGTGTAAACATTGTCACGTGTCGTGGCTAGAAAACACTGGAAATTAATTAGGATTTATTAATTAATTATTCAATGCACAAAGTCACTTAAATATTTCAAAATACATCACTCATATGCGAACTCGTTTTTATTGCTGGGTAAAACGTATTTATCGCTCGTAGAATATTCAATTCTCGTACATGCAAGTCGCTCCGGTTTATTCGCCAATTAGGTACTTCGCTGGATTATTCGCTTTACATAACGTTTCGATTACCTCACGACTAAGGCCCGGTTGTTTCAAGTTCGATCAAAGTAAGCGGTCGATAAAAGCATAGATTTTTACGAAAACGGATCGTCTGATTGGTGGAGAACGTAAAAATCTATGCTTTAAGAGAACGCTTACTTTAATCCAACTTGAAACAACCGGCCCTAAGTGTTGTGTATTTATATCTACTCCGTGACAATATGCACAAAATCTTAATAATATAAATTATAAATATGTACTTTTTACGTGCAGTCATTTTTGTATCATAGAACTATCTCTATAGATAAGTCAAATATCATTCTTAAAACATTATATTTGTAATGGTATTGATCGAGGATAGCGTTCATACATTTAATTCTTAACAAACGGAATTATTATAGCGCAGGATTTTATTTACAACAGCAATCAGCAATAAACTCCTACTAATATAATTACATAAATGAAATATCAATTAACAGAGGAACTGAATATGCACTACCAGGATTGTTCAAAAAACTTAATAAGCTACTTGTCAATAAATAAATACAACCATTTCAGTGTTCTGTATGCATAGCCATCTTAGACCATGAAATCCTAATTTTGCTCATTGGGACCCTAAGAAAAACACAATCACCGCATCTTCTCTGGTCCAAATTTCTCAAATAACGTGATCGCGCAAACAAATGGCGCCTCCACCACAAAGCCCTTAGAAGTGGGTACAGACAGAAATTAGAAAAAATACAAAATGGCTACAACACATTTTAATGTTAGTTTTATCGAATGAGTGTGCGCACGCCGAAGCTTTTATGCATACTCGTCGTTTAGTTTATCAATTCAATCGGCACGTGTTATTCCTTAGATTAGCCCACTGTAAGAATGCTAGCCAGAACATGAGCATTATTTCGGTAAGTTCAGAAATTGCCACACGAGAGACACGGTCCACCAAAAGCCAGACGTGTCCTCGACTTAGGTAGAAATGAAACAAATAGTACGATAATTACCTCTTTTCTTGGTGATCCTGCTGGTAATGCAGAGATCGGAATCTCCCTCGGGCTCCACCACCTGGACGGAGCTGTTCCTCTCGACCTTGGGCTTGACGGCGTCCGTGCTCTGCGTGAGGTCCACGGGCGGCTGGTCGGCGCCGTCCCACGTGACGCTCATCCGCCTGTGGTGCTTGGGGTGGTTCCCGCCGCCGCCGCTCGGCTTCGCGTTCTCTTCCTTGATGCCCTTCTTGTCCTGTTCCTCGGGCACCTCGTCGAGGAACTCCACCGGAGACGTCGGGCTGTAGTTGGCCCTGTTGATGACTAATTCCTTTTTGACTCTGGCGTTGTTTTCTACGACCGGCTTCTTGGCCGCCCTGGAGTCCGCCTGTTTGGTGTTCAGTTTGAAGCAGGTCTCGTCTTCCTCCAGCTGCCGCTTGGGGAGCTTCTTCTGCCGGCCGCACTTGACGGAGCTCTCGGAGCTCCTGTCCGAGCTGGCCGACAGGCCCGCGCTGTCCCCGTTCTTGTACCTCTGGTGCTGGTGCATCCTCTCGCCTCTCTTCCCGCTCTCCGCGGCGTTCGTTCTGGTCTTGGAACTTCTGGAAGATGTCTCCATGTTGTTGAGCGATTCGTGGTCACTGCCTTCGTAGTAACCTGATTCGTGATCGTGGTTCTTGCGCACTCCCATTTCGTCTCTCATTGTACTATTGTTTGAAACAGTCCCGAAACTCTGGCTAGCTCTCGCTGTCGGTCGGGCCGGCGTGTCGGGCTTCGGCGTTGTCCGCATTCATGATACGTGGCGAGTCCGCTAAACGAACGTTGCACATTCTTTCAACATAGCTTGTTTGTTTATGTATTTATTTGTTTCACTCTCACACTTGTTAACTCGATAGTACGGTAAATTCAATAGAAATGTGGTGGTTTATTAACGAGAACTTATAATCTGAAAGAAAATAAATATTAACACGCTTTCGTAAGTATGGCAGCACCGGCAATGATGCCAATTCGACGAGACCGTCTTCGAGCGAAGAGTTCATAGTTCGGAACCAAAAAACTTGTCGTGCCGGCCGATTGCGGCCGCATCTCTACTTTCAATTTCGAGCGGCGATTCGATTCTGAGAAACTTTTCTACCATTTTGCTGTACAGAAAACTAGCTAACTCTTAAATACAATATGGAATGTTTTTTCGTAAGTCGTACAATTTAAAATAAACTTTCTCCCGCCAACTTTCTTCGGATCCTTTCGTTTTAATTGATCCGAAGAGGCGGCCCCACCGCGGGGCCCGCCGCGCGCGATTGCAAAATGGCCAAGTGGAACGCAATTTGAATATCGGTTACGAAACTAATTTTAATATTGAATTTAAATCATAAACAATGTATTAAATTATCAATCTAGACCTTTCAATCAATGGACTGATTTATTTATTCATAAAATTACTCGCCTAAGTACGGGCGCGCGTATGACAACTATCGAAGGAACCTTGGAAACAGTAAAGGTAAGATAACGAAATGATGGCTCGAACGTGGAATGGTTGGCTGAAAGCGAGAGCGAATGTTACAAGTCGGGGAAACTGCGTACAAAATATAATTAAGCCTTTTTGATAAAAGAAAGTCGAATATGGATAAGTACGCGTGAAAGAATCGAAAGAATTGTTCCGACACTTTCAACTCCTATACAAATTGGGTACATTATAATGAAGTAAATATTTTTATCTTAAACGGGCAGATTCCACCTTCGACCTAACTCCCTTTTCATCTTATCACTCCACGTCTCTCCACTCCACTGACGAAAAGACAAGGAGTCATCCACCATCAAATAGCTGTTTATTTTAATCAGTTTCGTCGTCTAGCAAATACTGAATGCATCAAATATTCTTGGACTGGATTAAGAAACATCATAGACATCTAATACTATCACACGGAATAAATATCAAAGCATTCAAAAAATTATTCGCAGAGACGAAATTATATTAAATATCAAGCCGATCGCTTCTCTTGCGAAACTCACTAAAACTACAGTATAACAATATTCCCCGCTTGAAACCAAAGAAAACATCGGTCAAGTTTCCGAAATACTCGAGATCACCGAAGTTGCGCACTTTTGCAAAACAAATTAACAAAACCAATAACCGCACCGCAATCACCACTAATTGTCAAAACACTTTATAAAGTCACTTTCCTTCGCGCCTTGCAATATTTTGGTACATCCGTCGGGAAATCGGCAAAATAACGGAAAATTATGATAAACGAATGGAAAATATGGACGGATCTAATAATCCAAGGCACAATTCGGCAGTGATACGCGCGGCGAACCCCGAAACTAGGCCATGGCTCTATAAAGAATGAAAAAAGTAGGATATGTCGACGTGAAAATAAAGTACTAGGTAGTACTGAAAATCGTGCATAGCGGGCCGAGAACAGTTATTTCACAGCGGCTTGACTTGTTCGAAACCGGGGCAATATTCCATTTAATTTCACTGTATTTTACTCTCCTGTTGGTCGCCGCGCCACTGGTGAGAGAATAGTTGCAAATGACTGAGCATTTCATAAAAATTAAAATGTCGGAAGGACGATGCCAAATGCAAACACATTAATAATTCTAATCACAGATGCATTTACTTGATAACAAGTATAGGAAAGGAATACCTAACAGCCAAAAAACCACATTGAACAAGTACACACAGAAATAACCTGAGAAAACATGCTTTTTAAAATTCAACATGTTATAATAATACAGAAGACATATCAATGTCAGAGAGTCGTGTACGATTAAATTTATGGTTCAATGTTCTATGAATAAAAAATATTAATAATTATGCGAATTTAACAACTTATAGACGCAATTTAACAAATAAATGAGACAAGTTAATTAGTACCAATACTGTAAGCTTTTAAACAATAATTTACACAATAGTTATAACATCAATATAATAAAATAAAAATTATTTCATAGAAACATAATTTAAATTTTAATTAGGTATGTGCAATAATTATGGCATGACTTTTTACGATTTAACAAGCATCGAAAGTGTTACGGGGGATTTGACAGTTCTCAAGTCGAGCGCAAAATGGCCGCCGCTACACTGGCGCCACCGTCCGGATTCGAATAGCAAACTTCACAGCATAATGCAATTTGTAACAAATTATCTTGTAATAAAAACTGTAAAATTAATATAATTTGCTTTTAATATAACAAAAATACTTATTATACGATCGAATACGCAAATCAACGATATTTGTTAATCGTATGGGACGGTAAAATTGTATACGAACAAAGACAAAAACTCGATCTCAAGCGGCATTGCAGTAAATTTGAATAACGGAAACCTTATACATTATTATCCATTAAACCCGAAAGAAGCACTGATTTATAAGAATCACTGTTGATTTTCGAAGTAGAGTATGTTAATTTTCTTAATACATAATGCAAAGGCACTGTTTTACACGTTTTACGTAAGCTGCCTACCAACTTTCACAATCAGCAAATAATGACAACTGACTGACTTCACAAATGTTTCACTTTTTTAACAACCGACTCAACCTTGTAAATTCGCGAACTTATTTATAAATTTCGATATAGATTTCCGGCTATCTGCGAACAAAAAAGCCGCCTGCAAGAATTCATATAGCTTTCGAATTATACACATTATCATGTGAAAGATGACATGACTTTGGAGGTTATCTGTGTTATTTGAGAAATTAAGGGGCAATTGTTGAATTATGTTTCGGATAAGTTGTGAATAATAATATAAAAATAAAAATATGTTAATTGGGCCACAGCCTCATTTTTACAAGGCCAAATTCGCGGCACTTAAAACTAGATCTGTTTTCAAAATATGCCAAACTTCAGTAAGAAACACTTCCGAATTCAATTCAATTATATAATGCCTAAAATCAGATTCGTTTTCAATTATTATTTGCAATAAATGCACACAGAACAACAACTAAAATAACACAATACTTTTGATAATAACTACACAAACATTACCGTTGCACTTCGTTATATTGTTCTTAGTAAACACACTTTTGTAAGATTAGAATTCAAAATTGGGCAACAACTAAATATTAAAAAAAAATGAAAATAAACATACAATTTCAAAGTTTAAAACTAATGTGATGAAGAATGAGATGTTCACGCGCGACCGACGGCGAGCGGCGTAACAGAACGACTGAAGGCGGAGACTGAATGTGAATCGGAATGAATTCCATAGAAAATATCGAGGAGTATTGCAGATCTTTGTCTCTCTCTCTAACCCATATCTACATCTCTCTCTGCATAGTACGCGCCAAACTAGACGGCAGACAATTTAAAGGCTGTATGTGAACTTGATCAATATGAACAAAGCAAGAACTAAATACTTTTCATATTTATTATATTCACAACATCAAACATTTTTTATATGTGAATGTGATGTAAAAATAATTATGTACTCACCGTATGCAGATTTTGCATTGAAATATTCAGTCCACGTTGAGAAGGAAAATGAGTAATAACGAGTAGGTATAATTTCTAATATTTTCTATATGCATGCACTTTAAAAAAATTTAATTATCATTACTTTCCACCAAATCTTGATATAAATAGCCTGTGGAACCAGGTTTTACATTATCGTCGTTCATATTCTTATTTCACCATTCTATTTAAACATCCGAACCATTAACATATTTTTTTGCTTTTTTTTGGTATGACTTATATTTAGTGTTTTTTTCTAAAATATGGCCACGTTGAATAGCCCCAGTCGTTTTTTAAGGATTATTGTAATGATAGCTCTACCGGAACATAAAGCCATGTATTCACTAGGGGACAAATCGCGAAACATTCCGCTCGGCATGTCGCATCAACATCTACGCTCATGTTTCGGGGACAATGACGCGGTCATTTGACGTGTACACACCGGGACTCGCATATCTTGTCGCGGAAATGTCATGAGGTTACGATGACAGCTGCGGTATCTCATTTGGCGAAAACGGGGTTCAGCGCAATTCGAAATGTTTTTTTGGGTCGCAATTTCAAATTAAAGAGGTTTTACTGTAGTAAATTGAATATTATTAAAAACAAGGTCCTTTTTGCAAATAATTATTGTTTTCCAGACGTCGCAGAAATATATCGCCCTATGAGGTTATATGATAGCCACGTATCTGTTTATGTTAATGAGTTTATCGAAAAGTAAGAGGAGAAAAAAGGGGAGAATGCGAAATTATTTACTGCAAAGAGAAAGAAGGACGGACATTCTATGCGATCTTCGATCGATACAGCTCGATGAGTTCAAGAACGATTTCGTTTCCCCGCATTGTCATCTTGACAGATACAGCGCATGCGTATTCACTTGTAAACATACCACGTGGTACTGACGCTCCGCGGAATGTTGCAGTGAGTACGCTCGGGTACCGTGCGCATGGCAACGTTGCCACGGCACGTAGAAATGCCGCGCTATGTTGTGCGCGAGGTCGCGGAACAGTGCACGACGTTGCAACGTCACGTAGACTCTATGCCGCGCGTGCTGTTGAGGGACAATTTGTCCCCTAGTGAATACATGGCTTAAGCCATACAAATTTGAGATGTAAGTAATATGTTATATTATTGACATCATGCTATATATTATTATTTTAATTATTTAACCGTTCTTATTTTTTTCTATATACACACATAGTTACGCTGGAATAAACATCATTATTATTATTTATTAAATTCACGAACACATTCTTATTGTGAAGTTGCAATTTTTTCGGAACAAAGTTCTGTGAAATTTAAAACCAAATTAATTAATCAATTAGAAAGACATACAGAAAAATCAAATCCACGAAAAAATATTTGGCTACCGGGATTCGAACCACGGATCTCCTCCTTTCCGGGGCAGGAAAGGAAGAGATTCGTTCAATTAATAAAATTTAAAGGGAATCAAGTGACGTTATGTGAATAAAATTGGGTTTTTTAAATAGATAAATGAAGATTGTAGATAATTTAGTACATAACTTCTTTACTTGAATAAATAAGACATCCTTGAAATTAAGTCCTGAATCATATTTTAAAGCAAAAATTAATATAAGACCAGGTCTAATTTTCGGAAAAACGCGGTACGTTTTAATGTAAAGCAAGTGATTATTTTACTAAATTTACAAAACTTAAATCAATGTTATTATATTAATTTTACATATTTGTATATTTAAAAAAAAAATAATGCATAAAAAAATATTACAAATAACAAAATAAATGTTTTACTTTGAAAGAATCTTAGAGTCTAATTATCGAACTCGAATTATTTATTATTAATATTAAATTCTCAAATCAATAATATTGAAAATTAATAATATTATAAAAAAATCTGAATTTGAGTTTTAAAACTGCCAATATAAGGTGTATAGATTGTATTATACATTAAATGATTTATTTCAGAATAAAATGATAACATGTATTTGGACTAAATGCCGTTTTATTACAAATTTATAGTTTTTGTTTTAGATAAGTTTTGTTTGGGAGCATGAACCCATGAAAAAAAATTGATTTTCTTATATTATTTTTAAATATACAATTATTAATTAATTAATATTATTAATAAATTTAAAATATTAATAAATCTACCTGCCACAATGTGTGGCGTGGACTATGAATTCTCCCACCAATAACGGCATCCATGTTCATGATCAGCTGTGTTTGTTGTTACATTACAAATGAACTGAATTCGAACTTGAATATTTGTGTCTCACTCAAGCGTTATGCGCTTAAATGTGATCGAATGAAATGTAGAGAGATAAAGATAATTCTCACTGGTTTATTTGACGAAATCAACTGGTGCATTCCGAGTTTTGTTAATATTATATTGCTTCAATAACAGTTATGGCGATTATGTACGTAAAGTACCCATATTGCTTTAAAAGTAGGTAAATCAGCGTATTGGGCTAACAATCTTTATGACAGAATCAAGTTTATTATGACATCTATACATCTGTATCTATCTATTGATGAATACAATCCTATTCTTTTCTCCAGGCAAACGGTGCCCTGGTCCCAAATCTATGTCCAAATGATAAATCCAGGTAGCCACGCAAATTCAAGAAATTCATTAAAATTAATGTTGGGCGTTCCGTAACACATCTGCTACAAATCGACATGCCCTACGTAAGGCAAATCTGTTACTTTGCAGGAAGGAGCCTAGATTGTATTTCTTTTATTAATGAACCTTTTTATCTGAAATTCTAAACAAGTATTGCGTATTTAAAGCTATATAAAGTACCTAATGTGTAGGTTCTTTTGGAATTCAGATAAAAAGGTTCATTAATAAAAGAAATACGGCTGTCAAAACTGCATAGTTTTGAAACTTTTGAATAGGTACCTACCTACCGAATCGTTTTAGGCCGAAAATCGATAAAACATGAAAGTAGGTAAGTAGATACTTGGACTTTTTTGAAAATTTACACCCTTTTTGATTAGTCGCATCATATATCTGCGCATCACAAACCAATATTTACCTTTGTTCCACTTCAAAACAAATATTAATAATTTAAATACAATATCAATTATATTTATCATCTCCCTGGACATCGTATTAATATACATTTTTAACCAATATGTAAGTACAAATTATTACAATCACGCCAAAGAAGTATAACTTGTACCGCGTGTACATGAGTGCCACACCATTTTATTATGATACCCTAAAAGGTATTATATAACCTGATGTTTTATCATATACTTAAGAAAGTAGTGCTACTGTGTTCAAATTCAAACACAATCCCTTTAATTGTGAAGATGTTTAGTTTGTGTGCACTTTAAACTAATTAGCATACTTAGCCCACCGTTCTTGGATAATTAGGTAGAGTAAATTATCATTGGTACGTAATTGCGGAAATTCTTAATGACAACTTCACTTTAATGACTATAACCATTGGGTTTACCCATTCGGATTGTAAGAAATAATAACACCTTAATTTGAACTTCACTTATACATATATATACGAGTAGGTATTTATTAAAAAATACCCAGATTCAATTTAAGGAGATATTTAACTGGTTCCTTTAGATAATTGTCAGCTATGTTATAATATAAATTATGAACATAATTTTTATTTATATATTATATTTTACAATTTATGTATGCAATATGCATTGAAAAAGAAAAATCTATGTTGCAACAGGCAAAGTTTATAAGAACTATATACCAATTCCACATCCTGTTTTCAAAATGGTGGGCCATGTAGAGAGGATCTTAGAGTATATACAAACTGAGAGGATGACCGAACAACGACCACCGAAGTCATTTCTGAATACACGGCCAACACGGTGCAGGAGATTGGAAAGGCCAAAACTAAATGGAAAACCAATGTCTTTCTTTACATGGCTTGAATGACACGCCGTATAAAATCCAGGAGGGGAAGAAATGTCTAGTTATAGGGAATAATAAAGAAAAATTATTGATAAGGCCAAGATCCACCAGAGATTGTAGAGCTAAGAGTGAAGATTATTTGAAAAAGTAATAATATTGGTGTGACACATCGTATTACATTGATTATAAAACACATCCTTATTTTTCTTAGCTGGAACTAAAATAAAATAAATAAAAAATGCTATAATATAAAGTAAACCGTATTGCAAAATGAAAGATATATTACATATTTAAGCACTTTGATTATCAGAATCAGAAACATCAGCTTCAGTTTCCGATTTTTCTGAATGAATCAAATGTTAATGAATCACTTATTTTTGCATTTACTTATTATTACATTTTCCCACATATTTCTCCGTCTTCTATGCGATAATGGTTAGTGATGCGGCCTTTTCAAATGAGTATTCCACTGTTAATTCTGAAATTTTATAATTGGAATTCGAATTTTTAAGCAGAATCCGCACCGTACTTGGACATATCCATTACCCCGGTAAGAAAGATGCACCACAAATACAGAATCACAAAATAAAAAAATACAATACGGTTTATCTCATCAAGAGAATCAAGTGTATTTCCAAATGGTGACGTTGATAAAATTTATAATTGTTGATACGCCAGGTGCGAACACGCCCATAAAGCGATCATGCCAACGGTCGTCGCGAGGGAAAACAGTGAAAATGGCCGACATTATATTTTTAAAAATAATGTATTTCTGTGTTGCCACGCGACATTGCGAAACATGTGGGTAATTAGCGCGTGTAGGAAGACCACGACGAGGACATAGAGGGCCAGGAGGAGACAATGTGGCATATTACATAAAACAGAAGTGTTTTATAACTTATGATAAAACATGTGGTAACGATTGAGTTCTACGATAGAGGCACAGTGGTGTCCATCCCATGGTAATGTCCTGCTTCACACGACAATAACGTTACAAGACATCTTGTTTCAATTATTGCTATTTTAGTAACCGAATTGTGAGATTATTAATTTTAGTTCATCATCATCATCATCACCTTCATCCCCTTGTCCTAGTAGGGTCGGAGGCCCAAGGACTCGTCGAAGTGCGATATTTTAGTTAATATTATATATTGTATATTAACTAATATTTTACATTTTACAGTATATTTTTATACTACATTCTATATTTATTTATTAATACATATTTGCAATAAAATAATCAATAATATAATAATACTCTTACAATATATAAAAAAATATCCTATAACCTACACAATTTTAACTATTTTTACAATTATTGTAGCATTTATTTTTAAATTCATTCAGCTTATTTACTTACATTAAACCATTTTATGTATAAACTTTTTTCTTATATGGTTATCTTATTCTATTCCTATTAATAGTTTTATAATTACATAGGTATGTATATTTACAAAAATTTTGTTCATAACATATTTTGGCATTTTTGTATTAAAATTTTTGTGTACAAATGTGAGAGAGAACATTATAAAAAAAAATCGTGCGTGTACCCATGTACGCGCGGTAGAAGTTATACTTAAAAACTAAAATAAAGATAAAATTATATATTAATGACGCTCAAAGTACTGAGCTGTAAAAATGTACTTACAATGATCGTTGTCGTTTTATTGAGTTTCATGAAAATAATTAAAACTCATACTTACAGGAATGTCGATATCTCGAATATTTAAAATAATTGGGGCAAAGAAAAACTTTATTAAAAAACGATCGAAGCATTCATGAACTCGCATGTAAACAGAATCTGAGAATTCAATATGGCGTCGTTAGTTATGATATCGTATTTCTGCTACATGTTCCGCTACATGCTGCGTGCGCAATTTCCATTACAATATTTTTTTACCCTAAATACGCCAAAAGAAGTATAACTTCAACAGGATTTTTTTTTATTTCCGTCCAATTGAGTGCTCTTCTCATTTCTTAAATTCTGCTGCATTTACTTTTTTAAAGATAATTTTCATTGCCGTGTTTTGCATCGCTTGTGGTTTCTTGATGATTCCTTCATTGACTAAATACAACACTGTAGCATAGTTTATGTGAGGAATAATTCTCGATTCTATAATTCATTTTTATATGTGTGCCCATTTAATCTTTTGACGTCAATAATTGATTATATTTTACGTCATTTATGACGAAATGAAAAAGAAAATTCTCAGAATCTACGAAAGAAGCACACCTATCTATATAAATAAAAATGTAAATGTTCGTTTGTGCAAAATCACTAATCTCTAAAAGTTCTTCACCGATTGCTTTGAAATTTTGGCACAACGTTGCATTCGAATACGAGGATGTTTTTGTATACCTATTTTGTATTTATATATCTACTATTTATTTATATAAATAAAAATGTTAATATTTGATTGTCCAAAAACTTAATCTCCTAAAGTTCTTCAACCATTTCTTTGAAATTTTGACACAACGTTCCATTCGAATTCGCACAAATTATTTTAAAAAAAAGGCGCCGGTACCTAGGTACCCTTTCAATATTGATAAGTATCATAGACGTACTATAAATATAGACCAGTCACTAAAAAACAAATTTGAGACATCTAGTTTCAGCTGTCTTCTATTGCGTACTAAATGTATCAGTCAGAAAGAGATAAACATAATTTTTAACAACGAATGCATATGAAGTTTTAGCGAATTGCGGTATTTATTCTATGGTCTTTTCTCTTTCTTTCTTATAGCGCAGAGTACATGTTAAAGAGATTCAAATATAAACAGGGTTGTGTATTGTATTAATATTTCATATATGTCGCGCGGACATTTGTACATTTTGGACACCCCGAGACCAAGTCTCGCAATGTGCATCAAGGTTCACAGTAATTCGTGTTGTCGTCCTGTGTAGCAGATATTTTGGTTTGTAACGAGTCTATATTTATAGTACGTCTATGATAAATATTTAGATACAACATTTTCCGAATTCAAATTTTTTGATTACATTCGGTTTTCTTAAATAAAGCGTTTGAACCAATGAGAAAGTGCACTTCCGAGCTTATCGATTTAAACGACACTATTCCGAGACTCATAAAACCTTTAATATCGCATTTACAATACTAAACACAAAACAATATACTAATACAATTTTAAAAAAAAGTCGTTTCGTTGTAGAAACTTTGACGTAACGTGAACGTAACTTTGTAGTAACGTTTGTAGAAATAATGTAGTTTGCATCAAAATTATCTACACCTATAAAATTGAATGTGTGGCTGTCGGTATGTCTACCTGTCTGTTCTCTATATAAATCTACACCGTTTGTTCGATCTGACCCAAATTTTGCATACTTATTCTTTAGGACCCGGCGGGTAACACAGGCGACATTTCTCCCCTCCCTCTTTACCCCTCCCCCTCCACCTGATATATTTTCCATGCAAATCTGTACCATTCGACCGATCTGATCCAAATTTTGCATACTTATTCTTTAGGATCCGGCGGGTAACACAGGCGACATTTCTCCCCTCCCTCTTTACCCCTCCCCATCCACCTGATATATTTTCCATGCAAATCTGTACCATTCGACCGATCTGATCCAAATTTTGCATACTTATTCTTTGGGAACCGGTGGGTAACATACCTCAACCCGTGCAACGCCGGGTATGAACAGCTACATTTAATAAAAATAGAATTTTGTGATCAACTTTGAATATTTTGAAAATATAAGGCATGAATTATCGCAAATCCCTTATTTGAGCAATTGATCCCAGCTTGTAGGTTGGAAATATTGGGATAGAAAATTGTAATAGGTTGGTATAACCCGGCACCATTTCACCTATCGACCGAGTTAAATATTTTAATGCAATTCCCAAAGATATTCACATTTGTAATCTAACGCAAAATAACTATTTTAAAAAGCATAAATAATTAGATATTATTTATGTTTTATATTACACCCCAATTGCAAAGTGCAAATACCCGAAAAAACTTTGGATCGATTTTTAACCCTTTTCCCGTGATCCAATCGAGCTGAAACTTGGCGAGTAGACTCGTGGCGACGATCAAGAAGATCTATCAAATTTTCGTTAAAAAAAAAATAATTATAGTATAATTTCGGATTTTTAGAAATTTTATTGTTTTTTTCAAATTTGAATCATTAGAAAAGCTTGATTACTAGCAACCGCGGCCCGATAACGTCGCGGAATATTTTACAAATTTGAATTACTCCGTCGGTGTACATAATAGGTACTTCACTACGAGTGTCGAAAATCTAAATTGACTGACAAATGTTTTTAGAATTTAATCTTCAAAGCATGAAGTGTCTTATCAAAGCTCAAAACATCTGACATTTTAGAAATATATTAAATTCCTGTAAGTTTAGTGTTATGTTATATGTTTTAATTCGTCTTTAATTGTTTTTATATTTTACAAAGAAAGGGAGCATAATAAAAACTTGGTTTTTATGGGTTACTTTTTTTATCATATCAAAAGAATCGAGGGATATATATGCTTTCAATTTAAAGAAAAATGTATCACATGCAAATGTATTACTTCCCATCGCAAAACAATAATGTAACGTCAGAGAAAGATGATCTTTTGGCACCTAGTAAAACTAAATATCTACAAAAATATGACATCATTATCTCAAAAACGTTTTTTTTTAAGGTGATGATGGTCATGCTCTCGATAATAACGCATGCGGGGAATACACGGTCACTTGGGGCCGGTTGTTTCAAGTTGGATAAAAGTCAAAGTTCGTTTAAAGCGTAGATTTTTGCGTTCTTCACCAATCGATCGATTCATACTTTAAACGAATTTTTATTTTAATCCAACTTGAAACAACCCGATCTTAGGCGCGTACGCGGAAAATGTATGTGCAATAGAGCAAGGAATGAACAAATAAGAGAGAATGAAACTCCTTTGAAATGTAGTGCTGGAGACGTATGCTTGGAATCCCATACTTAGCGATGAGCAGTAACGCCTCATTTTTGAAAGGTGGAAGGTCAGAGAGGAAGAGCTGATAGCCAACTCGATGGACTGACCAGATCAAGGACCTACTGGCTATCCTGTTGGAACGGATAACCGATCTGCGGGCTGAAGAAAAATATGGCGGAAAATAGTTGAGGATGTTAACAGGCACATCCAAGGCCCCGCAGTCTCCGTAATGAGGAAACCGACTAACCTGTGAAACTTAAAATGACAAAATTGGCAGCATCACAAATGTTTTACAATAACTGTTAAGATACAGAAATGTCAAAATTGTTTATTTCAGAATACGACCGAATATGTGCGAAGTTTGTCATCATTTTTGGTTACAATTCAAACGGTGGGTGTTTATGCATCGACCTAATAACAGCTGCTAGTTTTGCAATGCATAAATGTACGTACGAATATGATGTATTTATATTATTCTCTTCTGCAACACTGCCATGTACGTGCATGTAATTATCTATACTTTACTATCGTTATCTATCTTTTAAAAATAATCCTTAATTAAATTCTCAGTAAGCATCTAGTAATCGAAGTCATGCACTGATAGTCACATTCGCCTGTGATCTATGTATACTGTTATGTATGAATACATTGATACCATAAATGGAACGATTTCTAGTAGGGATGGGCGTTGAATGGACGGACTAGTTGAAACCAACCGTTGACGTTGCGTCGACGCGTCGACGGTTTACGTTTATCGCATGGACTAGTTGAATTCGTAGACGGTGGACGGCGGACGCCGTGGACGGTGGACGATTCGAGATTCAACGTAGTGCAAAGCAACGAGCGAGAGCAAGACAAAACGTCTCCGTTTATTTCTCTCTCATCTCTCGTTGTCGACTTGTAGACGCCATAGACGTCATAGACGGCTCGACGGGTAATTTCATTTCAACTCTGAAGTACACGACCATAGAGTGCAGATCTGTGTACACGAACTATGACAGATACTTGAAATTTGAAATCATGCGTAAGGTGAGATAGGCTTAATAAGCTATTATTTTTTACTTGATTTGTGCGATGTGCACGTGCGACGTTTCGGTGAATTCCCAATTTTGTGCTGTATAAAATAAAACAATTATTTTTAATTATTTTATTTTTTATTGAACTAATATTTTACTGCTTACACCTTATTTTGTTGTGTATACCTACTTCTTTCTTTATTATATATTTATTTATTTGTTTACGCCCATTAGGCTTTTACATAAAGAGTATAAAATAAATTTCAAAAAGCACATACATTAAAAGTTTCAGGAATAGCACCAAATCATGAGTATAAAAATTAAAAATTAAAAATGTAGAGTAGGTAACGAGCAGCAATGCGTATAGGCTTTTACATAAAAAAATATATCATAAAATTAAAAAGAACATACATTAAACAATATAAATTACAAGTAGCAAATTATTAAAAGTACCAGGAATAGAACCAAAACATGAGTACAAAAATTAAAAATATAAAGTACAACGCGGCAATGTGTACGAAAAATATATATTACCCACCATTACATATTAACAGCTGAAGTCAGTAACGAAGCAGTATTGCCTCTTTAAGTGTGAACTTTACTTTCTCCAGACTGTCGACGAAAATGTCAATCATGCAACCATATTCATTACAAGTTCCCAATATTCTGTGTATCACAAAATTTGATTGATAGTTAGTATTGCAATTGTTGCGATGGAATGTGACAATTTGTCGAGTTCTATGTGTGGAAGGGATATTATAATCGATACATGCTACAAGGTCAGGGCTGTCCAACATATTGTTTACAATTTTGTAAAGAAGAACTATATCATAATTTTTTCTTCTATCATATAATGTGAGTAAATTTAGTCTCTTCAATATGTAATTGTATTCTATGTTTTGTGTTGGTATGCTTAACTTGTAGTTAATGTATTTGAGAAATTTACGTTGGACACGCTCAATACTGTCTATATGCCCATTATAATATGGAGACCAAACTGATGAGCAATATTCTAATTGGCTCCGGACAAGAGACATGTATAACATTTTAATACTTTCAATTGATTGAAATGGGCGTGATGTCCTTAAAATAAATCCCAGCAATTTTAGAGACTTACAAGTATACTTATTACTTATAGAAAGAAGTATATAAAACAATATGTAAAAGCCTATAATGTGCGTAAACAAATAAATAATAAAATATTTCTTTTTACATATAAGCACAAGTAGCGATTTTACTTTCCCCGAAACTATATTCCTTCGAACTTCTTTAAATTTTAAAAATTAACGTCATAAAAATAGCCAACGGTTGAGCCGTCGAACAGCGTCGCGTCGAATCGTGGACAGTTGACCATCGTCCCGATGTTTAGATAGAACGTCCGCAACGTCCGCGTAACGAAGTTGACGCGTCAACTAGTTGACGAATTCAACTTGTTGATCGTCTCGTCGATGGACGGACGTGGACGGTCTCGTTTCGTCGACGGTAAATACGTCGACGACCCATCACTAATTTCTAGTTTAAAAAATAATTATCTTCGGTAAATTTTAGTTTGAGAGTTATTATAATTATTAAAAAAACTAACCCATAAAAAACAAGTTTTTATTATACTCCCTTTCTTATTTACTAGTGAAAACAGGTTTGGCGTTTAACCTACGCGTTGGGCTCGAGTCGGGCGACGTTACGAAAGCGAGTAATAAAAAATTTCGAAAAATCCAAAAGTATAGTATATAATTATACATTCTTTTAACGAAAATTTGTTAGATCAATGTTTTCGTCGTTACGAGTCTGTATGCAAAGTTTCAGTTTGATTGGATCACGGGAAAAGGGTTAAAAATCGATCCAAAGTTTTTTCGAAAAGCACGCAAGCAGACGCTACGAGTTAAAAGAAAGGGAGTAATAACCCATAAAAACCGAGTTTTTACAATACTCCCTTTCTCATTTTCGGGTTTCGTGTCTACAATATGCGTCGGAATCTCCATACAACTTACTGAATTGTATGAAAAAAACATTAAAAATTTGAAAAATCCAAAATTATACTATAATTATTACTTTTTTTTAACGAAAATTTGATAGATCTTCTTGATCGTCGCCACGAGTCTTCTTGCAACGTTTCAGCTCGATTGGATCACGGGAAAAGGGTTAAAAATCGATCCAAATTGTTTTCGTCAAGCAAGCAAGCAGACGCCACGAGTTAAAAGAAAGGAAGTAATAGATAACAATATTTTGTTTTATTATAAACGATGAAATCGCAGTACAAGAATTAATTTGCACATAAAATTAATATAATGCACATTTACACTTTTTTTTCTGTGGTGCTGGATACTTTTGGTTTGATTTTGGTCCACTTTAAATTGCATTTAATTAATATTCTTACAACGTGTCATATATTTTAATTTACTTTTTGATTTGGTGGAAATATTTAAGAATTGAAAAAAGTATCGAGACAATGAATTGACACTTCATGGTTTATATTCCTACCCAAACAATTAGGTCCTCTTATTCGGCCTGTCGTCCTACCCGAAACCTGAAATATTTTCTGTAGATGTATAATATAGTAGGTAATCACGTTTCGATATTATGACATTTGAGTTATACAAAATAGGTACAAAAAATGGATAATTCAATTCAATTCAATTCAATTTATTTCACGATAATATGTACATGACAAACAAAATGTTTAAGGCATACATATTAGGAAGTATATATCAAAAATGAAAGTATTTAATAAATTAAAAATAACATAAAATCTGGTCAAAGGTGTAGGAGAATCCCGCTTCGGAAAACCCCTCAGACACATGGAATATATCAATACCCAAAGCAATTTTGTTCAGCATAGCTGTGGCTCTTCCAACAGGCATAACCATCGGCAGGTTGGTCCTGTATATTGGAATGTGAAACAATCTATGCTGACGATGTCTAGTGTAATTATCAGGAACATACAAACCAATGCTCTGCATAATTTCAGGATTATCGATCATACCGCGCAACAATCGATAAAAATGTGTAATCAAATCCACATTCCTTCTAGTCTCTAAACTATTGTAGCCAAGCATACCCTGGAGAAACTCGGTTGGGTAAAGCCAAGGATAATGCCCGTACTCTCTCATGTAGAGATATCTCAGAAACTTCTTTTGGACTTTCTCCACCATAAGAGAGTACTTGCCCTCATGTGGCCCCCAGATCATCGAGCCACTCTCGAGTCTACTCCGCACCAAGGAGTTGTAAAGAGTTCTGAGTACGCGGGTATTCTCGAAAACCCTGGCAGTACGCAGAACAAATCCTAACATTCTCAAAGCATCACCACTGATCGTCTCTATGTGATCGTGAAATGTTAGGTTGCTTACAAATTTAACACCTAGATTTTTAACATTTGATGTTCTTGTCAGATTTTGATCGTTCATTTTGTAGCGAAAAAATAGATTCTTAAGTATATTCTTAAGTAGTGGCCCGAATAGAATATGTAAAATTCAGATTTGTAACTATAACATAAATGACATGATTATTTGTAGTGCTTCAAAGCGTCTGGCGAAAGAAATGACCCGCGAAAACCGTCTGGCAATCATTAAATATGAATGAATATTACTGTCCCGTTAAACATATTAAAAAGTCAGGTTTGTTGTTTGTACGTTTTACTTACACAGTTTTTTGTACTTGCATTACGTGTTATCTGCAAAAATCCCTAGAACTCAAATGCCATAATATTCAAACCTTCTTACCTACTACAGTGTATATCCACTGTCGCTGGCTCTTAGTCTAGTAGTGAGCCTCTGGGGCCAGACGGCTTTCAAATGATCTTTTGCACATCCTACTTTTAATATAATCAGTACCATGGATATAGGGAAGATTTGCATCACCATGAATGATACTCCCCGGGAAACTGTAGGGTTGAATTTGTGATGACTAAGGCCCGGTTGTTTCAAGTTCGATCAAAGTAAGCGGCCGATCAAACCATAGATTTTTACGAAAACGGATCGTCTGATTGGTGGAGAACGTAAAAATCTATGCTTTTAAAGAACGCTTACTTTAATCCAACTTGAAACAACCGGCCCTAACCAAACACCAACCTCGGTGGACAATCCATAAATGTAGGCTTAAAGGTACTGATACACATTTTCATTAGTGGCACGTGAGCACGCTCAGTATTGAGCTTTTTAAGCTATTGCTATTTAGTTGCATGTATGTACGCACATTGCTAGCATGAGCATGCTCATTACTAGCATGCTCAAAAATCAACCGCCGGTTGAATTATGAGCGTGCTCATTTGATTTGCGGATAGAAGGGGTATCTTTTGAGCATGTGTGAACAGGTTTGCTTATGAGCATGCTAATGTCATTCGCGGCTGGTATTGATTATCAATGCAATCTTCTCATTTTACGAAAGGTGAAACAAATATGACGCGTTGGGGAGATGACAAGACTTTATTTGTAACTCATTATAGGAATTACGAATGTCTGTGCTGTACTCGGTCACCGCTGTTTAAAAATAATATAGCAAGACAAGACGAGAAATAATGCTTATGAAACTTTATTAAATGACATGAATGATTCAAATCTTACAATAAAAATTATAAAAACTAAAATCTAAAATGTGCGGATGAAAACACGGGAACTGTTTTGATTAATTGGTTCACTCGAATTACCTATTTCAGTTTCAAAGTTTCCATTTTGAACAAGAGAGTCTCTATTCTATGACAAGAGCATGCCAGTAATTTACGTGTGTATTTGATTATTAGCTTTGAGCATGCTCATTCATGAGCATTCTTAAAATAAGCATACTAATAACGAGCAAGGTGTACAGTTGTTAGAGCGTGCTAATGAGCATGCTCAAAAATAAGCATGTGTATCAGTAGGTACCTACCTTAATAGTCGCGCAAGATTTACTAACATGCGTAGCAAGCATGGTGCCTTGACGTCAAACATGCAAATAACATGTGCAGATAACACCATCTGACAGTGAAAAATTATATTAACAAAAATTTTAGTAAGGATTCGAGCACTATTGTGTTATTCTAAACATGTATTATATAACATGTCAAAGGCACTGGTCGAATACAATTTCTAGATAATACACAATACAAATTTAGGCGCCCTTCATCGTAGCAGATCGATTTTTTTTATAAATATTTGAGAAAAAAAAAAGAAAAAACTGTTTGAGAAATTCCAGTTAGTCACAGCTCGTAACGGCCATTATCAAAAATATTGAAATTATTATAGTAATTTTGGAAACATTTCAATTAAGTGGTATTCAAAAATAAGCGAATAACTTCTGAATATTGTATTCTGGGATTTCCTATGTTGCATATATTTTTAGAACTGTTAACACTCATTTATTAATTTACAGTCAATATATTAATTTTGTGATACAATGTTACAAGTTTAAGTATTTAATTATTCTCGTTAATTTCTAAAATATGGGTATTGTTAAAAATAGGATAGGTTGTAATACAGAAACGGGACATCCAAGCACTCTTTGAATTTTAACTTCACAGGCGAGTCGGAGGTCAAACATTCCGAGCTAAAATATACTAACTTTCATATTCATTTTCTCTATTATTTATTAACGGATTTCAAATTTTTTTTCAGAAATCTATTAATGTTGGTCTATATTTTAATTAAATGTTACATACTATATTATCAGTAATATGAAACTTCTCCATTACTAGTATCCGTGCTTTGTTTTATGTACTTCATATAAGTAAAATGTTGTGTTTATTATACCTATATTTATATTCTAAATCAATATATTTTTTAATTTTATTTACACTTCAACAGGCCAAGGGACTCGTTCACAGAAACGAAACCCATCAAAAAACACTCAGGCTTGAGTAAATCACATAAAATAAATTGCGACCTTAGCGGGAATCGAACTAGGAACCTTCCGTGTTAGAACCCAGTATCATACCCACTGGGCTACGAGGGAATTTGCTGAATCAACCCTACTTTTCAGTTATGTGGCCTGGAGTATCAAAATCCATTACCACCAATAATCTGTGTTTCAATAACATATATAGTTATGGAGATACCCAATATCAAAGTTAGCCGTTTTTTTTCAATATTTCTGACTTAATTTTAAAAGTTGAACTATCATTACGGTAACTCATATCGAATAAGAAAAATTCATTCTGTTTAATACAAGTGGAATAAAATCATAAAACGTTGCAAAAATTGAAAATATAATTTTTTTATAAGATTTTTTACTCGTTATCAAATCAAAGCAGTAATCCACCTGTAATATATTTGCTACTAGTTATGAGACACTGTATAACGTCTATCGTGCGTCGTATCGTACGCTCAATAATAGGTACAACATAACTAGTATTGTGTGCACAACAAAAAAATGTTATCATCTGAAAAAAGTAAACAGATTTTGCTCAAAAGTGGCCATAACTTGTAAATATATATTTTTAGACAACATAATGACTTTGTTTTGAATTGCAGAAATTATTTTATTTACGAATAACATTCCTACTTGGAAACGATTAAATAATACGTGTTTCCTTATCAACACTGCGATAGGCCAACTAATATGTACATAAATATGTGCACTTTAACTTACTCCGGCTCAAATATGAGGATATTGTGGTCGAGTGAGGCTAGGGTCACCACAAGATTAAATAAAAAGGAGGACATCTACTATTACATCAATTGAAGCGAAGGACATTTTAAAATGTATATAATATATATATAAATCTGACAAGAACATCAAATGTTAAAGATCTAGGTGTTAGATTTGTAAGCAACCTAACATTTCACGATCACATAGAGACGATCAGTGGTAATGCTTTGAGAATGTTAGGATTTGTTCTGCGTACTGCCAGGGTTTTCGAGAATACCCGCGTACTCAGAACTCTTTACAACTCCTTGGTGCGGAGTAGACTCGAGAGTGGCTCGATGATCTGGGGGCCACATGAGGGCAAGTACTCTCTTATGGTGGAGAAAGTCCAAAAGAAGTTTCTGAGATATCTCTACATGAGAGAGTACGGGCATTATCCTTGGCTTTACCCAACCGAGTTTCTCCAGGGTATGCTTGGCTACAATAGTTTAGAGACTAGAAGGAATGTGTATTTGATTACACATTTTTATCGATTGTTGCGCGGTATGATCGATAATCCTGAAATTATGCAGAGCATTGGTTTGTATGTTCCTGATAATTACACTAGACATCGTCAGCATAGATTGTTTCACATTCCAATATACAGGACCAACCTGCCGATGGTTATGCCTGTTGGAAGAGCCACAGCTATGCTGAACAAAATTGCTTTGGGTATTGATATATTCCATGTGTCTGAGGGGGTTTTCCGAAGCGGGATTCTCCTACACCTTTGACCAGATTTTATGTTATTTTTAATTTATTAAATACTTTCATTTTTGATATATACTTCCTAATATGTATGCCTTAAACATTTTGTTTGTCATGTACATATTATCGTGAAATAAATTGAATTGAATTGAATTGAATTGAATAATAATATGGAAGACAATATTAACATCAACAAATGCGGAACATAGGGTGTAATACTTTATCGGTGGATAGATTCCTACCTAAATTATGAATCGAAAATGTTCAAAGCAATAATGTCCTAATATCAATAGTTAAGGAGACAAACATAAAAAATACATTTTTTCAATATTTCTGATATATCTTCTGTAAAACGTCGGACTATCATTAAAGTAACTTACATCGAATATTAAAAATTCATTTACTTTAGTAAAAATCAAATAAAATTATTAAAACTTTACAAAAATACATTTTTTCGAAAGGTCTGCAAGGTTTTAACCATTTTATTAGACTTATATTAAAGCGAATGATTTTTTAATATTTGATATAACTTACTTTCATGTTACCCATGTTTTACAGAACATCGAAAATTGGCCAGGTCAAAAAAGCTCAGAAATAATGAAAAAATACAAAGTTTGATGTAGTTTATCTCCTTCCTTAATTGTTCGCATTTCACCCAAAGTGTAAAGAATATTTTTTATTCAAAATTTAATGAAAAAGACACTACCAAAGTTTTTGTTACTAGCTTCGTGACACTCCGTATATTACAGTCCCCAAACGTGAACCTCCAACATATACTCCATCATTTTACCTTGAACATTTAAATGTTTTGAAATTCTCTAACGTTATTTTTATTTATTTTTTATTTTTTTATTTATTTATTAATTTATTTTTTTTACATCTCAGACCCACAAAACATCACATTGATATTTGTCTGTAGGTTCATCAATACATATATATAAATAAATTGTATTTACCAGAAATACATTCATATTAATTAATTACAATAGATCTTATAAACTCAAATACAAATCAACAATACTATACAACAATACAAGAAAAAATACAAATATTACCAAAATCAAAATAAGTCTCTTTTATTTAATAACATATTCATTAATTCTGTATTTTGCCCTTTTTTATTAATATCCATTTTGACACGACATGGGATTTTATTTAATATTTTTGGTATGACATATTTTAATGTTCTTTGTCCATATTTATTTATGACCTTCGGTATTCGTAGTCCTTCTTTAACCGTAAATCTGGTACTATGTTTATGAATCAATCTATGCTTATATGTCCCATCTTCATGATATCGTGTAATTAGTTTGTACCACAAGATAGCATTAATTGGCATAGAGCCTTGTTTCTTGAAGAGTTCCTGTATATCTTTAGTAGCACTTTCTTTATTTATTAATTTTATAGCCGAATTTTGAATATTTTGAATTTTTCTAATATTAGTTTTGCAAGTTAGACCCCAGCTAGTTATTCCATACCTTATTACCGATTCCGCTAAAGATTGATATATAGTTTTCATAGTCTGTATCGGAACATAGTATTTAATCTTGTGCATACATCCCAATACAGTTCTCAACCTCTTACATACCTTATTTACCTGAATATCCCATTTGAAAAATGTATCTATGGTAATACCAAGATATACGTATTCATTAACTAATTCAATTTTTTCACAATTACACGATGCATTAATTCCGGAATGCAAGCAATCAAAATTATGGGAAATAATATTTATTTGATTAGTCACAGTTATATGAGGTGACCTTACATGCATGACTTTAGTTTTTTTTGCATTAATAATTAAACCCATATCATGAGACCATTTAAGTAAAGCATTATAATCTTCTTGCATACAATTTTCCACCCATCTTACATCCTTGTGGGAGATAACAAGAGCAGTATCATCAGCATACACAAAATGCTTAGCATACTTAAAGATTTTAGACATAGTAGATACATAAATAATATACAGTAGTGGACCAAGAATAGATCCCTGGGGCACCCCAGTATTCGTAAATTTTGGATTACTAAATGTGTCTTTAATTTTTACTAAAATTTCTCTATTTGTTAAGTAATCCACTAGGACTTCAATTAAATTTCCACCTATGCCAATGCTTCTCAAGATTGTTATGAGTGTTTCCCGATTTATTGTATCGAATGCTTTAGAATTATCTATGAATAGTATAATGACATGATTTTTGTCATTTAATTCTGAATTTACATGATTTGAAAAATTTTCCATGAGAATTTCTGTACTTTTGTGTTTTTGAAATCCATACTGATTCGGATCTAATATGTTAAACTTTATTAGGTAATTATAGATTTTAGTATGCAAAAATTTTTCTAAGATTTTTTCAATAGCAGGCAGTATACATATGGGCCTGTAATTAGTATATTCATCATGCTTCCCCCCTTTATAGATTGGTCTTATAATTCCTATTTTTAACATTCCTGGGATTTCATGCTGTGTCAAGATAGTATTTATAAGATGAACAATCACGGGACCTAGCACATTTATGTTTCTTTTAATCTCACCCAAGCGTATGCCATCAATACCTGGCATATGAGTAAGTTTCATACCCCTTACTATTTCTATGATATCACTCAGAGACGCTTTAGTGATTAACAAACTCTGTGGTTGATCTACCAAAGAAAAGTCTGACAATTTATGTTCACAATGGTGCAACATTTGATCAATAGAATCCGAGAAATACTTAACAAAGTTATTACAGATACAAGTGTATGAGGTGCCACTAAAGAATTTTGTTATGATTTCATCACAGTTACTCGTATTTTTTCTACCTAAAATGTTATTAATTGTATCCCAAGTTTTGTGGCTGTCGTGTAAAGTTTCCCTGAACAAGTTGTTATAATAGATTCGCTTTTTATTTATCAATACTTTATTTAATTTATTTCTAAACCTCTTATAATTCATTTCATGCGATTTATTTCTAGGTGAATTTCTCCACAGCACAAATAATTTATCCCTTTTATTTATTTCTTCTAGCAATGTATTAGTTACCCATGGACATATTGGATTTTGCGACCTATTTACACTTCCGTACGAGTTTATTCTGGACTTTGTATATATCTCACAAAATTTATTTTTTATACAATCATATATATCACGACAGTTTTTAATTTTTAATATGGAATTAATTTAAAATGAACATTTTTAGCGTTTTGACAGAGCCTACAACAAAACATATACATACTTACTATTTCAATAATCTCATAAGTAAGCGCTGTAACTACCTATTTTTTTTATTGGAAGAATGAAATCAGCTTACGAAATTGGTTGTATAGATTTACGACATCGAAGATAACGAATTCTTCTGGTTTGTGTCTTCTGGGGTATTATGCTGTGTTTTTACGACCTTTCTGGCGGGCGTTTAGGATTCCATTGCAGGGTCCATCATCAGGGCTGATGATGGACCCGGGAGATTCTGAGTGGCCGTGAAAACCTAAGAACATTCATAACTAATTCTGTTCTTTTACTTTTGTTCAAAAACCTCCAGGAAGTAATCTGAGTTTAGTATGTAAAGAGGTATAAACCAAAAAATGAGAAGATATATTTTATTTAAATTTGAAAGAGGACGACAGTCCTTTTTAAAATTATCATATGGTAACCCTAAGTAAGGGAGACATGTTTGGGTTTATTCTTCTAATTATATGTGTGTAGGTTTACAAAGGTCAATAGTATTGAATGTTTCAAAATAATTTTGCAAAAGGCATTCGTTAGAAAAAGTATAACCAATGTAATAGGTTAATATCTCTGTTTAGGACTGTTGTCGGCGAGAACCCTTTAGAAGACATGTATTTTTTGAACTATTAACTTCACGCCGTATTATCATCTTTAACCCCATGTCCTAGTAGGGTCGGGGGCCCATAGACTTGACATTTATTTCTTTATTTATTAAAGCAACTTAACAGTTTCAATCACTGCAATGTTAGAGCACGGTGTACACCGCATAAATTAATGAGTGTTGACAGTAACACGGGAATAGAGATGGGGGAAAAGGGTGAGGAGGTAGGAGTCAGAGTAGAGATGGAGGAAGAGAGGGTTAGATGTAGTGAGTGATTGGCCAAAGTCGATTTAGTGATGATGCTTTGAATCCGTAAGACGAGTAATGAATGCATTGGTGAAGAAATTTATAATTTCCTCTGTCTTTTGCTGCTTCACACGTTTTAACCATTTAAGACCAATACCAAAGATAATTCTCGAAAAGTATTGAAATATGACGGGTCACATACAACACAATGTTGGTGGTTAATATATTAGCCCTTTTCAGCCTTTCACGGATAGCCTATAAATCGGAATTTGGAAATGAATTTTGAAATACAAAGAAGAAACGGGATCCGCAAGTTAATCGAAAAGTGATGTTATAAAATTTGCTAGCGCTGTGTAGCGTTGCGTTGCTGTGATTTCTGTCACTTAGAAAATGACTTTTTCATTATAATACGGTCAATCTATTGCTTTTTTTTTCAAATTTATTTATTTTTGATACTTATTACATACTGCAACATCTCAAAGAATTTTTTATCTCATTTATGAAAGATTCTTGGCACAATATGTTTTCTTTTTCTTTCACCATACACGTTGTTTGTGATTGGTATTCTCATTGTTCGGTTGCATAATTGTAATGCGTGTCAGTGTGTATATTAATATTATTTATCATTTCTTCTAGAATTATATTATGTTTTACTTTTAGTCAATTGGAAATATTTTGCATACTTTGAATAATTTATTATAATCATCCTTGTACATACATTTAGTTATTTTATCTACTATAAGTTTTAGGAATCTTAATTGTAACTGTTTGATTTTATCAATTAATTTGTGCCAATATTTTTGTGAAAATGAGTGTGTTGCAAACGGGTCTTTAATGTGTGAAAACATTGACCTGATTTTCACCCTCGAAAATGATTAAATAAGAAGGCCCCAAACTTTGCACCTCGGTCCAGGCTGGTCACACCGCGGTGCTCTAATCGCCCACACGGGCATTTCTTGGACTTGGTCAGTCCATCATGTCGACGATCGATCCTCTCCTCCTTGTTTGTACCTTGGGGATGTTTTACCGCGGACCATCGCAGCCGCCGTATCGGGCCTTCGACCTTTCGGTTATCGACCTCGATCACGGCCAACATATATCTGCGATAAGAATGCGATCCGCGGCAGTGTACATCAAAAGATAAAACATTATTGCGATCCAAATACGCATAAATAAGTACAAATACGAAGTGTTTGCTTCTTATTAAGAATAAAAGAAAAAGTGCAGCTAAAGCGTGATAAATTAAAATTAATCATGCATTGAAAAAATGATAAAATATATTTTTTATAGTCTAAATATATCGGAAAAAAATATTATGTAATAAGATGCATATATATACCAAGTTAGATTAAAGTACCAAGTTGGATTAAAGATTTAAAAAAATCTGTGCTTTAAATAAATAATAAATAAATGTGTGTGGGGAGTAATTAAACGAACTTTTACTTTAATCCAACTTGAGACAATCGGGCCTTAGCCGCTTCATAATGTCTTACACTCTTTTAAAGGATACTTTTTACTAATTTCTAAATGACTTGTTCTTACATATTTTTCGAAATACAATCGAGTTCATCAAATTTTTTATTATATTAGTGAATACATGAATTATATTAATGAATTTAAACTGGGTTGCAAAAAGATTTTATGAAAAACTTTTAAATGATTAAAGATTTTGTAATGATATTTGTTTTAAATGTAAATCATGTATTAATTAGTCCATAAAACAATTTATGGAGCTTAACAGTGAAATAAAATAAAATATATTTATATAAAATAACTCTTCTCTTGACATCACTTTATTGAGTTTCTACCAACTATTTTCTAGAAACTAGTTGGTAATTACTCACCACAATTTGCGTATGAAAGTTTAAAATAAAATATATTTTAAAAAAAATCTAAAATTAACCATAAATTTCTATTGGACTAATATATCCGGAGCTGGGAATTCTATTCCAGTAATTCGGTTGCATTTCTTTAAAAACATCAGTGATTTTTTTCATTAGTATTTGGGGTGATTACCCTGTTTAAAGTTAAATAATTATAATTCGCGTGGCACATCGTTTCCACCGATTATTCAAAATTTTATGACGTCACATTTATATAGTCACATAGAATTCATAATACATTTGGTTTCAACCAGATTTCCCATCCAATCCAAGGAAAAAGATCCCTAGAACATTATCCAATCATCATAAATAATTTCAATTGGTTGAATATACAAAGAAATAAAAATTTAAGACTTTCTATTTTACACATAAATAATTCTGAAATGGAATAATTAAGAATCATTACAGCTTAGTAAAGCATGTAAAGGTAAGCAAAATATTAATAATCAGTTATATTTTACGACTAGTCCAATTCTAAAAAAAATTCCTATAATTTTGTGTAATCAAGAACTTCAGCAATAATATTTAAAAATAATTTTTCAAATAACCTTTTTTTTCACCTCTCTTTCCTTATTCATTCGCTTTATTAGTATGTTTTGATATTTTTCGCATTTCAATGATGTTTTAACTTATTGAATTCAATTTTTTATTGCGGTTATTGAGTTTTTTACAATCTTATTTGACATTTTTTTTAGAAATCTCATATCTGTGACTATACGAAAATCTTGCAACCATCACAATTCTATGTCAAAAATATAACAACGACCCGCCATTTTCTCAAGTACTGCTCAAAATATAACGATCATTTTACCAAAACCAACGTTCATTGCAATAAGCATTAGATTACTACATATCTACAATATACAGTGCATGAAAATCCCTGACCTGTAATTTCGTAGAAAAAATTACCCGGATTTCCGTGTTGGCTCAGGTACAATTTCTGGAAGTTTCAAGTGCAGTAGTTACAAGTGTAAGCTTAAATATAATTTTATTGCTGGTATAAGACATCCTACCACAAGATTAGTCGTCAAGAAACACAAACAACAAAACTTTAATTCATTTTTTTCCTCACAATTTTGCAGATCGTTGTACATTTAAATAAAGACAATCAATGCCAATCATTGAAAACGCAAGTGAAATAACATGTAGACAAATATTAATTATTATAAATAATAATAATTTTATTTAACAGAGGTATAAAATTTGATAGTCGTATGGAATATTCATAATAAACATTATTAGAAAACTAGGAATGAAGCAATCGGCTGTCGCTAGGCCCTGCGGGCAGCTATGTGACCGTTTAGCGCTCGAGACACTAGAGATGGAATTTTAGTTCAGTTAACTGAACTGTCGTTCACCAAATCGTTCGGTCAAGTGAAATTTGAACCGCACAGTAGCTCTTGATTTTTTTTGAATACTGAACTAGTGAAAATTAGTTCACTAAAATGAATTGTGAACTGTCCATTCGTTCGTTCAGTAAAGTGAATCATATATTCAAAAACATAGAATGCAGTCATCGAGGATTATATAGCCTATAAATTTATAGGAAACATGATTTTGGAAGGGGTAGATACATAAAATCTAGATTTCAGTACATTTTAAATTAGTAGGTAATCCTTGGTGACTGCATTAAATTTTTTTTTCTTGATATTGCTACCTTTGCTTTTATACCCCACATATTCTAAATGTCCAGATGCCAATCATTTAAAACGCAAGTGAAATAACATATAGATAAATATTAATTATTATAAGTAATAATAATAATCTTATTTAACTAAGAGAGGTATAAATTTCCTCCCATTAGGATAACGAGATTGTTAAAATAATGCGCTCAAAAATACGGGTTTACAGTATCATAATAATCGTGTTGACCCTATTATATAACATTCTACATTTCGTCAATTTTGCCGTGATGAATATTGTATACAATAAGTACCGTACTAATATTATTTTAAAAGTTTGTAGATATCTTTTTTTCCACAAACATCTACTAATTTCTTCATTTCTAACATTTGCGGTAATGATAAAAAATATTGACATTTGAGAAATGTCTTGACGTTTCTCATAAAAACTTTACGTTGCCAGTAAATGTGGTTTATATTCTAATATTAACAACAACTTAAAAATGATGCAGGATACTGTAAAATTCTAATAATTATAATGATAATACTACATTTGTTTATTTTTGTAGCGCCGTTTAATGGTGTAAGATCAAGGGCGCTGCTAATTCAGTTCATTTGTAGTTCCTGCTATGAACTGAAACAGCGTGGTCTTTGCTAAAAGTGCTAAGGCCCGAATTCGAAGTCAATACTTGATTGATGATTTAAAGGTTAAGGTATGCCTTAAAAATGTTATTTTTTACTGAAAGTTACGCTTTTAAGGCGTACCTTAACCCTTAAATCATCTAAGTATTAACTTTGAATTCGGGCTTCTGTTCCGGGTACGTCAGGGAGTAGCATATTCCATTCGATTGACATTGAAATTTTACCTATATAAAAATGTTTACAATCATTAATTTTTTTTATTTATTTATTTAATATATAGTACAAACACAGTTCTTATATATTTACATATCAAATTAACATTCTTTTTTTTAAAATACTTTATAGTCATGTAGACCTCAACAGTGAAGAGAAGCTCTTGAGTCTGATGAGGGAGCCACAGTTCTTATTTCTTATTCTAATATATTGTTACATATGCGAGTTATTTATTAATACGGTGAAAAAGGTAAATTGATAATGAAGTATTTTGAAAAAAATCTATAGGTTTACATGATTTATGAATTAAAGTTTAAGTTAATTTTTTAAGTTAAAGTGAATTAAAGTTAAGTAAAAAATGTAAATTGGTAATGACGTATTGAAGTATTTTGAAAAAAGCTGTAGGTTTAAATGATTTATGAATTTAAGTTTGATTTTAGGAAAATTTTAATTTTTTTGATTTGCTCTGAGAGGTTACTGATGCATCGTATCTCGATAGGTAAGTTATTGTAATAGTTATACTTTATAAACCCCCATTTTTTAAAAATTTCATCCTAATCCTTACATTTATTTTGCGTTTTTGTTAATGTGTATACATATATCGAATTTTAATTTTTGTTGTATTGTATTCTGTCGAAGGGATCATACATTTATTTTACTGCTATTGATAAAGTTTATAAACAATATATTTGTTTAACATTTGTTCAGTATTTTTCAAATGGTGTCATGGCTGGGGCGTCAGTGGAGAAATTTACTTTTTTTTCAATGAATGGAAATGAAAATTTGGGCAAAATTGAACAAAATTCTAAAAGTAAAATTAAGATATCTCAAAAACTAACAGAGTTATAGAATTTTAAATTTGCGTTTTGCATGAATAATTTTGTTCCGTCCGGTGGAGTCGCGTGACGTCATCTCCCGTACCCGGCGTGCATCGAGGCTCGTGCTCCGGCGCCCGGCTGTGCGGACGCGTGACGTCACAGGCGAGCTGGAGGTCAATCATTCCGCTCTAAAATACGCTAACTTTAATATTCTTTTTCTCTGTTATCTATTGACAGATTTCAACAATTTTTTCACTGGCTTACTAGTTTTGGTCTATATCTTAGTTAAATATTGTTACGTGGCGTGGCTCGCTCGAAAAATGAAATGGCACAACTCGTAAAATAAATCTTTTATTATCGCTTGTACATTATCTCTAACATTTTACAATCGCTCGCAACGCAATACTACTCCTATTTTTTATTCAAACACAAAAGAACAGCTCTCTTTTGTTTTTCTACTCGGGTAAGAACCCTTCCATTTCTTCGCTATTTATTAATCATGTTAGTTCTTTTTTCAACCACTGGGCATACCGGCCTGCCGTTCTGCGCATGTGACACTTTTCTATGGAACTGTCAAATGTCAACGATCAGCTCGTTACAATATTATTACAAAATATTATATTATCAGCACAACTTCTCCATTATTTTATTCCGACCCTGGCCGTGTTTGTGTCGGCCAGTTTCACGACACACTTCTGTGGTTGTCAGCTGATGGTTTGCTTTTCCAGGAAATGGCTAACAGGCTGGTTAATCCTAGTATTTACCTAAATAAATTACCCTCAAAGTACACGAGCAAACAGCACTCATTAACGTAATGCGTTTATTATCACCGTAATGGCCGCCACACACAAAACAACAAATATCTAGGAAACATATATTTTAAAGACTTCTATAACGGTACACATTTTAATACATGATTACTCATACTGAAATAATATGTTATCTATTGAAACCAAAAAATGTTCGTTTTTGATTAAGACTGTATTTTAACCCGATTGTAATTTATTTTTAATATCTACCTTCTGAATTTCACATTTTTTGTATATTCTCCAAACTTGTTATTTGACTAAGGTTACTGTGGAATATATATTTTACAACAACCCGCCAAAAATGACAGACTTTTTATGTTCGAAATTTCAGTGTTACATCAATAGTTAAAAGTATTGCGAAATCAATCTAAAATGCGAGCAAATTATTTTTTTACATTAACACACATTACCTACAATTTTAATGAACTCGCCGTTTCCTTTAATCTAAAAGCAATTAATCAGTATAAAACAAAGAACGGCTTGTCTCAATGAGAAATCCAATGCGGATTTAGGAAGAATTAATTTATTTCAACTTTTTATATTTATAATTGAATGCTTCATTTACTATGCCAATTATGACGTGAAGTGAGTACCTATACGGCGGCGATCTTCTGTTTGCTGCTTTCAATGCTATCATTAAATATTATCATTATCTACATTATCGCTCAATTCATTAAGAGTTGCAAACTACGCGTGCTTATTTATTATATCCGTTCTGCATTTTGGGAGTTCAACTCGTGACCTCGATTTCGTAAATAATTATTTGGTAAGACAGTGCGTAAGGCGTCTGATACACATGCTTCTTTAGTGGCACGTGAGCATGCGCAGTATTGACTTTGACAGTGGCATGCTTATTAGTGGCATGTGTGTACGCACATTGCTAGAAATGAGCATGCCACCTAGTGGCATGCTCAAAAATCAACCGCCGGTTGATTTATAAGCATGCCACTGTCATTCACCATAGAGAAGGGGTATCTTTGGAGCATGTGTGAACAGACTTGCTTATTTATGAGCATGCTTATGTCATTCGCGGGCTTCGCGGCTAGTATTATCGATGCGATCTTCTCAAACATTACTTTTCGTGACTTATTATAGGAATCACGAATGTCTGCGGAATACTCGGTCACCGTTGTGTAAAAATAATATAGCGAGAAATAATGTTTACGAAACTTTATTAATAGGCATGAATGATTCAAATCTTACAATAAAAATTATATAAACTAAAATCAAAAATGTGCGGATGGAAAGGCGCGTGTGGCAATAATACGAAAATTTACGATTCAATTAATACTTTTAAATTGAATATCTGGAAATCAGATGAAATCTGTGGAGAGCTGGCAAAGATAATAATAAGATTCTAAGTGAAATAATTAATTTCAAAATAAATTTCAGAGATTATATCCATATTATTGATTGATTTATGAGATTATACATACAATAATGACTACTATTTATTCAGTAAAAAGTGTAAATTTAAGTTTTCAACATAGATCAGACCATTAATTTGATAGGTTCATTAATTCATTAATAATAATTCACTGACTTCATGGGATTCCACACCATTCGTTAAATCATTCATGGCTTGGAAGTCAGCATCATACAGCAGACGATGGACGAATAAGACGAAAAATCAAAACACTATTTGTAATGAATTTTTGTAATGCATAATTTATGTATTGCAAATAAATAATTTTGTAATATATGACATATTTTTTTTAATTTTAAAAAAATATAGAAATTGGCGGTTGATGTTTACCAAGGTGCCAGCCAATTGATAGAATTTTAGCAGCACAACACTGGTTGTAGGTACATTGTAATGAAAGTTGTTTTAAGATAGTGTGGATTAAATACAATAGCATACCTACTAAGATGCTGTTGGAACAAGTCACTCCAGGCGCAATGATGAAAGGGTAACGAAATTTTTGGGTGTTTGTCACGTCAATGCATGCGGGTGATGATATTTTAACAGGTGACCGTTATTTGAGATTTTTACCTGATTGCGTCGATGATTGGCAACTGACCATTGCATTCGACGGGCAACCGTCGGTACTAGACAACAATGATATCTTAGTCAATCATTGATTCAATAAAATACAAATCCCAAATAACTGTACCGAAAATAACCGATTAAAATAACGGTTAGACGAGGCAAGAATTGTTCCCCAAATTATTCAGGCCCCCGCATCATAAACCTCCTCTCAATACAGCGGTTCAATTTATATCTAAATAAATGATTAATTAGTAAGTAAATAAGCAGCAGGTACATACCGTAATTCCTTTGTTTTCGGGCGCAATTCCGAACCGGAGCTGGAGTCGCAAAACCTTCGTTTTCTGCTCTTCCATCATCATCTCCAGCCTCTTGTCCAAAGAAGGCATTGAATTTCTCACTCCATTTAACGTCAGGTTTTTCACCACTGCTTTCGTTATTTTCTTTTACAGTCTGCACAGCTGGCACGTCTTCGTTTTTTAAGTCGACAACATTCAGATTTTCGGCCGCAAAATTGACATTTTTCAAAGTAACTTCGTCGTCCGTTTCCAACGAGTCTGTTATTTGAGCGATTTCTTCTTTTTCATTGTCCAAACTATTTAACTCATCACCTTCCATTAATGTCTCGGGCAAAACGTCTTCAACCAAATTATTGTACAATGTAAAGTTTTCACTCATTTTCACTATTTTTCTACATCGATTGTTTTAAATTAAAACACTTTTTTACATTAATTATTGTTGCCTGCCCTGCACTACGCTGGCTGTTGTTTATCTGTTAATTAAATAATAAAAGATTATTCTGGAATATTGTTCTGTGAAATGTTTTAGTCAAAGCCAAAGTTTCGAGTCACATTTCAAGATATTATAAAATCTCCCGACTAATATGTCATTTGGAAAAAATATGCTAGAGAATTGCTATGGCAAAAGTAGAGTTATGTATTTTGAGCGTGAAAGTACAGTGCAGTGCTTTCCCTATGATGTAATTCTCCGAGCATCTTACTGAAAAATTATATAAAGACAAAGAAAACGACAAGAAGAAAATATGAAATAAGGTTACCGTTAAGAAAGAAAAGAACGCAAAATTCAATCATGCACAGCGGAATGAAATTGTACACTAAACTACCGGGGGACATTAGCGATGAAGAAAATATAATAAACTTTAATAAGAAGATAAAAAATATGTGATGCTAACATTGAAATAAAATTTATATTAGATAATTATATGTAATTCATTCATATTGTTTTTCTTATTCATTTATACTGTTTATGTTGGGAAGTATAAATTCTTGTATTCTCTTCTTAAAGAATAAATATAATAAAATAAACACATCCCCAAATTTCTAAGAAGTATACAACAATCCACATAAAATAAACGAATTGTTTCAAAGAATTATCTTCACCCTGGTCCATAATAATTGGTTCTTATATCAACATGTGCCATGAGGCGTTCGTGAGTCCCCAAAGTATTCCATTAATTTAAGACTTGCGGCGCGCGATAAAATATGGTTTAATCTTTGTCGCGTAGGAAATATAAAAATGATTAAGCTGTTAGTTCCACTACAAACTAATATGTATCGATAGTACAATATGTGCGTGCATGATTGAGTTCCATAATTATGCAGGTTGTAACAGAGCTACCCAATACTTAACAAGTAGATTCGTACCTAAAACTTTATGGAGAACAGCGACTTCAAAGTATGATTTTTTCAATATTTCCGACTTACTTTCTGTGAAACGTTGGACTGTGATTGAAGTAACCTATATAGAATATTAAAAATTCATTCGCTTTAACACAAGACGACAAATTATTAAAACCTTGCAAAAAAATTATGATTCAAATTTCGGCAAGATTTTAATAATTTTATTTGACTTGAATTGAAGCGAATGAATTTTGAATATTCGATATAAGTTACTTTAATGTTTGTCAAACTTTTTACAGAAATATTAATCAGAAATATTTAAAAAAAAGTAGAAACTTTAAAATCGCTCATCTTCATAAAATATTAGGACATTAGGACACTCTTTCTTGAAGATTTGTCTCAAAATTTACTTAGGAATCTACCTGTAAAGTATTGTGGCCTAGCTCTGGTACACCTGTATAAAAGGTGTTTACATACATTGTGAAGGTTTTTTCGAGGAGGGCAAGAACCAACAAAAAATTAAGACAAATTTATGTACGATGCATTTTCCTTTATTATTCACAACTTCTTGACAACGTTTTAAAAATTTTCGATGATTCTGCGATAAAAGTCATCCGGTTTTGACTCGAAGAATTCGTCATTCGAACAGAAGGTGTTGAAAGGGCTCATTTTTGTCAACTTGACATTCCATTTTGAAGGCCTCTAATTAAATAAAATATTAAATTTAACGTAAAATCAAACACAATATCTTGTAGAGTAGTTTGTATTACCTTTATCAATGTATTACTTTTGGCGCGCATTTTAAAATTTATAAGAAAAAACAACACAACTTGTGTTAACACCTAATAAAAATACAATAAAATACGTTATTTTTCAATGATTACAAATACCAGTTAAAACAAGATTGTTATAGCTAGACCGCATTCAAAAGAATGTGCGCAAAAAATATGTGTTGTTACGATGCCAAAAATGAGCACAAAATAAGTTTTTCTAGTAAGTTACCTTTTTAAACTAAAAAACATGTATTTATTTGAAATATCATATTATAATACGTTTAAAATTATAATAATATATTTAATACGGGCTTGCCAGGCAACTTTCCTCCGCTTTCTTCTTACCGGATAAAGCTAGGGAATGGTCTTTTGACTGTGGTCGACCTATATATAATATATATAAATATATATAAATAAATATATAAATTAAATGTTGCTATTTTCCACAACTGTTGTTCTATGTTAGATAAATATAAATTTCCTATTAAAACCAACCCTATGAGAATTAGATAAACCAAAGATAAAACTCGATAAAGAATAGTGGTTATCTAGGGATTTTTAAATTTTATCGAGTAATTATTTGTATGGTAGCAGACCTATCGGGTCTCATCACAGCAGTGCTGATAAGATTAAGCCATTGTTGATGACCCGCTAAAAAAAGTAATTTTGGCAAAATGCACCTATACAGGGTTATTTGGAAAACACTAATAACCTCGCACGAATATATTCCTGCGTTGATTATGAGTCCAAAATTTTTACGCAACTATGGCCTCAATAGTTATGAAGATAAGCGACAACAATGTTTTCACTTTTTTCAATATTTCTGTCTTATTTTTGTAAAACGTTGGACTATCATTACAGTAACTTATATGGAATATGAAAAATTCATTCCCCTTAATACAAGCCCAATAAAATAATAAAAACCTTCGAATTCCAATTGAAATTTCTGCAGGGTTTTCATCATTTTATTTAAGTTGTATTAAAACGAATGGATTTTTCGTTATCGATATAAGTTACTGTAATGTTAGTTCAACGTTTTGTAAAGAATAAACCAGAAATATTGACAAAATAAATGCAAACTTTGATATTGCATAACTCCATAACTATTGATATTAATTAGGTCATGGCTGCTTGAACATTTTCGACTCATAATCAAGACGAGAATATAGTCCTACTAGGTTATTAATGTTTTCCAAGTATTTCCTATTAGTAAGTTATTTGGTTTTGATAGTCGCAGTCGAGTGTTGCTTCGATGCGAAAAATTGATTTTTGCGGTAAGTTCCTAATCGAGTTATTGAGATGTTTAGCATTTATCAGGCCGACCAAAATAGCAGAAATGCGTTAAGTATTTATTGCACAAGGATGACGTTACTAATGAAGGCATTATAAACACAGAACATGACCGTATTCTTATATAGCAACCTTAAGGCCGGCGCCACGCTACGCGGATTTTCCGCCGCGTCTTTTCTGTCGCGTAAAATCGGCAAAGCAAATGGGTCAACCGATCATCCGTGTGGTGTGTTTGATAAGCGCATATTGTATGGAAAACATGTAGCGGCGTTCCGCGACCGAAGAGACGTAGCGGAAGATCCGCGTAGTGTGGCGCCGGCCTAAAAGAGTTTAGTGAATTTTTTCGTAAATGTGAAGGTTTGAAAGAGATAATAATGGATACACACGAGGCCGTCCCTAACCCTATTCTGGAGGATAACGATACCTATGTATATCCCAAGACAATATATATATATGGGACATCATTATTCACGTACGCATAACGTTGTTGAAAACAAAATATTTGTTTTAATTTAATATATGAACGCTTTGGAAGAAAAATTAGAGGATGAGTTTAAAACAAACTAACATCCATCAACTTTTAAAATAATGTCACGTGTCGTGGCTGCGGGAGGAACGAATGAAAAAACTGGAAATAAATTTTTCGAAATTTTCTTGTGTAACTTTGTCAAAGGTCATTTAAAAAATATATTAAAAAATGATAACTTTGTTTACTTTCACTATTTGTTTATAACGATTAGAACGTTTTCGATGCTAACGCATCATCTTCAGTAATGTTACTACCACTAAACTTAAGACTAAAGGACGGCGTGAGGAGTGGGTGGAGATTAGAGTCCGGTGGGTATGTGGGCGTGGTCATTAGGCGCAGAGGAGGGGACATAATAGATGGTGTTTGAATATTGATTATAATAACAATACAATACAACATCTCATCTCTTAAAAATTGTATTTACACCGCTTATATTACTTGTTTCTATATCTTCACCGGATTAACTGAGACCGACCATCATCATACACACACCACAGCCAAACTCTCATCACTCTTTACACATACCCTCATATCTATATACAACGTCACGCACAGAATACACACACTCCACTCAGCCACAATCCCATACACCTCACTCCACTTCCCCCTCTAACTCCCACTCCTATCCCTCTATTTAATATATGTTCTCTTTAGTGCTTGACTTAATATTTTATGCCGTGGATCTCTATAATTGGTAATCTACGAATTACCCAATACGTTATGCCATTATAATAAATTGTACTGTTGAGATATCTAAAATAAAAAAAATAAATCAATTACTAATTTGGGTTTTTAAGGATTTACTTTTCCTTTTTTATCATTAGTAACTAGTAGCGCTATCAATCCATCTTATTATTAGTAGCCGTCTTTTTCTTCTTCTCAAAGATCCACTTCTCAAATGCTTCAAGTCGCTTCAGCATTGTTTCAGTGAGTGTCCGTGACTCCATTCTATACAAAAGTACAGGAAACATGTAGCATCGTATTTAAATTTAGGTCATGGCTACATAATTATTTTTTTATACGGAAGGTTGCATCTCGGGCTTGCTATGTATGACATTTGGTTTCCATAGAAAGTCCCAATTTTCATTTAATATGCATCCCGGCACTCTATATAATTTATCTACTCTTTCCAGTCTAAATTCATTCCACAAAGGCCGACTTCGTCTGATTCGTTTTGTTTGCTAACTAAAATCTATTAACTTTTTTTAAATTTTATCAGAAACGCCTTCTAAACTAGTTAAATTATCGCATAATCAGATATCTATTACATATTTACATACAATGACAGTGTTGGGACAGAGCTGTGATACACAAAATGAAAGGCATAATTACCAATTGTAACCATATTTTTCTCATACACAATGACAAGACTGGGTAATGCAGGTGTAAACCCCGAATTAATTAAACTCAATGCGCTATTTCAAAAGTTTGTCATATATAAAATATTTGGCAGCTGCCATAGACAAACATTAAAGAGCTATCAAAACAATTGTGTTTTTTAAATTATGTTGATACTAGCTGTAACCCGTCAAAAATGATGTTACTTTTACGTGTCGGTTCCTAAGGAATAAGTATTTATTTATTTTTATAAAAAAAGAAGTAAAAAAAAGAAAAAAGGAAAAAATACTATAAAGAAGAAAAAAAAATCTGCCTTAAAGAAGTTACGGATGTTACACGTTACACAAAATTACAACGGACGGACGAACAGACAGCGAAATTATTATAATTGGGATATTATATCAACTTAATTTTAAAACACAATTGTTTTAACAGCTCTTTAATGTTTGTCTATGGCAGCCGCTAATGATTTCATTATATTACTAGCTGTAACCCGTCAAAAATTACGGTACTTACATGTCGGTTCCTAAGGAATAAGTATTTATTTTATTAAAAAAAAAATTACCAAAAAAATAAAATTATTTTCTAAAAAATAAATTTTTGTACAAAAAAAAATTTACTATCAGGAAAAAACGGACGTGACACGAAGTTACGGGGACAGACGGACACACGGATGGACGGACAGACAGACAACGAAATTGCTATAATTATTGGGGCCAGCTGAAACCCGTCAAAAATGACGGTACTTTTGCATGTCGGTTTCTAGGGAATAAGTTCCTATTTATTTTATTTAAAAAAATATCGAAAAAATCCGAAAAAATTTCAAAAAAAAAATATTTTTGGAAAAAATAATTTTTCGAAAAAAAATACTATAAAAGTTTCGGACGTTATACGAAGTTATGCGGACGGACGGGATAGTAAATTGATACGGATTTGAATCGATTTCTATTCGTTATATTCTATATATATTCTACTAGGTACACGACTCGCGACCTTGGGTGGTGGTCAGGTAACCATTTCTGCGGATACAAATACAGATTACGATAAAAATGTACGTGGCTTATCTATTTTTTAACATTCATATTCAGAACCCAGGGGAAATGAAAGGGGACATCGTCAAATCAAAAGGTGATTGTGTGTGAAAGTATTGACAACGAACGAGCATATTTGTTTTATCAAACTATAATATTTAATTTGTTTGAGATTTTCTTTATTTTGATCTGATTTAACTGACTTGTGTCTGTATCTTTTACGTGAAGGAAAGTTTAATTATAATGATGTAATAGTTAAATTCAATATTATTTGGGTACTAATTCTTGTTAATTAATGTTCCAATAAAAATAAGTTTATTGTGATATCCACAATACCAATAAGAATTATTACGTTATCTGTCTGTCTATCCGTAACGTCCGTAACTTTTTTTTTCATTTTTTTATTTTTTTGAGAACGACAAAAGGTCCACGGGCATTTCGTCCAACGACAAAAGAACCACGGACATTTTGTTCAACGGCAAAAGGTCCACGGACATCTGGGCCAACGACAAAATACAAAATACAAAATGTCCACGTCATAAATACCACGCGAATTATATTGTTACTATCCCAATAATAATAAATTGCTGTAACCCGTCAAAAATGACGGTACTTTTACACGTCGGTTCCTAAGGAACAGGTATTTATTAATTTTATTAAAAAAATAATAGAAAAAAGAAATTCGAAAAAAAAAATTAAAAAAGATTTTTGTCGGAAAAAAAAATCGATTTTTTTTTCCTGTGAAATAAGTTACGGACGTTACACGACGTTATGGATCTTACTATGAGATGGATGTATCCGTGAACTTAACACAGCGAAACAATGCGCGTATTATGCACTATACCCATTCACTCGATTGCAAGCTTATATGAAAAGACCTATTCGCGGACGGACGGACATGCACAGACTATAGGGATTTTATAATAATTTCGTTGTCTATAAAGTTGTCTGACTGTCCGTAACTGCCTGTAACATATATGCCGTAAAACTGCTGCCGTAAAACTGCTGCCGTAAAACTGCTGTGCAGTTTGGCATATGTACAATGTAATAAATATCAAAAAATTAATAAATATATATATATAAACATTTAAAAAAAATTCTTCTTTTTATTAATTGATAAATAAGTACTTATCCTTTAGGAACCGACATGTACACGTACGCCATTTTTGACGGGTTACAGCTAGGTAGTAATAATAATAATAATTTCAAATGCCCGTCCGTTACTTCCTATCCAATAGCTGATCTCATTCCGTTTTCAAAATTAGTATATATGATTTCAAAACTGTTATTAAATAAATTGTAAACTTTGACTTTATGCTTTTATGATATTTTTTTTATATTTCAGTTTAATGAAAATTATGTTGAAGGCAACCGGAATAGAGGGCGTCCGCGAAAGACCTGGCACGATCAGGTACTACAAGTATTTGAGGATGGCCCTGTTAAAAGCCGCAACAATCGTAGAACGTGTATGAGAAGATGTATGAATGTGGCTGAAGCAAAAGTGGTGTGCCAGGATAGAAGAGTGTGGCGTTCAATCCTCTCTGCCTACCCCTGCAGGGAAACGGCGTGATGGTTAGTTAGTTAGTTAGTTAAAAAATCCATTATTATATCCGATATAGTAATGGTATACCTTTTTTAGCATATAGCATAGTATTTCATTGGTATTAATCATTATATATAATTCTCTATGTAACTATGTCCGTCATTAACCGCTGCCAGATGGCTCAAATAATAATGAGGTATAAGAAATGAAAAAAGCATAATTCTCTATTTAATAACGTCCATCACTAACGTCATCCAGACGCTACGCTACTCTAGATAGCGCTGTTCTCACAGCCTTAATTGGCGGCCGAAAGGTATATAATAAAATTATGTACATCATTTTTGACGAGCTATAGCTAGATATCGTTTAATGGTGATTACAGTCACATTATCATCACCCGCATCACAGATATCATCTAACACACACAACACAGAGTCAAGATTAGCGATTGATCTCTTCACTAATGAATAGCTTGTTGAAATTATCTTTACTAGCATACAGCAGTCGGCTGACTGTTTTGTTTCGAACGAATGAGTTACCATAAAACCTTTGAATCAAGGTTGAAAAAATAATGAGTGGTCTACCACAGAATAATCTAAGGTAACCAATTAACGCAAGGAATTACCCAAAATGATTTAAATAAATAAAACAATACGTAATGTATCGTTCCGGCGGTGATACGTGACGTCTGCCTTAAAACAGATGTTTAAAAAAAATATATTAATATACACACTACAACACGACATGAGGCCCAAATACTGTACTTAAACACATCGTACACAAACAATGGCTAGATGTATTGTAACTGCATTGGGAATCGAACCCAGTATCCCCGATAGCCAGCGTCAAAGCCAATGGACTACCACGACCGTCTCAAAGCCTCGATCTTATGGGGACGCGGAGCGTGGTATACAGATGTCTTATAGCCAGTAGCAAAAACTTCGGGGAACCTTCTTCGTTCAATTTTGAATAGAAAAGGTTCTTTACACTTTAGGTGAAACGTCAGTTAAGGAGACAGGCGTCATCAAAATTGGATTTTTTTTCAATATTTCTGTATAATATATTATACTTTGTAAAATGTTAGACTGTCATGTAATTTATACCAAATATTATAAATTCATTCGCATTGATACAAGTAAATAAAATTTAAATGTTCAAACGCATGCACGCTTTTAATAAAAAAATTTTGACTTGTATCAAAGCGAATGAATTTTTAATCTTCGATATAAGTACGTTACTTTCAAGATACAACCTTTTACTTAACTGCTGACATTTCACTCTTAAGTATAAATAATATTTTCTACTCAAAATTGAACGAAGGCGACTCCCCCGAAGTTTTTGTTACTACGAGACACTCTGTACAATGACATAATATCTAAATCTAATTTAAATATAATAATTTCGCTGTCTGTCTGTCTGTCGGTCCGTAAATTCGTTACTTGCCGGACTTGAGATAATTAGAGTGTGACACGCATCATTAATAAAAAAAAAAACATAAAAACCAAGTTTTTATTATAATCCCTTTCTTTGTAAAATATAACAACAATTAAAGACGAATTAAAACATATAACATAACACTAAACTTACAGTAATTTAGTATATTTCAAAAATGTCAGATGTTTTGAGCTTTGATAAGACACTTCATGCTTTGAAGATTAAATTCTAAAAACATTTGTCAGTCAATTCAGATTTTCGACATTCATTTTTTACATTAGTAGTACGTATTATGCATATCGACGGAGTAATTCAAATTTAGAAAATATTCCGCGACGTTATCGGGCCGCCGTAATCAAACTTTTCTAATGATTCAAATTTGAAAAAACCAATAAAATTTCTAAAAATCCGAAATTATACTATAATTATTAATTTTTTTTAACGAAAATTTGACAGATCTTCTTGATCGTCGTCACGAGTCTACTTGCCAAGTTTCAGCTCGAGTGGATCACGGGAAAAGGGTCAAAAATCGATCCAAAGATTTTGTTGACGGCAAGCCGGCAAGCAAGGAAGCAAGCAGACGTCACGAGTTAATATAAAGTAGGGATGGGTCGTCCACGTCCATCCATCGACGAGACGATCAACTAGTTGAATTCGTCAACTAGTTGACGCGTCAACTTCAGCAGTAATGTGTGTATAAAAAAATATATTAGGTACATATCATTACATGTGTACAGGGTTATATGGAAAACATTAATAACCTCGCAGGACTATATTCCTGCCTTGATTATGAGTCGAAAGCTATCATGACCTAATATCAATAGTTATGATATAGTTATGATATGGAGATATGCGACATCAAAGTTTGAATTTTTTCAATATATCTGACTTATTTTTTGGAAAACGTTGGACTATCACTACACTAACTCAAATCGATTACGAAAAATTCATTCGTTTCAATACAAGTTAAATAAAATGATAAAAACCTTTACATTTATTTATTATCTATAAATTTATAAATAAATACATAATTTAAAAATACTTTACATTTGAGATGTTATCTAGAAATTTATTGAAGAATAAATCTTTCAAAGTCAGGCTTTCACTTTGTGGTGACATTATTAATAAATAAATATATCTGTATTATTTGTCAACTTTAGTTTAAGGCTAGTTAAAGGAACATTGTTCCCGAAACATGTAAAAAATCAATAAAAAGTGGGGTAAACAAAATTATAATAGATTTATTTTTTTATCTATAAAGTTGAAAATAAATCAACTAGTTGACGAATTCAACTAGTTGATCGTCTCGTCGATGGACGGACGTGGACGACCCATCCCTAATATAAAGGGAGTAAAAAAATCGATTTTTTTAGGAAATATTTTTTTGATTTTTTTCCGAAATATATTTTTTAAATTAAATAAATACACACTTTTTCCTTAGGAACCGAAATGTAAAAACTAGCTGTAAACCGTAATATTTTTTTTTGATGGGTTAAAGCTAGTTTTATTACATCTAGTTTAGGTTTAAGCGAATAGTCAATTAAAAAAAAAAAGATTTTCTATTCATGAATTTCCAGCTTAAAAATCCTGCAATGATTATGTCCCGTGATTTTCACGGGTGTACGGCTCGTCATATTCATTAAGCAAACAAATTTACTTATTTACACTTTTGTTTGTTCATATATGTATATACTTTTTACTTAATTTACCTACTTTACTTTACTTATATTTTTATTCTTATTTACTTTATTTCTTACTTACTTTATATACTTTTTACTCTAAATTACTTTACTTTATTTTTCTTTTATTCTTCTAATTACGTAATCATGAAATTAAATATTTAAATGGAGTCACAATGAATGGAATGGCTACTTACCTCAGAACAGGTATTTTTATGTACCTAGCGAGGTAGGTAACGATAAAGGCCTGCATACAAAAAATTGTATATTGTATTTGTTGCTATCTTATTCATAAACTCTGTAAATATTCTTAACATTAATTATGTTTTGATGCAAGCTGTTATAAAAGTTATTGAGCTAATAAACGCCGATTTATCGGCACTGAAACTGAACTGATAAACTGAATTTGAATTTTATTCAGGACGTATGACCGGCCGATTGGTCCCGGTGCATTTTCCCGGTGCAACGGGGTGCAACACATTGTGAATCACGGCTACTCGCTATCGATTTGTATACGCAGTTGTATTGATGCGAATGTTTGGAGTCGACGTGCAGCGCAAACGAAGGATTTCCGTGCATGAATCACCTGAAAAGTATTCACGCTAAAGGTACAGATACACATGCTTCTTTACTGGCATGCTAATGAGCATGCCATTAATAAGCATGCCCTAACAACTGTACACATTTGCTCATTACTGGCATGCTTATTAGTGGCATGCTCATAAATAAGCATGTCCAAAGCTAACAATCAAACACACATGCTTATTAGTGGCATGCTCTTGTCATAGAATAGAGACGCTCTTGTTCAAAATGGAAACTTTGCAAACTGAAATAGGAAATTCAAGTGAACCAATAAATCAAAAAAGTTCCCGAGTTTCCATCCGCACATTTTTGATTTTAGTTTATATAATTTTATTGTAAGATTTGAATCATTCATGCCTATTAATAAAGTTTCGTAAACATTATTTCTCACTATATTATTTTTAAACAACGGTGACCGAGTATTCCACAGACATTCGTGATTCTTATAATAAGTCACGAAAAGTAATGTTTTATCATCTCCCCAACGCGCCATATTTGTTTCATCCGTCGCGGACTGAGAAGATCGCATTGATAATACTAGCCGCGAAGCCCGCGAATGACATAAGCATGCTCATAAATAAGCAAGTCTGTTCACACATGCTCCAAAGATACCCCTTCTCTATGGTGAATGACAGTGGCATGCTTATAAATCAACCGGCGGTTGATTTTTGAGCATGCCACTAGGTGGCATGCTCATTTCTAGCAATGTGCGTACACACATGCCACTAATAAGCATGCCACTGTCAAAGTCGATACTACGCATGCTCACGTGCCACTAAAGAAGCATGTGTATCAGACGCTTAATGATGATGACTAATTTCCGCAGCACCTTTAAAATATTTACATTTTATACTCATTTCCCGATCTTGGAAAAATAATGTATAATATTTGGGGCATAAAATCAAAGACAGCAACATCAAAAAAAATGCAGTCATCGAGAATTACTCATTTATAATGTACTGAATTCGAGATTTTATAAAAAACATAGCCTATAAATTAGTATGAAACATGATTTTGGAAGGGTTGTAGATACACAAAATCTAGAATTCAATATACCTATATAATTAAGCCTATGTGCCGTTTTAGTACATTCTGAGATAAACGAATGGAACTGTTTTAAAAAATAATTGCACAGACTAGATTTATAAAAAATATTTTGAATAATTACTAGGCAGACCTTCCAGATGAACGGCAATGTTTTTTTAGTATATCTCCATTATTTATATGAAAAATTGACAAATTGCTTCGTTCATCTCAGAATGTACTAAATGGCACATTGGCTTTATTATTTATACAGCGACGATATTTAGAAATTAATAATATCAGTGACTGAATTCAAAAATATTTTTTAAACGCCCCTCTCGTATCCGTAAACTTAACACAACGAAACAATGCGCGTATTACGCTGTACCCACACTAACTCAATTGCAAGCTTATATGAAAACACCTATGCTTTGCAAGAACTAAAATTTCTGAGAAATCAAATTCAATCAATCAATCAAATTCAAATAACATTCCTATCACAATCATTACCATATTTTCAGGTTACAGTATATCATAACATTATGACAGATAAATATTTAATGTCGCTATTTTCTTAGTATTTAATTATGCCGCTTATTTCAATATAGATACAGATAGATGCACGCGCTTACAAAATTTTATGGCAACCTCATGGGCGATGAACGAAACTCGCGGAAAAGAAATCGAAAAATTACAATTTGAGCTTTGATATTTAACAGTATTATTCAATAATCAATTAATTTGAGCTAAATGTTAACATATACATATATTGTTCCGACTATCGGACAACTTATTAAACATCCCTTATTTGTATAGAATATTGATATGCAACAAATAATTACAATGTATTTTATTACAATTTTTACTCCCTTTATATTAAGTCGCCGCGTCCGCTTGCTTCGTTTTTTGACCGTTTTCCCGTGATCCAATCGAGCTGAAACTTTGCAGCAGACTCGTGGCGACGATCAAAAAGATCTATCAATTTTTCGTTAAAAAATAATAATAATTATAGTATAATTTTGGATTTTTCAAATTTTTAATAGTTTTTTCGAATTGGAATCATTACAAAATGTTGATTACTAGCAATGGCGGCCCGATAACGTCGCGGAATATTTTCTAAATTTGAATTACTCCGTCGGTATACATAATAATTACTTCACTACACAAAGCATGAAGTGTCTTATCAAAGCTCAAAACATCTGACATTTTAGAAATATATTAAATTACTGTAAGTTTAGTGTTATGTAAAATGTTTTAATTCGTCTTTAATTGTTATTATATTTTACAAAGAAAGGGAGTATAATAAAAACTTGGTTTTTATGGGTTACTTTTTACTCCCTTTCTTTTAACTCGTAGCGTCTGCGGTTTGTCTGCCGGAAAAACTTTGGATAGATTTTTAACCCTTTTCCCGTGATCCAATCGAGCTGAAACTCTGCAGGCAGACTCGCGGTGACGATAAAAATGATCTATCAAATTTTTGTTTAAAAAAAATTAATAATTATAGTATAATTTTGGATCTTTCGAAATTTTAATGGTTTTTTTTAAATTTAAAATTACAATACAAACGAGTAATGACCCCGACGCGCGCAACAGGCACGAAACCTGATTCAATGAGAAATGGAGTTTAATAAAAACTTGATTTTTATGGGTTAGTTTTATATTTTATTAGTTTCAATACCACAAAAATTACCAAACATGAAATAAATGCTCATCCTAAGGACAGCGACCTATCATACACGCACAAACTGAGTGGACAATCTTGTATTTTTGAAATGTGGCCAAATTTTCAGTTACCAGCTACACCACAAAAACTTTTACATTCCGAATTTCTGGAACTGAAGCTCGCTGAAGCGTTTGTAAATGATATACTTGATGAAATTTTTTAAATGAAAATACCCTTCGTTTTGGTGTTCTCGTTTCGTTTAAGGGGGAATACATACCTACGAAGCGCGAAAAACTAATTTTAGTGAATTTTTTAAGGAAACCTATATGAACTATGGTATTAGTATCATTTCTACATGAAAGTACGTATTTTCAAGAATTTGTCAATTTTTTTTTGTCAAAAAATATTCAGCATTGGTGGAAAATTCTTGGGTTCTGTCGCCTGCCGTAAAAAAGGTCTTCCGCGGTGACCGCTCCCATTTCATCTGTAACCATCAGAATAAAAAAAATATTATCAAAATTGACACTATAATTTAGTCTTTGACGTAGGAGATTTTGAAAATATCGATTTTTGACAAAATGGCGGGCGTTTGAATTTAAAATAGCGTTTTTTAGAGATAAATTCGTGTTTATTGTGCCGATAAAAAAACTAAGACACTTGAAAAATCCTACGACAAAGACTAGATAATTATGTATAGAATAATCACTAGAAATTACAAGTTGATCGGTTCAGTGGCCAGATTAAGCCATTGTTGATGACCCGCTAAAAAAAGTAATTTTGCCAAAATGCACCTATGCAGGGTTATTTAGAAAATATTAATAACCTTGCAGGACTGATATTTTGGTCACCGATTTCTAAAACATGGTTTCGAAAAACGCGTCCGAAAATTGAGCAATGAATAAATCGCGAAATTTTGCAACTTACATAAAATCATCGATTCCAGGTCCATAATATAAGTCCTCCACCTTGCTTACAATTCCCATATTATCGAGCACTCTTCACAAACATAATAGAAACAGGTCTAACGTTTCTATTATGAAAGAGCCTGACTGGCAGCTATCTGCGTGTGGCGCGGCGCGTAATCAACAAACGGATGCCACTCTTATCAACTACATCCCTTTGAAAATGCAAAAATTTAAAAATCGAGTTTTTCGAACTTTCTAGGTAGGTATTCCCCCTTAAAGGTAGTCTTATTTCGAGCATATATGCCTTTCTTTTCCAATTCGCACAATAATTTAGATTTTGTGTTGAAAAAAAAATCAGACAGAAGTAAACCGGGAGTTTCTGGGATAAAATACAAATTACATGACGCACAAGCGATAATCCGTTTCAAATTCACAATTACATCAGTCACTCTGCCGTGAATTTTACAGGAATTGATTCTCATATAATTTTTTTTTACTTAAATGCGGGACCAATTCCAGGATATATAATTATTGCACGCTCCATTGTTTAAAGGATGTATATTAGGTATAATATAGCCTGCTCCATTATGTAAAACTAAAAAATTCCAAGCAAGCAAACCTGCTGGGTTAAAAATTAATGAATTATGGATAAATTATAGAAGTCTCACAGGGACGAAGCTATTTATATACGAGAAAAGTGGATGGAAGAATCTTGAACGATTGCTCAGGACTTACAACCTGTAAGAGCTGGCTTAAGTGATCACTCCACACAATGCAACGTTCACCAATTCCATCGTAAGAACATCGACATATTATCAAATTTTTGAAAGTTCTATATATGTTTCGAATCAAGAACATTTTATATATTGCACTGGTCACTGCTAGAGACATCGGTTGTTATTTTTTTATACTCCCTTTCTTTTATTAACTCGTACCATCTGCGGTTTGTTTTCTGCCGGAAAAACTTTGGATCGATTTTAACCCTTTTCCCGTGATTTTTCGAAATTTGAACGGTTTTTTCAAATTGGAATAAATACAAATGAGTAATGAGCCCGACGCGTGCACGAGCACGAAACCTGATTCAATGAGAAAGGGAGTACAATAAAAACTTAGTTTTTGTGGTTAGTTTTCTTCTCATTAACAAGTTAGTATACCTACATAGATTTCGCAAGTGGTACCGAATGATACCTCTATATTTTATTTTTCGAAGTGGATTTTTTTAGCAATATTCCTTATTAGCGTATATATATATATTCTTTCGAATTATTACATATCTACTAAAATACGCCTGAAAATCAATATTTTAAAATTTTAACCCCTATCATGCACCAGCATATTATATTAAATATTAGTTCGCACGCCGGGGAAATATAACGGTGGATGGTGTGAACTTAGAAATAGTCTCTTCACATAAATTCTACCCCGAGAAAGTAATTTAAAATAAAGATATAAATATATAATATAAATATATAAAATTTATATAAATATATCATAAATATATAAAATATAAATAAATATAAAAAAAGATAAAAAATAGATATAAAATATAAAAAAAACTTCAAGAGGAAATGTACAATAAGAAGGACATAGTTTCATTCTACTGAGCTGTGTCATTTCAAAAGCTCCAAATGACCCAGCTAAGTAGTATGGAAAGAAAAGTGCTGGGATTACTGGAAGGGACAGGAAAAGAAACACGGGTTGGAGGCCAGACCACCAGACCAAGGTGAATATTGTCATTGCCACTGCTAGGCAACTTGGAGCATTCGAGATGCCTAGCTCAAAACTCAAAACTCCGATTTTGCATGGTTAAACTACATCAACTTAAAAACATATTACCATTTAAACTCTTGAAGATGACATAGGTGCATTAGCCTAGCCGAAGCCATATTATCATATGGAATATTGTCTTGGAGAGGAACTCACAAAACGCATATGGGAAAAATACTTAACATGCAAAAAAGACTTCTAACAATAGTTGTACCTACCCCCAGAAATAAGAGTCCAAAGCAGAAACAATGAAAATATACTTTTTGAATATTGCGAAGTTCTCTCTGTTATACAAATATACCACTATAAAATAATCATGAAGCACTATGAAGAGGAAAAGGAACTAAATAATCACAAACAGGCAACTCAATGTGGAAAAAATCAACAACTTCTACGGAGCAAGAACAACAGAGAACACAGTACCACGACTCTTCAACAAAATACAGTTTATCAAATCAAAATACAATTCATCAAGACACAGTGCATTATTCTATTATAGTGGAAATGTCAGAAATAATGCATTAGCAAACTCTGTAATTCCCAGATTACACTCATTAGGGAATGAACATGAAGAGGCGGTTGACATTTTTGCTGATAGTATAACTGTGTATAGGACAAAGCTGATACAATTGTTTACATCTCAACAAAATGGAAATGGACAATAAATTTTTCTGTATTATTATTTTACCTTTAACTATTATTATTTGTAGCTTTAACTGTATTATTATTTTATCTGCCTTATGTTTTTCTGTCTTATTATTATTACCTTTTAATTATTATTATTGTAACTTTTAACTGTATTATTATTTTAACTCTTATGTTATTTAAAAAAAAATATTCTGTATATTTGTAAAAGCCCATAAGGCGTTAAATAAATAAATAAATAAATAAAAAAAAATAAAAAAATACCGGAGCACGTCAAGAATATCATCCAACCTACTCGTACAAGGAGAGGAAGGGAAATAAGGAAATTCCTTCTAAATAACTTGACCCTGGAAATCTAGATAAAATATGCAATGTACTTAGGTAAGATAATGGAAAAGAAACGTGTCGACAAGCTGTTCAAGACTTGGCACGATCTAAAATGATATAAAATATGTATAAATTTAATAATAAAAAAATTAAAAGAAAAAAGAAAGATGTGGATCTACAGAAGAATACCCAAAATAAGCTGGGTGGACAGAGTTACGAATGAAGATGTTATGGTTCGGATGAATAAAGAAAAATACTTACATAAGTAATAAAAAAAATCCGAAAACTTCAAAATCTCGGACATGTGACGAGGCATCCAGAGAAGTACGAGATCTTGCACCGATAGTACATAGACACTGCACCAATAGTGCAGGGAAAGATTGAGAACATCATGGCAAAAAAATCTAAGACTCGTTTGACCAGTCTACTGTAGCTAAGATTCCGGGCCGTAGTAAATAAAATGATGATAGCCAACATCTGTTGAACGGATAGGGCACAAGAACAAAATATTTGTTGCCAACCTTTGCGTCTCCTTCAGGCCTCCCCTGAAGGAAGCCATGGTAGTTTTCCATCAAAAATGCACTTTTTAAAAATTTCGAATTCTTATTATGGATATTACGACATGCGTGCCATTTATTAAAAACATATTTTACCTACATTATTATACAAAATACGGAACAATTAATTAAATAATTTAAAAAATCGGTCATTTTTATACAAAAATATTTTTATGGTCTTACCAGTGATAAAAAAAGCGTGGTATGTCTACAATACTGACATGCCCAGAGAACGACGTTTATATAGATAACTTTGTAATTATTATATGAAGGCATACTCATTCGAGATTTTACCAACAGCAATATGCACAGTTCCACTTAATTTTGCTGCTACAATTTATCGGAGCCACTTGGCGTCTTGTCTGTCAACAACTGATCAACAGCAACAAGTAGTCAACCATTTTACGTGATAGGTACATACGTGATGCGGTATTATGAGTTATATTAGCACCCGAACAGTATGTAGCAACATATTTCTATTCTACGTTAAAACGGTTAATGTACTAACCGTGATGTAAGTAAGTTGTATTGGCACCCGAACACTGCTACATAGTGATGGTTAAACCGTTATTTTAACCGGTTATTTTCGGTACAGTTGTTTAAAATTTGTATCTGATTGTATCGATAATTGATAACAATGATAACTAAGATATGATTTCTGTCTGGTACCAATGGTTGCCCGTCAAATTGCAAAAAATCAGTTGCAAATCTCAAATAACGGTTAGTGTGTCACTGGTTAAAATAACATCACTACTGCAACATATTTTTATTGTATTTAGGTGTATATTTGATTGGGAGTTGTATGCGTTAATTAGTTATTAGGCTGTACCTACTCTGGTAGAACACTTCCCTTTTTATTTGACAACAAATTATACTTTCGAAATAAAAATATTTTCCATCGATAATTAAATTCATAAAACAATCGAAGGATAATGGACACCAGTAAACTGTTATTTTATCAGCTTTATCAATTCTGGAAATATTCTGTCAATGGCCGCGCAGTGACGAATCGCATTGCACCACAAAGAATTACTTACCAGACCATAAATTATGAATTTTGCAAACGCATCCAACAATATTATTGAATTTTGATTCTTATCTATCAACGTATCCGAACAGACTTGAAAAGTGTAATTACTCATGACGATATGACTGAAATGTATTTGCGTATGTAAGTAGGTATTTATTTAGATTGCAACAGAATTTACAATACCGCATTTGAATTCTAAATATAAGTATATACATATACATATAAATGTTGAAAACGGAACCATGTACACACTTTACAGATGTACGCTAATTTTCATTTAAATTAATTTGTGATATTATTTTGAGTACCTATTATGTGAAAGAATCTTGCGGAGGCCAAGACCCACCAGGGGTTGTAGAGCCAAGAGTGATGATGGTGATGATAACATTAATATTAAAATAAATCAAAAAACATTCATTCCTTCGATATTCAATGCGACTGTCAAAGTTGTATAGTTTCAAAACTTTTGAATACGGAACCGTTTTAGGCCGAAAATCGATAAGACATGAAAGTGGATAGGCACTTGGACTTTTTTTTAAATGGGCACGTTTTTTGATTCGTCGCATAATGTCTGTGATGCTGCGGCGATAATGTCTCCGCATTGTTGTGAGATGTCGATTCGAAGACATTTATCTCTTATTTAGCTATCACAATCCAATAGTTACAATAATACCACCTCAAAAAAATATTAATAATTTAACTATATTAAAGTGTTATCAATTATATTTATCATCTCCCTAGATATCCTACATAATATACATTTTTAATATACATGTGTAAATATCAATTATTAAATTCACGCCTTCTTAAGGAATTGTTACTGTCAAGACTGGATTTTTAGAGCAGAGGCATCGAAAAACTTGTAGAACGTTGACAAAGAAGTTGTAAATAATAAAGGATAATACATTTTTGATTAATTTGTTGTACATTTTTTGTTGTTGTCTTCTTCATTTGGAATAAACGGACAATATAACAGGGTTACATAAATATCATCATGAATATTATTTTAATGTTATAACTAAGCAAAAAGATTTTGCTTTGTCATGTAATCACGTTAGCTGGACTAACTTGGCGGTCTCTTGAGACGAGTTTCGAACCCCTGACCACTTGATCATAGGCGAGTCTTTTATCACTAGACCACCAAGCATGTCTCATTTACGCTGCTGCGATTTAAAAAAAAAATAGGTACAATATATGCGTACATTATGTTCAACGCGCTTAGCTCGCATAGATAAGTGTTTTTTGCAACTAGTTTATGAATGTGATACAGATAATACAACAGTTTTAAGATATCAAGGTTATAAAGGATTAAAAAATCTTAGGCAATTTCAAAAATAGTAAAACTTATAGGTGTCCTATAGCGATACGTATTGAAGCTGTCAGCCCATAGCAATAAACATGAAAAAAAATAACACTTCATTATGTATGTATTTTGCATAATCTAAGTGATCATGTCCATGTCATGCCATCAGTCGAATAGTTGTTATGAGTCTGAATGCTGCCATTGTTTAAAATATATATATATATCGGCGAAATAATAGTGCAGCTTAGCGTGGGTTATTGTTGAATTAAAGAGAGTTAAAAACTTGAACTGTTGATTTACTGTACTGCTAAAACGAAGACATTCGGTCACCCTAAATTTAAATACTACCTAGGTACTTAGTTTTATTTTTCAAATATGATAATCTAATTACAAATTGTAAAGATTATTTAATTATGTGTAGACATTTGTGTGATGTGAACTTAAATAATTATTGAAATTACAACTGATTCAATTTCAATTTTCAATAAACAAGTAACCTTATTTCTCAACTTCGCAAAAGGCTGAAAAAATATCCTACACGATCTATCTACCTACACCCACTCAAAAACGGAACTAACTCCACGGGTATTGTCAGCCAACAGGAATTGAATCCGTTATTGATATATAAAATAAAATAAATATTGGTGTAATCGAATGGATGCGATAAAGCATTATTAACATTGTTTTCGATATCGTTTTCTGTATTTACAAACAACATTTGACATTTCTCGTTAGCGTAGTGATATAAATAGAAGATCTGTCACAGGAGGCACGGCGGTTTTCACACACGTCGCAGTTTGTTCCTGTTTAATGTCAATATGGCGGCATTGGAGCCGGAAAAACGGCGCGTCGTCTATGTTTTAATCACAATTTTCGCATCAGTGGACGCAATAACCGTTAATAAAACAAACTGAGAACTTCACGGGTACAGCGCGCACACGACCGCGCATTCTACATAATGTCATTCATGACAATGTTATACGCACGTACGGCGGCAAACAGCTCCGATTGAGGCACTGGCGTGCGGCGTGTCGTAGATATATTATGTAGTAATATATTTTCCATGTAGGTATGTAGGCGATGTACATACATACGTATACATAGATTGAGATACGAAATTAGCGATACAAAGGTCGAAAAATGCTTGGCAAACCGCTCATTCCGGTGATAAATTCGGTTGGTAATTTGTAGGCATTTACTTAGGAAGGTGCGACGGCATTATCTCGGGACATCGAAGAAATGTTAGCGCTATTTTTATGGGACCTTATTTCTGACGCTGCAACATGCTTTGAAATGAATACTGCCTTATAACCGTTCTTAGAAAACCCTGGCGACTGTACAACAGATTTACTTAAGAAAAAAATCATGGCCGACAGGTAGGTAATCTAGGTACCTGCCATAATATAATATACCTACCTATATTCCTACCTTGTGCAAAGATTTTCAGACAATGTATTCGTATTATAGTTTCTCCTGGTTTATTCTAATTGCCACAAGGACACATGGCCGAACATAATTCATTGGCGTTAATATTTTCACGCCTAGATGGTCATTAGTCACTACCCATGACATCTGATTTAAAATGTATATTATCATATCAACTAACTATATAACCCATCAAAATGGCGTATTTTTACATGTTTGAATTTCAACTTTACATTAATTATTAATTATGTCCTAGCGGTATATAAGTAATAACACAATTCTGTACAATTTTTAACTAATTTTTTTTTATTATAAAATATGTTATTGGTCAATACGCAAGTGTTCTCAAAAAATGCACCTTGGTACATAGTATAGTATTATCACATACAGAATTTAATATATTTTGACCACGAGTTATGGCTGTGAAAACAGTGCCATCTAGCATCGTGGTAGCGTTAGTGACAGACATTGTTACACAGGGACTTGTGTATTTTCATTCTAATAACACATTGTTTTCATCAAACAAGGACCATTTTGAGATTTTTTGTTTGGATAAAATAGGAACATTTTAAATTTAATTTAAGTATATAATTTGTGTTGAAGAAGGCCAAGACCCACCAGGAGTTGTAGAGCCAATAGAAGATGATGATAATGGGCATATTAATTTCCTTTAAAATTAAAAATAAAAAAGAATTTCGAAAAACAAAATATTTACCCTCTAATGAATTTTCGCAGATATGTTAGATTAGTACATATTTACGTATGTAGGGTAAGGTGGGGTACAGTGTTACAAAAAAACAATCTAGAATTTAGTGTCAAAAATATTTTTTTAATCAGCTTGTTTTTGGCATGGATATAAACTATAACAATCTCTCTTTAATTAAAATTATTCAAACATGAAAATTAAAAATGTCCTTAGGTTTTCACATCAGCCCTGATGATGGACCCTGCAATGGGATCCGAAACGTTGGCCAGAGAGGTCACACACACACGGCAGAATATCCCAGAAAACTATACACAGAAGAAACATGAAAATTATTAGCAACTACTAAATTTAAATGGCACTTTAATTAAATCAGTCGATTGTAACACTTAGCCCCGTATCTGGGGTACTCTGTTACAGGGTAACACAATGTAACTTCGTTATCCTTTGCTATGTTTAGTACTGCAGGTGCTAGGTGGCCATCATGATTATCAACTGTCAGTAAGGCCGGGTTTTCTTTTGTAGAGGCTGTTACCTTTACGAAGTGTTTCATGACTTCAGGAAACAATTCACTATTCATCTACCCGGTGGGTTGAGCTAGACCTAGTGTTCCTACTGATGCACCATTGAGCATAAAAGACTTGAATTGCTTTCTGGGGAACACCGTTGCTGGAGGTAGAGCTGATCGCGTTGCAGATACTGCACAACACGTTGTAACTAGTGTTCCTCTCTCGGCGCTTGTTACTTTATTTAGCTGTCTAGATCCCTTTGCTGCAATGATGCTTTGATTTTTTTAGGTTTTTGTACAGTAGTGGTCCCAGTTTCATCAAGACAATATACTCTTCTACCATCTGCAAAACTAGGGCATCACCGCATAACATCTTCCAAATAATTAAAGAATAAATTCACATTGTGGCGATTGAATGATGTTGCCCGTGTCAAGCTGCAAGGTTCTGGTTTTCTTAATGTTAAATCGGTATGCCGTTTTCTAAACCCATAGAGCCAGTCAATTCCTGCCATCTTCTTATCTTCCCAGTTTTTCGGAATATTCAAATTATAGTAAATAGCCATCTCATAAGCTAGCTTTCTGTACTCAACCGTGTCTAGGCCTTACCTTACCTTACCTTATCTAATGGCAAACAGAGTACCGGGTCACTAGTGGACCCCTTGCTCTTCCATCATGATGTATCAGTGAAGGGCTTTCTTTACTTCACTTGTGAAAAAACATAGAAAATTGTGGGGGGGGGGGTATTACTGCTTAGGGTGGCGCAGGGGGGGGGGGGGCGCGGGGGGGAGGAGCCCCCAGGAGGACCATCTTGGGTCTCCTGATTCTTTCGGGGTGGTTTTCGTCGTATTGCGACAGAGTGTTGATTGTAGGGTTTTGGTGGGAAGGGATGCCTGCATAAAAACGCCTGGCCAAGTTTCTGATGTGATCTTGTATAGGCGGGATGCCTGAGTCGTGGTGTAGTTGTGTGATCCTGATCCAACGCGGCGCATTCAGTGCTAGCCGAATGGCTTTGTTTTGCAGGATCTGTAGTCTTTTTATGTGTGTGCAGCGTAGCCCCATGTGGGGGCTGCATATGTCATGATAGGCCGGACTATGGCCTTGTATAGTAGGAGCCGTGTCTAGGCCATAGCACATCTTGGAACAGTTTAATAAATATTCCTGCAACGCGTTTTCTTGATCGACACTGAATACGGTTCTATTGGCATAATTTGGAGTAAGTCGTATGTGTCCAGCTTCTTCCTCGGAAAATTTTTTCTTCTTTTGGACATATCTTTGCAATGTCGTAAAATTGACATGCTTTTCATTTGCTGCCTTTCTAAGACTTACTCCGCTTTCTACCATTAGAATCGCTTCTGCCATATCTTTTTCTCTATGAAGACCATAATCCGTCTTCCTGTTACAATTTCGCACCATTTTATTTTGATACCTAGAAATAGAACAAAAAGATTGTCACACAATGCCCCGGAGAGGCAAACCGAATAAAAAAAATCGAGTGTCTTTTAGGTTATGTTTACAAAAAACTTCTTAACGGTAATTTGTAACTAAATATACAGTAAATAGAGGAAAACCACCATCGCTTACCTAAATATAATAAGTCCGGAAAGAAATTAAAAACTTTGAAATGGTTTTTTCACCGTTTGATCACACAAAATCTTTTTTGTTTGTTATTTTTTAAGCACGGTACAAACTGCGGCATTAACACTTGTTTAAAGATGGCTGCTTGTCAGCTTAACAAATGTGTATACCAACATCATAAAAGCGAAAGACAGAGACGGAGACATGTGCATTGTAACAGTGTACCCCGTGTAACACTGTGCCCCACCTTACCCTAGAAGGAATGGGGAAGGAATAAATTTATATTTTAATGCGAAATACTGAATTTATTTGTAACTGGCATGTAATTATAATTAAAAACACCTTAACGGTTGTTTTTTTAAGTTACAGAAAAGTCATTCGAAAACAGCATGACCCAAAGCAACTAAATCAGTAATTAACCACGGTCTACTGACACCAGGTAGCGATAGTTAAACTGTTATTTTAACCGGTTATTTTCGGTAATTATTTAGGATTTGTTCTGATAATATCGACGATTGATAACTAAGATATAATTATTGTTTAGTACCGATGGTTGCCCATCGAATTGCAAAAAATCAGTTGCCATTCATTAACGCAATCAGATACAAATCTCAAATAATGGTTAACTTCTCACCGGTTAAAATACCATCACCAAGTTTTTTACACAAAGACGCAGAGAGGAATATTTTTCACAATTCAATTGGCATTCAAATATCCTTTCACATCCTTGCACCTCTGTTCATCATCATTTGTTTACAGTTATCAAAAGTCATTTTTTAAAAACTTAAAATAAAAATATAGCAGGTATTTAAATATAATAGAAAATAACACAACTCTCATGCTAATAAGAAAATGATCTTCAAAGATGATGCCACAATAGAAAACACCTCTTTATAAATAAGTTAATGTTTTATTCACCCTGGGCCGAAAAACCTTTTGGACAACAGTAACACAACTTAACATTTTTAATGTGTTCCTAGATATTGTATAAATTAAGTCACTGTCCCAAGTTTCAGGAAAAACAAAATCTCTTGCTGATTGGTGTACATATACAACATACACTAATTACAATGCTTAAACTCTTTTTAAAAAAATCAGATATTGTGGTACACATGTTCAAAGAACTTATTACCTATTGTAAGGCTGGTTTAAGTGATTACACAATGTAACGTTCACCACTTCCACCCATGGAATTATGTAAATATCATGGAATACTATGGAATATCATGGGTGGAATTAGTGAACTTTGTAAATTGGTAAACTTTGTAAAATAGGCCGTATGAATACCCAAAAAAGGGTTTCCATGCCTATTTTTCCCATATAAAAATAGCTTTATCTCTATGAGACATCAATAGTATATTTTGATTAATGCTTTCCCTTTCCCCTGGGGATAAAATCCAGTATTATATTCTTGAAAAATTTAAACAAACCCAAATATTCATTTTTTTCTACATTCATGCTTCTCCTTACACATGTGTATAAGTTCAAAATATAATCAAATTGACTCTACTACCATTCAGTAATGTAGAGCTATCAAATAGGTTGTTTTTGTCATTTTATTATATTGCAAATATTTCATATGTATTTTAAGTGGCAGTAATATTTTTAAATATCGTATTCTATGATGTACTAGAGCAACTAAAAATAATGACATACATATTTCTTAGTTACAATACTTTCAATAGGAGGAGTTAATGTGTTTTCATTGGTGGCGCTAGACATTAGAGGTCTTCTTCACACTGCTTCTGCTCACTGCACACACAACCTGAGTTATCCGACTGTCATTTCTTCTTTCTGCTTGCATTGAAATTGCATTTTTTTTTTATTATCACCCACTTTAATATGAGTTACTTCCAAATAAACTGATTACATTTTCATTCATAAATTGCCTTTTCAGAATTTATCAATTGTAATTTAACACATACTGTCTTATCATACTGATTAGAGAATTCCCATTATTCTCTTGGCATCTTCGAATTCTATGGCAAAACAGAATCCAGTTCTTGCCAGGAAAATATTTGAAACTTCATACGCCTACCCATCGTATGTAGAATTAATTAATTTATAAAAATACACAGAATCACTTTCTTCCGCTGTGTTCACTTGTACAACAGGCTTGTGGGCGACCTTCTTGTGCTTCTTCAACGCGTGCAAATTCATACAGATGTAATCACACAAGTCACACTCGTGCGCACTGTCGAGAGTGTGGATAACGGCGTGAGCTCTCAGATCTCGTAGCTTTCTGAAGCTGCGACTGCACAAGTCGCACAGATGAGGTTTGACTGCCATATGCGTGAGCTGGTGCTGCTTCAAGTATTTGAAGAGTTTGCAAGTAAACATGCACTTATCACAGGAGAATGGTTTTTCAAGTGTATGACTGCGGAGATGGTGTCGGAGATTCACTAGCTTGTTAGAGTTGTAAGTGCACTGGTTACAGAAATATTTTTCCTCTTCGGTCTTTACTTTCGGGCGATCGTCTAAAGGAATGTGAGTTTCCTTGTGAACTTTCAAGTTAGCTGTCCTGTTGCTCGTGTAGTCACACAAGTTGCATTCGTAAATCTTTGAATTAGAGGTGTCGCTCTCTTCTTTATCTAGAAACTCAATTACATTCTCTTGATGAATGTTCTCCGTGTGTTTTTTAAATGTGATCATTCTAGTGGTGACGAAACTGCATTTGTTGCAAGAATAAAGTACCTTGGAACGCGAGTGTTGACGCTGGTGTCGTTTTAAATAAATTGGGTATTTGAACTTCAATCCACACTCATCGCATATATATTTTTTCATCTCTCTATGGAAATTTTTATGTTCATCCATCTCACTGTTTGTAGATGACAGAAAACCACATTCATCACAAGTGTGCATACTTTTTATCCCTTGGTGAGTGAAAAAGTGTCTTTTTAAATGTGTTAACGATTCGAAAATCTGCTGACATACTGAGCATTTATATTGTCGATGAGTTGAAATATGCTGCACTAGAGTACTTTTGGTTTTGAAGCTCGCATTGCATTTCTGGCATTGAAAAGGTCGTTCGTCCGTATGTTTATGCATGTGTTTTTTTAAATATGTTAAGACAAATGTAGAGTAATCACACCGGTCACAGCTATATTTTGTTTTTGCATTAGAATTATTGCCCGGGTCATGAGCCATCGTGTGTGTTATCAGATTACTCATATCAACAGTGATATACTCACAGCGGTTACAGGACAAAATTGTTTCGTGAAAGTGCATCTTTTGGATGTGCTCTTTGAGCTTGAAGGAATGCTTAAACCGTAATCCGCAGCTGCATCCATGTTTATTCTCTTCCCTAAGGCAAGGTTTATGCTTTTCAAACGCATCTGCATCAGAAGTCATAAAATCGCAACAATCGCAAAACAGACAATTCTGACTCTCTGAGTGACTCGCACTGTGAACTTTCAACTCCTGCGGTAGCTGAAATTTTTCATCACACAAGTTGCAGTAGAAAGTTGAATTGTGGGTATTCTCGTGTTGTGTAAGATGGTTTTTTGATTTGAAAACCTTTTCACACTTCTGGCAAGAAAATTTTCTTTCGTTGGAATGTCTAATTTGATGTCTTTTCATGTACGAAGACTTGTGGCACACATAAGTGCACTGGTCGCAGATGTACAATTTTATTTCATGGGTAAGTTTATGTTCTTCTAAATCCGAGGCAGTCCGGCATCGAATATTACATTTGTCACAACAGTGTATCATTTGATTGGATATTTCTTGAATCTTTTGTGATAATTTTGAATTTTCTTGATTAATTTGGTGCACCAGCTGATGTTTGGTGAGAAAATTGGAGTCGATGGTGCGATATGAACATTTATCACAGAAAAATAATGCTTCATTAATATTAGAGTTTTTTTGTGAACCTTTATGAGTTAATTTATAAGGCATTAGTATGCCTTCTTCATTAAAGGATTTTTCAGAATCGTTAGTTTCGACTAGGGTGTAAGTCACATCTGGGCAAATTGTCAACACATTTTTATCATTTGAGTCCTTGGTATTGTGCCTATTAGTATATGGCTCAGTGATTTTAGAAAGGAAAAAATTTTCCTCAGATTCATCAATCACAACTGTTTCATTTTTAAATTCTTCCGCATCTATATTTGAGGAACATTCTTTTACTTCGACAGTTTCCACATTTTCTAAAGAAATTATTGTGTCAAGAGTCAAAACATCATTGTCACTTGAATATGTATTCACGTTTTGGTCAGATAATAATATCATGTTATAATCCAAGATAGGTGAATATGTTCCTTCCATCTAAAAGGAAACAAAAAGGCATGAATTCAAAGTATTTTTAAACATCATTGAACAACAATTTACAACTTGCACAGTCCTTCAAAAAACAAGAAAGAAATTGCAATACTGAGGATAGATATAAAATATTTTGTAAGTGTGGTCAAAAGTAGCTTGTTGGTCTTGTGGTTAGGACACTGGACTCGTGATCCAAAGGTTGCTGGTTCGAACCTCACTCCAGACTAGCAAGTTAGTCCTATTTTCATAGCACAAGCGTTTAGCTTAGTTTGAAAATAGTAAGAAAATTGATGTGACACGTATTCCGTGTTCACATCTCTATTTTAATTAAAAAAAAAAAAAAAAAAAAAAAAAGTGGGTAGTACTGATGCACTTGATGCAGTTCATTTTAATAAATATTAGCTCCAAGTAAAATAATTGAATATTTCACTAAAAATATAAATAAGAAATTGGAAAAATCTATAACATTGCATTGTTGTTCTTGAACACTAATTAGGTTGGGTTAGTAATAAAAAATATTACTTCAATGCCAAACTTATTGTTTCAGGCATCAAGGCGAAACGCCTTATGAGGGCATTAGAAAATTAAAAAGGTAGAACTTAAAAATAAGTGTTTTAATTTCCAAATACACATGTACTTTAATGCCTTTATTTTGTGCAATAATGTTTTCAGTCTACAATGTGTACACCATCATATCCTTTCATTAATTCCTAATCATTGTCATAACAATCATTAAAAATGGGTAGTAATTAATGTGATATATCAATAATAGTGGCAAAATCTCATGCTCAATGTGATGATATTAGTGTAGCCTTATTCATTGTAGGAAAAAATGTATTTTAGATATGTACATTCATAAATAAATTAAAAAATAGTAAGACCATCCATGTGACATTGGTAATAGTAGGTATGGTAAAGGAATCTACTGAAAAAAGTATTTTTTTTAATTGTTGTTTTTATATATTATTATTTTAAATAAAAAAAGAGTAGGTAGATACTTCAATTGATTCCTTTGCCGCATTACTGCTGATATTTCTATGTACACATTTATTCTTGTTTAAAATACACCATGGCACATATTCCGAATACAAAATAACTATAATTTTTAAATAAAATAAAAAATTTAAATAAGACTAATTAAAAAACATGTCGCTTTTGAAGTTCAGCGGCAAAGAAGAGTTCTGGCGTTGGGTACCTCTTTTACTTTCAGCTAACATAAAATAAATTGATGTCAAAATAAGTAGCTACCCATTTTAAGTTTTTATTTTATTTACTTTGCTATAAGTATGCAATGGATATAATTTTGGGATATGCAAATATGATTTAACAACTTTAAATGAAGGCACAAAAATAGATATCTATTTTTTTCTGCTCGGTTGTAAAATTGTAAGCTGAGAAAGCAGCTTTGTGAGATGATCCATTTTCAATTTTCGAATAGCCAAGATGAAAAAGTTGGAGTGAAAAGATTGCAACTAAACTTTATGTTTTTTCATTTCTGAGAAGGAAATTAGTTTCGTTATGGTAAACATAAATAACACCGATTTCGTAATGTTTTTATGCGTGAAATTATGTATATTACGTGTATTTTTCTTGTTTTTCGTTCGTTAAGTTCACGTCATAATATGTGGAGTACAAAAGCAAAGGCAGCAATTTCCAAAAATGTTTCGAATGAAGCCACCGAGGATTGGTAATATGTATTGAGTTTTAGATTTTATAAAATAAATGTGCAAAGTTTTTTTGTGAAACATTGTGGAAATTCATGTTTCTTATAAATTTATGGGCTATGTTTCCTATAAAATCTCGAATTTAGTACATTATATATTAATAATCTTGATGATTGTTTTTTTTTAGATACTGCTGCCTGTAATATTTTTTTTCAAATAATAAAAAAAAAAAATATATATATTATGTTATATTTGTTTGTTTCGCACTATTATTATGTTGACAGGCTATTATTTCGTATTACTATTTGTAATGCGACAACATTATTATTTTGTAATGTTAAATTAAATAATCACAACCATGAATAAAACAATTACCTTAACAGTGGTAGCAGAAGATTAAAGATTCAACTAGCAATATAAACATGATATAAACAAGAGTTTTTTTTAATTTTGACAGGTGCAATCATAGATAAATAATATATTTTGCAATGCATAGACCATCAGCAATAGATAAGATAATATCATCCATCAGCATAGACTAATATATAATGCAATGTGACACTTCTCTTGCTTCTCATAATAAAAGAATTTTACCTTCCATTAAAATTCCTATTTTGTTTCCCTCGACGCCTGGAATCCATTATGAGAGAACAGCCTGCTGTTTCGCCACTAGACACGCGTTCCTACCCCCTCTGATTCCCTGTTTGCGACAATTTATTCCCGCTGGTATCCCTGTTTCCGGTTTCGTCCGCGCAACGGTTTTTTCTTTCATATGACTCATAATGCACCAGGTAGGGATTACCTGGATTCCAGGCGTCGAGGGAAACAAAATAGGAATTTTAATGGAAGGTAAAATTCTTTTATTTTGTGTTCCGTCTCGACGCCTGGAATCCATTATGAGAGATCTGTTTGTTATCACCTGGTGACCTAGTGGTTCGACGTTATATGTGACTGCCTATATTGGCGTAAAGAGAGGCGCTAATGAGCTCTGGGGGCATTGTTGCTTGGGCTTATCTACTATCTCTCTTTGGTAGAATTTTCGGAAGGTGATTTCACTCTGCCAGTTTCCCCTTGACAAGATCTCCTCTATCGGGTAGTTTTCCAGCCAATTCAACGAAGCCACAGCAGAACGAACACTTCCTGGCGTTGCTTCCACTCCAGCCTCTCTTAGGATTGACTTGATCCAACCACCTATTATTGTCCGTGAAGCTGGCTTTACTTCACCTGCTGTCGTCACAAATAGTTCTTTCATGTCCGGCTTTCGTCTCGGCTGTGAGAGTGAGACCAGCTTTCGGATCCAAAACAAGGGGTTGATGTTCCTTTCATCCGATGCGCTCAACCTCCATCCCGATTGTTTGTGTCTTGCCGTGTCAGTCTTCGCTCCAAAGGCTGGCCATAGCGTGATGGAGTCTCCTTGGTCGATCAATCGGTCCGGGGTGACTCTGAGAAGTGTCAGATCTTGGACTCTTCGCCCAGATGCCATGATGAGTAGTATGGCCGTCCTCCTTGACACGTCATACAGGCTGTTTCCTTGGCGGGTTTTCACGTAGCCACTCCACCACTACTCGGGGGTTCCAGATCGGGGGTCTCTCAGTGCATCCACCAGAAACCGAGATGGCTTTAAGGACGTGCCTGACGAGGAAGTCCGAGCTAATCTTATCTGCATCAAGAGCTGGGCCACAGAAGGATACGATTGCCGATTTGTGGACCAATATTGTTCGAGGGGCTAGCCCTTCGTGGATGAACAGGTTGGCCAGATATCTTGCCACTGTTGCAGGGGGAGGGTTATGAGGTTGGACAGAATGCGTGGTACACCATCGCTGCCACCTATCCCAGGCCGGCTTGTAGGTGTTCAGCGTTGAGCCTCTCCAGCCAGATCTGAACAGCTGCTGTTCCTCCTGGCTCCAATCCGCTATAGCCTGTTCCCACCCACTGCTATTCTCCAAACTTCCAGTTGGAGGTCCGACACCCTCGGTGGGGGAAACCCTGTCGACGTATCGATCAGGACGCTCTTCAGATCTCTTACGCTTATTGGCCCTCCCTTTGCTCGTTGTTTGAGATCGGCCCTCCAGAATGTCTTCTCCCATCTTGGCACAACTAGGAGAAAGGTGCCTCTTGCCAGGTTCAAGTGCGCCAGTACTCTTGGGATGAGATTCGGCGGCGGAAATACCCAGGCCCGCTCGTAATCCCAATGCTGACTGAATGCGTTGAGATAGGAGGCCGAGCAATCGGTTGAGTCTAGCGACACGTAGTTTGGCACCACATGGGCGGTGGCCGATGCGAAGAGGTCGATCTGAGGACGTCCCCATATTCGGAATATTTCCTCTATCGCTGGTTCCAGGAGGTGCCATTCCGGGAGTGGTGTCCCCCGTGAGAGTCGGTCCGCAATCCCGTTGTATCTCCCTGGAATGACTGCGCTGTCAGAGATATTTCCTGCTGGTCGATAAACTCTAGGAGGTCTCGAGTTATCTTCAGAAGGCCCAATGATCTTGTCCCCCCTCCTTGTTGATGTAAGCCACTACTGTCTTGTTGTCTGTCTGCAGTAGGGTCTTCGTTCCTCTTAGCAGGTAAGCGTGATCCCTGATCACTGCGTAAACAGCGAAGGCTTCTTTCTGGTTGGAATGCCACCGCATCTGCTCTGGGGACCACTGGCCTGATATCGTCTTGTCGTCCACCTGGCCGCCCCAACCTGCGTCCGCTGCGTCTGTAGTCAGGAAGTGGGAGAAGGGGGCTTCGTGTATTGGGCAGGACTCCCCTACGGCCTCCAACCACCACTCTAGGTCTTGCCGAACCGCGGCAGGAAGCTCCACTTGTCTGGATGGCTCGTGCCTCTGCAGCTGGCGGCTGAATCTCTGCAGTCTTCGGCAATGCAAACGACCCCGAGGGGTGGCGAAGTTTGCGAAGTTGAGTCTCCCCAAGAGGCCTAGAACCTGCTTGGGGGAGCAACTGCCGGCCTCGATCGGGCGGCGCAGTACTTGGCGAAGGCCAGAGCACTTGCGGTCCGAGAGGGATTTCTGGTTGGCTTCTGAATCTCTGCAGTCTTCGGCAATGCAAACGACCCCGAGGGGTGGCGAAGTTTGCGAAGTTGAGTCTCCCCAAGAGGCCTAGAACCTGCTTGGGGGAGCAACTGCCGGCCTCGATCGGGCGGCGCAGTACTTGGCGAAGGCCAGAGCACCTGCGGTCCGAGAGGGATTTCTGGTTGGCTTCGGTGTCCCAAGTAATGCCCAGAAACTCCAGCTTTTGGGTAGGTATAAGGATACACTTGTCGCGGTTGATGCACCAACCCAGATGCTGGAACAGATTGACCGTCTCTACTGCCTGGGTCGCTAGCAGGTCCCTTGACTGATTGGCCAGAAGGAAGTCGTCCAGGTAGACTACGGTCCTTATTCCTCTCTTCCGCAAGAGTCCCGCTAGCCAGTTTGACAGCGTTGCGAACATTCTCGGGGCTGATGACAGGCCAAAGGGCAGGCAGGTCATCTGGAGAAGTTCCCCTTGGTAGTACAGTCTCAGGAACTTTCGGTGCGATTCCGCTATTGGTAGGTGAAAGTATGCCTGGGTTAGGTCGATTTTCACCAACCAATCTTTGGGCTGGAGGAAGTCTGGGACCCGAAAGTGGTTGAACAGCTTGAAGGGTTTCGCCTCCACAAAGGCATTCAACGCCTTCAGGTTGAATATCGGCCTTAGGGAGTTGTCCGACTTCGGAGTTAGAAACAGATTTGAGATGAAGCTCGGAGAATGATCTGCTCTTTCCAGCACGCCTGACATCTTCAGGGCCTGAATGTGACTCGACATGTCTCGAGACTCCTTCGTGCTGAAGCTGCTCAACAGCTGCCTGGTGGGGAAGACTAACGGAGGTTTGGCCACAAAGGGGATTCTCGCGCCCTTGAGGATTCTCAGCACTATAGGTGGTGCCCCGAACTCCTTCCACTTGCTTTGGAACCTCCTCAAGCGTCCTCCCCAGAACTGGTTGTTCAGCCTCGCGTCATCTTCTACCTCTACGGCTACGGTCACCAGCGGGTTTTCGGCCGTGGTCTGCCTTCCGGATAGGTCTCCTGTTCGGGTTCCCTGGGCCTCGCTCCCTGTTCCTCGGCTCCGGCAGAAAGGGCTTACGGGACTGGAGGTATCCCTGGTTCGGAGCTCGACGAGAAGTTGACGGCTGGGGCTGAGATGTTGACGGTTGGGCCAGGTTTCGGGTTGCGGGCGAGACCATCACCTTCTCCTGGCCCCCGTTCTTTAGGATATACGCCGATAGCTCTTCCCTATTGAACAAGTATCCCGAGCTTGGAGGGATTTTGGCCGCACCTTCTCGCACGAAAGGGTCTTTGAAGCCCTCCAATATGGCCTTTCTCCGGTTCAGTATACACTCTGCCCGTCTGCCGCACACAATCTGCAGGATGTCGTCCGAAATCTTATTGTACGGAGCATCGCTGGTGAACATCGACTGAATCCGCTCGAAGAGAGCCGAAGCGGAAGATCCGTGCCGGGTTCGGATGCCCAATTCACCAGCGATTGCATCCCGTCTCTCAGGGCTCTGGGCGAGCAAGGCGTTTGAAAGCGCGGCGAGCGATCTTTCCAGCAAGCCAGTATGTTTCGGCGCGTTATCGACCCTTCTCAAGTCGTCGTTCACCGACAATTCCACAAATGTGGGAGTCGCCGCGTAGGTTCTCTGCGTTTCCGCATAGCGAACGCCTGACCACTCGTCGGAATCGAAGTGTTGCAACTTCGAGATCTGTTCGATCCGCTTCGGGTCCGCTCTCGGTACTGGCGGCTCCTTCACGACCGTGCTGAGCTTGCCGAACTCCAGCGTATTCTTCGCCCTTCTGAGGCTCGGCGGCGGCTGAATAAAGGACGCATTCGCGTCCTCCACGCTGGGCTCGCTCGCGGCCACGTGTTCCGGCGTTGGCGGCGTTGTTGATGCAGGAGCCGCGCCGCCCGCTAACAAGGCCTCCGTCAGAGCAGTCACCTGTTTTAGCAGGTGGTCTACACGCGGGTCGTATGCTACGCGGCGTCTCTTTCAACTCGGTTCTTCGAAAGAAGATCCGTCATTCGAGGATACCGGCGAAGGAGCTTGCTCGTCCGCCATCTTGTTAACAAAACGTTTGACGAAATTCACGGGATTTACACTAAAATATCAACGTCCTGTCGCACTATGTTAAAAATTTGTATAGTCTAATGTTTGTTAACCTAGGGATCAAAAATTAAGGGGGTAGGTTGCAATAGAAACACAAAAAAATCACAACAAAAGTTGGCGTGTCTAAACGCGTGCCGAATGGCGCGAAACAACGACGTTATATGAAAGAAAAACCGTTGCGCGGACGAAACCGGAAACAGGGATACCAGCGGGAATAAATTGTCGCAAACAGGGAATCAGAGGGGGTAGGAACGCGTGTCTAGTGGCGAAACAGCAGGCTGTTCTCTCATAATGGATTCCAGGCGTCGAGACGGAACACAAAATATAACAATAATATGTACCTACTTTAATTTACAACCTTTAAGGTCGGCGCCACACTACGCGGATACTTTGCCGCGTCTCTTCGATCGCGTAACGCCGCTACATTTCTTTCCATACAATATGCGCTTATCAAACAGACTACGCGGATGATCGGTCGGTCCATTTGCTTTGCAGATTTGATGCAACGGAAAAGACGCGGCGGAAGATACGCACATTGTGGCGCCGTCAATAGAGTAAAAAATAATCTTTCTAGTTTTCCAATTCTAACGTTTTCACTTCATACTAATAATTTACGGGAATTTCATAATCACATTTAGGCCTCTAGTAACAATGCATATTAATTGTAATTCCTTAGGTACTAGTTAGGTATAAAATAAAAATAATTATGCTCGTGCGTTAACCGTTCATTATTTGTACTTAATGTATGATTTTTCTTGGAAATCTTCTTGATAATTATGTTTCCACATTGAAAAAAGGTTTTACGGAAACGTTGGCCATCGCGGCCACCATAGCTGCCCGCGTGACGGAAGGAGACGCGTTGTAAACAATCTATGCACATAATTTTTTTTCTTGATAATGATGTTTCCACATTGAAAAAAGATTTTACGGAAACGCCGGCCGCTGCGTCCACTATATCTGACCATATTACCATATGTTAATCAGCTTACATTGATTCTTTCTTCTAGGTTCACAAATAGAGAGGTAAACTGAATCGTGTAATTACATAGTAGTATTAGGCTAGTTTGACGTTCGATATCTTGTATTCGACTTGGAATTCGAAATTCAAATTATGTAATTTAAAGCTATGGTTACTCATTTGTTTTTTCTTTGGACCATGGAGAAAATTAGAATTTGCGTTATTTTCGAATGAGTTCTGTCATGGCACTAACGCTGCACAGACTGCATGCAATGTCAACGATGTGTATGAAATATTTATGTATTTATTTATTATCTTGTAATATTGATTATTTATACGGCTGTAAGAAAACCAATAAATGAAAAAAAAAAATATGATTCTTGTGTTCCTAATATTCAACTTATTATTATTAAATTTGTGACAGCGTGATGCATAATATTTTTGTGTATACTTGCATGATAAATTTTATATAAACTTTCGAAGGGACTCCATATTGACATTCCATATTAAGGCAGGTGTAGCGGAAGGTACTTAAAAAGGAATGGTAAATCTGAATTTGAAAAAGCGTAATTTATCGAAAAATTTCATATTGTGTATTTGCACCAAAAGATCGACTCCTTCTCATGTGGACAGTGATTTTGGACACATACTCAAGGTAATTTCCTGTCACAAGCTGTACCAGTTAGTGTTCTCAATTATATTATACTGGGTAACATTTGGGTTACACCTGTACATTGCAATCATCCATTAAGGTTAGTGATTGTTAAATCATTGTTTTAACTGGGTATTTTCAGTACAGTTATTTGGGATTTGTATCTGATTGTATCAATACTCGATAACTAAGATATAATTGTTGTTTAGTGCCGATGGTTTCCCGTCGAATTGCAAAAATTCAGTTGTCAATCATTGCAGCAATCAGATACAAATCTCAAATACTGGTTAAAATACCATCACTAATCGAGGTAGGTAAGAGTATCATTAACATCAGGTATGAACCTGGACACCATTTTATACATGATTAACTAATAAAAGAAGCATAATATTATTTTTCTTCATTTAAACTAAAATGCAAATGTACACCATACCACTTTTGATAGTATTATTAGTTTAGCGAACAGTGTTGTCAGGATCATTCAAATACCAAAAAGGGAAAAATTAATAAAAACATTACAACTTATATAAAACTGTATTTGTGTTTAAAATGTTTAACATGACTAATTAAAGCTATGCCAATAGTCCAACCTTTAATAAAATTAATGAAGACATCCAACACTTGGTGTTAACAGAAAGGAGTATGTTTTTTTTTGTGTTTATTTATTTTAACTCAAATATATGTATCACAGATAAGTGCATATTGTGAGTGGCAAAAGAAAAGATAATTGGAGAAAAAACATTATATAAACACAGGTCTGCAATTTGAAAGAAAGTGATAAAACAACTGAATTCAAGAACACATTCATATTTGTGAAGTTGTAATTTTTCAGAACAAAGTTCTGTGAAATTTTTAAAACCAAATTAATTAATCAATTTGAAAGACATACAGAAGTAGATTGCTCTATGGACAAAAAAAATTAATCAATCAATAAAAATGAGAATTACATATAAAGTCAACTTATTCACGGAAACATACAGGTCTACTATATACTATACTAGTCAGTGGTCAGAGCACCGGCCCCGGATAGGAGGTGACCCGAGTTCGAATCCCGGTAGTAGCCAAATATTTTTTCGTGAATTAGATTTTTCTGTATGTCTAATTGGTTAATTAATTTGGTTTACAAAATATTGAATTTAATTATTACCCCTCGGTGAAAGACCAGCTGATTTCACTATTTTACATCATCGTTTCATCTTTATGCCGTTTCCTAGTTCACTCCTAGGGTTGAAAATTGACTTGATTGCTTGTTTTTTCGATAGAACCTGAATGAATGTTTAATAAATTGACCAGATTTGATCTCTGCACTGGGAAACCAGAATGTGCACGGGACAAATGCTTATTTTAGTTTAAAAAAATAGTAATACTGAACTGACTTCATTTTGAAAAAGGACCTACAGTGGAACCTCGACATACAAGCGTGATTCGTTCCGTAAACACGCCCGTATCTTAAAGCACTAGTACATCAAAGCAAATTTCCCCGTAATAAATTAATTCATTCCAAGATCCAAAAATTTTTATATAAAAATAAACATATTTTTTATATTTGAATTTACAAAAAATATTACTAATATTTAAAGCATTAACTTTGAGGTCAGACATTTTAACAAAATGTTATTAATTTCAGTATATAACCACTAAAGATTATTTTTTTGTCTACCGGTTTCGAGACGTAAACCGTCTCTTCGTCAGGGCAACAACTATACTAGCATGTAAATAACACTACACACCACAACCATAGTATTATTTGCACATCAACACCTTCACAAAATACTCTTCACACGCTTTACTTTACGGATTTAAAAAAAAAAATTATATCAGTAAAGCCATAAAAAAAAAAAAACATTCGTCTAATTAATAATCAAATAAATTTTCCCTAGTCCTTTGTTTGATTTAAAAATATCAGGTAAAACCCCAGATTTTTCAACACCCTCTATAGACCCCACCCCGTCTCCCTCTCTCGTCTATTTTATAAGAAATTTAGTGCGTAATAGCCTTTAGTTAGAGTAACACGCATGTTTAGAGTATTTTGTGAAGGTGTTGGTCTGTAAATAATACTATGGTGTGGTGTGTAGTGATATTTACATGCATGTAGTGGTTGTCGTGACGAAGAGACGGGTTACGTTCCGAAACCAGTAGACAAAAAAGTAAATTTTAGTGGTTATATATTGACATAAATAACATTTTTTTATAATAAATTAATCAAATTTAGCTGATTAATGGCTCGCTAAAATCTTCTTTCATAGAACTTTAATGAGGAACCTTTGACACTTGCTTTTGCCTCTTTTTGAGGATTTGATGAAAATGTGACATCGTATTATCTTTGAAAAGATGAATCACTTGCACTGAAACAAAAAGTGCAGCCTTACTTGGTTGGTGCTTTTCTATGGAATTTCGCAATGTTTCCACATTTTTCAGATCTCCTCAATCGCATTTGACGACAGATTTTCAGCCTCTTTCACCTCATCCTCAGATGAACTCTTCTCTGTAGTCGCGTGTTGTTGCTGGTAATGCAGAGCCAGTGTTTCTATCCATCACCACCAGACCTCTCCATAACATCGAACTGGCTCTTCTGTACCTTGAATTTCTTGAAATCACATGGATTCTTGAAATGATACCATTAACTTTCAAATCACTGCATGCACTAACACTAATCAAGAGGTGAGACGATCTATGAAGCATGTAATGAGTTATTGTTTGGCAGTCTGTGCATAAAAAGCATAACATATACATATTAATGAATAACTTTGCTTGTATGTCAAGACATTGCTAGTATGTAAAGAATTTTTTTTGCTTATATCTCGTAAGCCGAGGTTCCACTGTATATATTTATCATTATATCCTCCAAATTGTTACCCCTTAAGCTTGGATTGACGACGAAGAAAAAAAAAAGACGTAAAAGACAGATGAATAAAAATAAAAATATGCGGTTTATTTTCATATTAAGTGGCTGGATGGGCAGTTTTTGGCATCAAGGATCAGGAGTTCCGTCTGCTAATGACATTCCAAGTAGACAGAAATTCTTTGGCTAAGTGGGGGAATGTGTAGAAGACGAAATTTGGGTCTCGTTGGTAGAAAGGTAGATGCGCAAACGTCCCCCCACTGCACCGCAGAATTTCAAGATGTTTGCCGGCTACTGTACCTACATCATTTTAAAATGATTCAATGTTTTTATGTTCATGTATTTACTTTGGTTGAATAAGATAATAATAAGAATACTTTTGGAACCTTCGCTTCAAATAGTTACCATAACGGAAACAAAATCAATATGGCGTTGAATAGTAAATCACGGTGATATTATGGAATTGCATCATCAAAATCACTACAGGTTATATAACAGTATCATGTTTTACATTTTTTATTTGGAAATAACCTACATCATTCTGAATCTTCATTCAAAATTACAATAATCCTTTTATTTTAAAATAATTTACTGAAATTGCAATGCAGGGAAAATAAATAAATAAATATCTCACCTCAGGAAAGATATTTACAATAGCTTAACAATAGTACTATATGTGTGATAAAAGTATTTTAATTAATAGTCATTTCATTGCACGTTTCTATTAAAAATATTGACTTAACAAAACTGCAAAGTTTTTTGTACATTCCAGAAATAAAATACTAAATACGCAGTGCATGAGTTTTCAAAAGTAGGCAAGTAGAAGAATTAAAAGATAAACATATTTTAATAGTTAATAAATATACACGTGAAGAAGAAAATGGTAAAAGGGCCATTATGTATGGCTAACTTGATACTATATCAGGTTTTTCTTCTACAATTAAAGAAGAAGGAAAAAAACAGAAGTAACTCTGTAAACTTAAAATAAAAATGTTATTTGATATGTATGGAGCTTTTTCCACACATGTTTATATATTTGAAAATATTCTATTGCAATTGTTGAAATTGATTATTTCCTTATATAATTAAAATTTCCAAAAAGCGCGACTTTAGTTTTCGCTAGCATTCACGAATTGCAATATACTTTGTAAAATAAAATTAAAATGGAAATATGTAGCTCAGTTGGAACAGAAACATTTCAATTTCTAACTAGAGGTAATTAAAGCAACAAATTAAAATGTATAATTCACTGAGCCTATGTTAGTTATTCTGAATCTAATGATACAATTATATTCTGTAGATTACAAATCGCTTTAATCCTTTTTAATGTGTTTTACCTTAAAATGAAAAAAATACTGAAGTGTGGATAATAGAGAATTTGCCGTCACTGCATAGCCCCCTCATACACATAAAGAAACCTCTCAACAGTGAAACGTGTGCGAATGGAAAAAATTATATAAAAAGTAGTGCTACAATTTTTACCTATTACTTCAGTTGATTGAAAAAACTATTTATTCCAAAGTATCACGATTTTAAATAACGCAATCAGTCTTAAGAATTCATCCATCAGCAGGAGAAACCTGCCCTGCTATTATGCCTCTATAACAGTTCGTCAACAGCACATCACCCTTCACTCTGCATGTTTCCTTCGCATCTTCTTAAATTCCCCGAGACTCTTGCAACCGTCACGGCAGACGCAATAAGTAACTTTCTCATCGCCGATCTCGCTTAGGGAGGTCTTGTTCAAAATGCGAAGATGCCGCTTGAGGTGTCGGTTCAGCTCTGTGATATTCCGGCAGCGGTGGCAGCAAATTGTGCAAGGGTAAAGGCGAACTTTCATATGTGTTAGCTCGTGCTGCCTGAGGTATTTAGGCAACTTGCAAGTGAAGGAGCACTGCTGGCAATGGTAAGGTTTTTCGTCAGTGTGAATGAACATGTGCTTGCGCAGGTTACTCTTGTCTGGAGTGCAGTAGTCACATTTATCGCATTGTATTATTTTTCTATTAGGATCATCAAAGAATTTGGGGCGGCGATTGTAGTAGCGTCGCTTGCGATCCATCTCCGCGGGGTCTGCCACTTGGATAATGTAGAAATCTTCATCTTCATCTTCATCCTCTTCAGTTTCAATGTCAAACATCAAATTCTGCGGATTGAATCCTTCATACTCTTCAAAATCTTCTGGTTCCAACTAAAAAAGAGATTCCATATAAATATATATTGAAAACAATGCAGAATGTATACAAAATTAAGTTAGAGAAACAAAAAAAATTACAATTCAAAGCCCACCAAATTAACTATTTTTTTATAAGAAATAGCAAAATTCTCAAGTATCCACATGGACAGAAACAACTCGAAAATTCATGAAATTTAAACAAGCTTGGGCTACACTATTTTATGTGATTAATGTAATACTATTTACAAAGTTTTTTATTATTTACAGTAATACATATTTAAAAAAATTTGGGACACGGTGGCATATTATAAAAGCAAATGAATGTTTTTTTTTCAATTTATTTATTTTTGAAGTTATAATTATACAACACCAATGATGTGAAGTGATTGATGTTGCAAATTACGGGCGTATCTCACTTTACATTATTTCGCTAAAGCAGAACTATTAAAATATATTTGTGTTTAGTTTCAGTTCTTGTCCTGCTATCTTCTTCAGCCTTACTTCAATAATCATTAATCGAAATTTGTCAGTTACTATAAATGATAAAATTATTTTAAGGTTAGCAATGGTATGGCATTTTAAAATATGTTATGTTTACTTTTGCCTTTTTTTAGCCCTAGCGGTAGTTTTTTTGTCATATTTATATAAACATATTTTTAGGCTTTAATGTGCACTGGTGAGTAACCTGGTTAATTAAACAATTGAATTACCTTAATAATCCTGTCACCCATATCGTTAGGAACTAATATGGTGATCATTTCTTCCTCCAAATCCTCTGAAATGTACGGCTTGACATCTATTTCATCCTCCATGTTGTCTGATAGGCTAAAAAAATTTAATAGATTTAATATGTTTGTTTTAATATGATTAATTCTCACGTGGCTTCATAGACTCATAAACTAATATTGAGATGCCATATAACCATGCCTCTATGGCACGATAACAGCTCCTTTCTGGACTGCACAAGCTATCAGGCCATTAGCCTAATGAAATCTGTTGGCAAACTGCATGCAAGAATTTTTATAGAAAGAGTTGAGGATGACAACGAAAGGAAAAGTGTGGGATGTACAAGAAGCATTCATGAGTGGAAGAGGATGCATGGACCAGATTTTTCCATCGCGTCAGATGACGGAAAAGTTTTTGGCAAAGAACCAAAAACTTTTTTGGTTTTGTGGATCTCCAAAGAGCGTATGACAGAGTGATAAGACGAAAGTTATGGAAGGTTTTGTCTGAATATGGGGGTGAAGAGTAAGCTCATACACGCAATTGAATCCCTGTACGAGGGAAGTAGTGCTTGCGTGAGAATTAATGGGGCATTCACATTGTGGTTTGATATTACAAAAGGTGTCAAACATAATGTCACCAAGGATTTTAAATCTGTATATGGACAATTGTATGAAAGAATTGAAGGAACTAGAAGTAGGAGCGAAAATGGACGGCTCACCATATTCTGCCTACTATACGCAGATGATGCAGTATTAGTGGCTAACAATGAAGCTCATCTTCAGTGCCTGGTATCCAGGATGTCCGATGTGTGCATGCAGAGAACTTATGATAAATGTCAACAAATAGAAAGTGATGGTGTTCGAGAGAGAAGAAATAATGACTAAGTGTGATGTAATTGTAAACAACGGATGCTTAGAACAAGTGAAGAGTTTATATACTTGGGAAGAAAGTTTAGTAGAGACTGAGGCTGTGAACAATATCGAAAGAAGAGTGACTGTAGGTAACAAAGTAAATGGTGCTCTGAATGCCATTATGGCCAGTAAGAACCTGTCAAAAGAATCAAGACTAGCGGTACATAATAGCGTTCTAGTGCTAATCCTGGAATTGGCAAAAAAGGAATTAAAGTAGACTGAATGGCGTGGAAATGCGGCCACTAAGGCGCTCGTGTGGAAAACTTTGGTTGATAGTGAGGAATGAACAAATTAGAAGTGCATGTAATGCTGGCTGTAGTGTGGTAGACAGAATAAAGAAAGGAGTGCTGAGATGGTTTGGTTATGTTGAACGTATGAGCGAGGAAAGAATGGTTAAGAAAATATATGGGGCGAGTGTTGAATGCAACAGGAATAGAGGGCATCCATGAGACTTGAAAGACATGGCATGATCAAATACTACAAATATTGGAGGATAGCCCTGTTAAAGGCAACAACTGTAGAGCTTGCATGAGAAGATGTATGAATGTAGCCGAAGCAAAAACGGTGTGCCAAGATAGAAGAATACAGCGTTCTATCCTCTCTGTCTGCCCCTGGGGGGAAACGGCGTGATAGTTAGTTAACATTAGAAGTAAAATAAAAAAAACAAAACTTCAAAGTTACCCGTGAAACATTTTAATGATTTCATCTCAAGCAGGTAAACCAACTAATACAGATACACTCTAATTTGAATATGTCAACACATATTATGCATTAGGATGAGTAGCTAATATTAAAAAATGGTCTCAGTTTAAATGACCATTCAGAATTTTCTGTAGAGTTTTCTGGGCTGTTCTGCTATATGCAAACCTCCATACCCTGAACACTGCTATAGAAATCGTTAGCCAAAGGCCCGCTAGAGTAGCCCAGAAAACCTTATATATAAGATAATCAATACTTGTTTACACGAATGGTAAGTAATATGATAAGGAAAAACGAGTAAAATTATAATTAAATATTTTATTCTAAATACACTAAGTTGTATTCAATATATAAAAATTCTTTCTAAATACATTAATATTACAAATATAACCTTAAAATTTCTGTACTGTATACTTACTCCGACATACTCAGTTCACATTTGTAAAGAATTGCATTAAATATCTAAAACTAAAACAAAATTTTAAACGAAATAAAACGTCAAAACAAATGCACCCGGAACAATATTCAAATTTTTAAGTAGGCACCAATCCAAAATAAATAGATTGTCAGGTAGGTGCAAAGTTTATGTGGTAGGTACTAATTTTTATAATGGCAGATTACAATAAACATCGGCGGTAGCGGGAATATTTCAAAATCAGGTCACAATTACCTTTCCTCAAACATGTCTCTTAAATAAATTTATATTAAACTATAAAGCTAGAAAAACGTCAGAATTGTTCACAACAATGGCACCAAGACTATCCGATAATAATTCAACTACAAATGTCACCGCAGCGAACGACGGGCGCGCTGAATTCACCGGAGTTTCGATGACTGCTTATATGAACATTTGCATGCGTACCACTTTAGTATGTTTTAATATAATATTATTCTTCGATAAAACTCACCAATCCATCGTTATATAGTAGAAAAATGATCCAGATTGATTAATTAGAAGGTTATACCGCCTCTGCAGCTAAGTAAAAATAAAAATGCGTTCCTACTCAGCTACGGCGAGCTTATCGGCAGGAAAGTGACTTTTTTCGTCACATTTTTAAAGACAAGATGGCGTCAAAAATCCGGAGATTGCCGAAGTGCGATTTTGAAGGATCGAAGCAAAAATTATTTTTGTCTACATGCATTTATGAAGTATTTGGAACTTGTAATATCTTAAGCCTTGACATCACGGGAATGATTCTTTGAAATTCAAAGAATTTGAATAGTTTCATTTGATATCCATGTACTCGTGATATCTGCTTCGGAAACCTTCGGGCAGCCATGTTTTATATACGACGATGTGCAAACTGCACTCTTGCGTCGCCGCGTCACTTTGTTGGCTTGCGTCGCTTGAGTCCTCGGTAATTTGTCTTTACTGACTATAAAACCGTCACATTTTTTCGCGAAAACTTGCTTTATAGCATTATTTTACTACTTGATATCGAATGGTAAGTTCTAATACTCGTTTGATTGTATATTTATCGAATTACACGGCAGCTAGGTGGGGCTAATTATCGACTAGAAAGTGTTGCTTGGTTGTCGAAAAGTCTGCACAGTTGATTTTCTCTTCTAGTACGGGCTATATATAAAAGAGACCTTTTTACTGAATGTTACGCTACATTCCTCTTTCCTATTATAGATCGGACATAAGCGTACAATAAAATTAATGCTTTGCCAAGTAAATCGCCTTTCCTGATGTTTTAGTTACGTGGAGATAAAAAGTACAATGTTTATTTCTTGCTGATTGTCACAAAAGTGTTAGCGGTGCTCGTTTTCGGTGTTCATTGTCTGTTGTCGGAATCCTTCGAAGCAATAAAGTGTAATGTCCTACATTGGACTCTCCCACATAATATCCTCTTGAGACGGCAAGGGAGAAGTACTTCGACACCCACTATAGGCGCCATGAAAATTTAAGTTCGCATCCGAATATTGCGTTTTTCACGACCAAACAATGCATTTTAGGTTTTCTCCCACATGTAAACATACTCCTAGTCACATTATGTCACTCCCGCAGATAATCAAAACATCGTGAATCTTTCTTTGGATGACTTGAATGCTATTTTGAGAAGTGAGTTTTTGTTTTAAATTATTACTTAATTTATCTAAAATCTAGTTAATAAAGTTATTGCTTCAAATATGTAGGTATATTCTCTATATAAAAAGTAATTTATCTTCGAATGATGTTATGTATTTTGTATTCTACTATTGTTATTCCTTCCTGCTTCTATTAAAAAAAATCTAAACTCAAAAGTATCTAACTTCTTAAAATATTATTTTGAGTCTCATGAAAGGAGCAAGCCACAATTATAATTTTTCAGCTAAAGCATTTTAATTTGTGAAGTTAAGTAGGATGGGGTGTACCGAGATAAATATCTAAATAAAATTCTCTACAACAGTGTAAACAGGAGCATGTAAATACCAATAATACAATTTTGAATTTATGTCATAATATGCAGAACTCTTCCTATTCGTCACGGAATGATTCAAGAATCCCAAAAATATTATTTCCTTTGTCTGAACTTTGAAATACTTACAAACTTCTTGCGAATGTCTGGTAATGCTTTGTATTTGTTACCTACCTAGGTATGACTTGCACTTTGTTGAATGCCATTTTTATTGAAGAAATTGAAAAATAATAATCATATTTTTCCTCTAATTTTAACATAGATATTCGTAATCAATTAACCTTTCCTCTCCTATGTTGTAAACTGAGTTGACATTGCCTTTAATTATTCGGATATCTCTGTAAATATACTAAATACAGATTTCATACATGAGCGTTTTTATGCTGTTGTTCGGGATGACTAATATATTTTCTCATTTTTAGCACTTTTACGCAATAATTGATACATATATTCACTTATGTATATATCAACTACTATTTTAATAATTACTGTAAGTAAAAAAATAAAAATATTTATATTTATCAAACTTAAAAATCGAAAAAAGTCTACATGTGTACTGAATTTACAGCACCGGTTAAGATGACATCGAGTGAAGTTTGTGGGCATATTGAGGAACGTAGACAATTAAAAATATTGTTGTAGAATAGGCGCATTTCTTTTCACAAAAATAAATCAAATATTTTGCATTATCAATGACAATGTCGTCGTAAATAATATGCATATAAAATGTTCAAAAACCTACATTTAACGATCTTTCTTTATAAATCATCATAAATTTATTAATGTAAACAGAAACAGGTTAAATTTGTACTGTTAATTGTAATATAAATAATAATACACTCAGTAATTTAAATAATACAGAGAATATTGACAAGAACAAACATACCTACTCAACATATGATTTGACAGTTGGAATTCACCATAGAAAGGGGATGAATTCACACAAAAAGGCTAGTGTGCGCTTCAATTGATTAGTATTGAATTTGTAACAAAGTCATCTCTTCAAGTGATGTGCGCACAGTTCTGACCTCACATTAGACCTTTTGAAGAAACACACTATTCTATTGAAAATTTACTTGACTATTACAAAAAACTCGCAGACGTAAAGATGGGTTAGTGTAGTATTATATGGTTTCATTAGGAAAGTACACAGTTCGGGATGAGTTTTGTTTCGATTTGACTAGATCTAAGAAATAAATTTAAAAGGCGCAAAGAAGTTAATATGAATTGACATGGAGTTGTGTGCAGAAATGTCAGAAATAAAACTTGTTGCCATAGGACGAAATACGGTTAGAATTTTAAATTGACTTTCTTAAGATAAGGATTATTTAATTAATATTTGTTTCCCAGAATCTTTATTAATGCACAGCTTTTTTGCTTGTATGCGCTGCACGCATAGACGTACTATAAATATAGACTAGTTACAAACCAAAATATCTGCTACACAGAACGACAACACAAATTACTGTGAACATAGACATAGACGCACATTGCGAGAGTTGGTCTAGGGGTGTCCAAAATGTACAAATGTCCGCACGACATATATAAAATATTAATACAATACACAACCCTGTTCATATTTATATCTCTTTTACACGTATGCTGCGCTATAAGAAAGAAAGAGAAAAGACCATACAATAAATACCGCAATTCGCTACTTCATATGCATTTGTTGTTAAAAATGGTGTTTTATTGTCTTTTCTTATTTGTGGTTATGAAAATAATTTCTATCTCTTTTTGACTGATTCATTTAGTTCGCATTAGAAGACAGCAGAAACTAGATGTCTCGGATTTGTTTTTTAGTGACTTGTCTATATTTATAGTACGTCTATGGCTGCACGCCACTAATTGAAGGTTCTGGAAGTTTACAACTACAAAGTTTGGAAAATTAATTTACTACAACTTAAATTAAAGTTTTGAAATCAGATTCTTTTTGAGGATGCTTTGTTACTTTGTGAATAAAATACTTTCGCAAGACTGACGTTGCCATCCGAGCTGAGGTTTTTGTACTAGTCCTTTTTTAGTTGTAGGTACCTGCTTAGGTCAGATATATTTTTAAAATTAACTTTCTCTGTTATTGACAGACTCTAGTTTATTTAATAACTATTTTTTATAGACAAGTTCATTACAAATACTTTTTAGAGTTTTCTCAATGGTTAGATTGGTTTTACCTCTAAAGGGACGATTTAATGGCACGTAGGTTCATAGTAAATATTAAAGCTTATCAGTTTTTTCCTTCTCCCGTAAAGTTGACAAATTTGGCTTATGTGCTATTAGAATTAGGGTAACTATATGGCATTTACTTGTCAAATAATTAATTGATCAAATTTTGGATAGCTTGTCAAGTTTATTTTTTTTCCAGACTGAACCGTCGACGACAATCAGCTGGAAATGGATCACCCAATCAACATGGAGCACATCTCCTACCTGCAGTCACATCTGGCTTGCAATGAAGATCCCCTGAACCTCAACACTAACTTCCAGCGTAATCTCTACCTTCAGCGGGGCCAGGAGTCCTACATCCCTCACAAGCCTCAGGAGAATTATATGACCCAGAAGGTCCAGACCTCATATATTGCGCAGAAGACCCAAGAGACTTATATAGCCCAGAAAGGCCATGTCTCCTACATCGCCACCAAGGGCCAAGCGTACATCGCCCAAAAAAGCCAGGAATCGTACATCAACCAGAAAAATCAAGAGGCGGCCTATATCAACCAGAAAAGTCAAGAAGCTTACATCACGCAAAAAAGTCAAGAAGCATACATTGTGCCAAAATTACAAGAAACCTACCTTATACCTAAAGGGCAGGAAACATATTTAATTCCAAAGACGCAAGAATCTTACATTATACCTAAAACGCAAGAATACAATGTTGCAAAACCCCAAGAATATATCACTAAAGATCAGGACCTTTCAGCAGGTTCGAGGATTATTTCTGCCTCGTATATTATCCCCAAACAGCAAGAAGAGTCTTACTTCTTGACCAAGCCGCAAGAAACCTACCAGCTGATTCCTAAAACACAAGAGTCGTATCTCAACCCTAAAGAGCAAGAGATTTATATTGTTCCCAAGTCACAGTCATATGTTATACCGAAAACACAAGAGACTTATATTCCTCCTAAAAGCCAAGATGCCTATATCATTCCCAAGTCTCAGTCATACATCGTGCCCAAAGATCAAGATGCGTACATTATCCCCAAACCGCAGGATAACTACATGAGCAAGGTCCAAGATGCATATATACAAAAAGATCCGTCAGCAGACATGATGCAGAAAGATATTGATGGCCTGTGTAATTACGAGCGCCGCCAAGAAGATTATTATCTCATCCAAGTGACTGTGGCTGATCAGGAACAAGTGGAGAAAGTAATGGCCAAGCAACCTGAGGAGCAACAGATGAACATGCAGCTCCAGATGCCACACGGCAAGAAAATCATGCAAAAGGACGATATCAATTTGGTGCACTTGACTGTCTGCGATAACGATAAGGTCACCCAGACTAAACCCATATCTTGCGACGAGTGTTCGTACAGCTGCAGATATCCCAGCTCCCTAAAGAAACACAAGAAGAATTGTCACACGAAAGGCGACATTTTCGCTTGTAAGGTTTGTAACTACACTTGCGGAAAGAAGAGAGATTTAAAACATCACGAGTTGTCCCACAGGAGGTGGAGAAGGTACGCCTGCGACCAGTGTGACTATAGATTCCAGTCTCAGAGCAAATTGGAGATTCATAAACTCAAACACACGCGAGCCAAGCCCTTCACTTGCAGCGTATGCAGTTCGCCTTTCCAGAAACTAGATGATCTTAAAATTCACAATCTCACTCACTCACAGGGCAAAGAAGTGATCACTTGCGAAGAGTGCGGTTATATCTGCGCTCAACCCTACGATCTGGAGAACCATAAGTTGTCTCACGAGCAGGAGAAGAAGTTTGCTTGTAACATCTGTGGTCTGAGATTCCGATACCAAGTAACCCTGAATGGACATATGAAGAAACATGAAGAGCGGAAGGTGTACGGCTGCAACCAGTGCAGCTACACCACTAGTAAAGTGTTTTATCTCAAAAACCATATGAAAGGTCACATTCTGGGGAAGAAGCCTGGAAGTCTGGTCAGACGCAAGAAAGTTTCCCCTTCGAAACAGGCCACCAAGATCAAGTCGGCAGATAGGCCCTTTGAATGTGATAAATGTGGCTTTGCAAGCAAACGGAAGTTTAACCTGCAGACTCATATGAAGATCCACGATCCACCCACTGGAGAGACGTACTTCTGTAACGAGTGTAACTACAGTTCCCCCAAGGAGAGAAATCTTAAGAAGCACCAGTTGATTCATAAGGAACAAAATAAACCTATTGTCTGTACTCTCTGTGGCTATTCCTGCAAGACTCCCGCTGTTCTGAGGAAACACAAACTTATAATACACGAAATTGAAGAAGAGGAACCTGAGATCGTCGAGAGAGATTCACCCGACGATCACTTTGGTGAGAAGGATGGTGTTCGTCGTAAAGTATCTATTGGGATTCAAACAGATCCTGTCCCGGAGAGCTCGGACGATGATTCCAGCACTAAAGCGGATGAAGTAGAGGAAAAGCCGGTCAAAAAAACTCGCGCTCCGGGACCGCGGATAGTGACGTGCGACGAATGTAACTATTCGTGTAGGTATCCCAGCACACTCAAGCGTCACAAGCGAAGCGTCCACACGCAACAAAACATCTATGGCTGCAAGGTATGCAGTTACACATGTGGTAAGAAGAGAGATCTGAAACATCACGAATTGATGCATCGAAGGTTGAGACGGTACGCTTGCGACCAATGCGATTACAGATTCCAGTCTCAGAGCAAACTGGAGATACACAAACTCAAGCACACTCAAGCCAAGCCCTTCACCTGCAACCTCTGCGGACTGAGCTTCCCCAAGCTGGCAGAACTGAAGATGCACAATTTTGTCCATGCGCAGGGAAAGCAGATCATCTCTTGTGACGAGTGCGGATATATCTGCTCCCAGATATATGATCTAGAGAACCACAAGCTGGTGCATGCGCATGAGAAGAAGTTTGTCTGCCAGGAATGTGGCCTGCGCTTCAGTTATCAGGTCACACTCAACGGACACATGAAGAAGCATGCCATGAAAAAATTGTACGCCTGTAACCTTTGTAGCTTCGTCGGTACGAAGATGTTCTATCTGAAGAAACATGTTCAATCGCATTACGAGGAGAAGAAGACTTCATGTGACGAATGCGGATTCACACCGAAAAATCCTACCCCTACTGCTCTCAAGTTGCATATGCAGACACACTCATCCCTCAAACCTTTCTCCTGCACCATCTGTCCATTCAATTGTAGAACTAAATCTAACCTCAGGACACATATGAAGAAACACAGTCGCCCGCAACCAGAAAAGGCTAAGTTATTTGCGTGTTCTCAATGCAAGTATACGTCGACAAAATCAAAGAACTTCAAGCTGCACATGCTGATCCATAGAGAAGATGAGCCTTTCGCTTGCGACGAGTGCGGGTACACTTGCAAGCTTCCGAGTTATTTGAAGTCACATAAACTAACCCATGCAGCCGTTAAACCTTTCCCCTGCAACGAGTGCTCCAAGAGTTACAGAACAGCTTTCGACTTGAAGGTCCACAAAATGATTCACAGACCGGATCCGTTCGCTTGCGACGAATGTGATTTTAACACCAACTGTTTCACAAACTTGTATAAGCATAAAAAGTCACACATAGCGGCTGCAAAAGCTCCCAAAACATTGATGGATCCCACACATATTGATAATACACAGAATGATCATTTGCAAGTGCATGCTGATGATATGCTGCATGAGCACATGCAGGGAGATCATATGCAAGACCACATGCAGACAGATCATATGCACAATGAGCATATGCAGGCACACGATATGCATGGTAACCCTATACATTTGGAATCTCTAACTGGCAGTTTGCTACATGGTTAAAGTGTTTTATAAACGGTATAGTTATGATACCCCTTTGATTTTATTCCAGACATTTTACATTAAAATTGTCTAGGCGTGTTGCTTTTATTTATAAAAAAGTGTAGTGAAATAGTACAGGCTAAAATGTTGTTTATTCCAAATCTGAAATATATTCCTTTGAATAACTGCCGTGAAATTTGAATGCCTTGAAATATAATGCTTGGTTTATACAACCAGGGTATATTCTTGTGAATTTTAACTCTTTCCCTGCCCGTCTCGCACATTTTGACTTTGGCCTGTGCCACATTTAAAAGGAGTGTTGTATTGTTTGCTGAGATTTGAGGATTACTATTTCCAATCCAGGCAAGTAGCTTGTTTGACCAAACTTTAAGTATACTATAAGTATACTTTTTGCAATATTTAATGACTACTTTGTCGACCTAAGAGATAGTAGCTGATGCGGTTGTGGGCAGGTAAAGGGATAAAATAATGTTTTACAGTTTAGACATGTATATTGTATGTTTTTCGTCTTAGTTAATAGGGAACTCTTAAGCATTTTTGATCAAAATGAATTGCGTTAGCTAAACACCAACATAATAAACAAGCATACTTTATCTGTGTTTATGCATATAATAAACCTATTTGGTGTTATGAAAGATAAATGACTAATTTTTTTAAAATGGCATCTAGGAAATAAATCTCTCAGGCGCATGCAGTGAGAACAAGAAGCATGAATTTTATGTAAATATATATTTAAAAAAAATTGAAATGAAATATTTATTTGCCAGAATATTATGAAACATTTAAATCTGAATAATATGTTAATTATTGTGATTGGAATTACGAGATGTATCTCTTATTTCAGTTTCTTTTCAAAATATATGCTTAGGAAAAAGACATGCCTCTTATTCTCACTGCACGCCCCTCAAATCTCTTATACCGTTTAGACGAGTATAATTATGCGGATGTGAAAACTCGAAGGCCGGACTTGACTGTTGCACAGTTTCTCAATTGTTCCTATTTGGAATGGACTAATAAAATAATTTCAAAGTAGAAGTCTTGTTCGGGCAATACAAGAGTTTCGAAGTCTTCTCCTGATCAGTTATACTTGCAATCATTTTTAAGTTTAATTCTTTAGAAGATCTTTTAAATCTCAACAGTTTCCTATGACAATTTGCAATTCACTAGTAAGGAAACATAGATTTTATCAATATTTGAATATTGTCCGATTAGAAGTTAGCTTGCTGTAAATATATAAAATACCAAGTGCATTTTGACTCGTATGCTTTGTGACTAAGGAAATATTTTTATTTAAGTATCAAAAAGTTAATGTGCAATGATTGATTGAAATGACGATAGAAAATAATAGAAATGTTGGATTGATTTTATTGGGATGAAGTAGAAGAGAAGTGACTTGTGTAAATAATTAAATCTTGGCTCTTAGGCATAAAATATCTCATCAAGTAAATCACATTTTCTTTTATATCGTAGCTATTATACATTTATTCTCTAGGAATAATTATATCATTTATTCTAGAAATTAAATTTGATATTGTTTATTTTAAAGTCATTTTATTATTTTAGTGAATATCTTTTGATGTAATTAATTATCATAATGTAAGAATTTTATTCCATAAAATATATGAGTTTTACTCCGTAGTTGCTACAAATAAATAGCTGTATTCGAGTATATCCGTGTTTAATTCTAACCAATCTACTTCACACATAAATATCGCCAAGGATTTTTTTTTACACGGTGTTGAGTTCTAAATTACAAACTAAAAATCAGTTAATAACAACAATTGCATTTCTGAAAATATTGTGATTCTTGTCTGAAAATACTGTCAACTGAAATACATATGTATTTATTTTATTAAAGTACATACATATTTAATTTGTTAATGGTTTGGCATATTTAATTTAATTTTTATTCGTAATATGATTGATCAACAACATGGCAGTTACTTTATGACGCAACATAATTATTGTACTACACACACAACTGAGTTATATTTTTGTCCTCACTATAGTTTCGAGAGTCGACAAGTGTAAATGACCATGTAATTTTCACCTGTTGATAATAGGATTGCCGCACCTAAAAACTATACTGGAATAATAAAATAAATCTATATATATATATTACGTATGCTGGGAAGCTGTAAGTTAAATGTTTTTATGTGACTAAAGCAATGTGACTCAGTGCTCCAAAATCAGAATCTTCTGGTTTGAGTTTTCTGGGATATTCTGCCATGTTTCTACAACCCTAATAATAGACTCTGCAGTTGAATTCGAAACGTAAGCCACGAAATATGAAAAATGACACTCTAAGGGAGGGGGGAAGAATGGAAAAAACGGAGAACGTAGTATAGGATCCTTAAACCTGCCGACGACAGGTCTTAAGGCGGGCCTGGATTTGGGGACTCTGGTCTCTTTCCGGCGAGACCGTGGGGGCTAACTTTCACAAATTCAATTCATTACAGAGGTCTGCGACTTTTTTTTCCTTTGAAATAAGAGTTAATTCCCATGTATTTTTGGTTGCTGAATTCGGGAAAATTATCAAAAAAATTCCATGACGTAAAGTTTTTCCACAAAACGCAAAATACTGTGGGATTGCCTATCTTAAGGTGCAAAACGGGGTTTATTGGCGAAATATATTTTTTTTATTAATTCCAACTTATTATAAGATAATGTTATGTTTTATAGACTGAAACAAAACATTTAGTAACTCATGACGATAAAATTAATCAGCGTTGAATCAAATATATGGGGATTTTCCATAGTAAGTATGGAAAATCCCTACTATTGCGCTAAATCTATGTTGACAGTCATAAAAAATGAAGACCAATTTACCGCAATATTTGAGCGAGAGGAATAGGCGATTAATACTCATATCAAACTGTTGTCATTCATGATCTTATTTCAGTTTATAGGCTTAGAGACTAGCTTGTTTGGTTCAAACAAGCTAGTCTCGGAAGGCTCCAATATTAGAACCTCAATTTTGAAAAAGTGGATGCGTTTGCAATTTGAATAGGGATTGAATTTAAACTTTTACTATGTCGTCAAAATCAAGGTTATTTTTTTTTTGTTAACATGATATTTCTATCCCCACAGCTTCGTGTTAATAATGTTTGTGGATGTTTCTTGATTTATTATTGATCCAGCTTTCCTTTTTGGAAACAATATTCATTAATTATATTTGATTTTTATCCATATGCTGTGAACAGAGGGTTTATATGTCTACCGTTGGAAATCCTTGACCATAGCAAGCAAGTAGGCGAACCTTGTGAATTTTGTTTTTATCATGTTACGCAGTATAAAAGACAGACAATTTTTTTTAACATCTTTGTTTCTGCAAAAAATCACATCTTCACTAGGGTAGAGTGGAAAAATTACAAATACAAAATATACTTTAGAATACATTGCATTTTACAAAAAAAATTAATAGGTACTGTCTAGGCATTTTAAAAACTACTGAAATCCTAATATATATATGTTCAGTGAACCTGTATTTCTAGTGATTCTATATCAATAAGAAACATAAAACAAACAATATCTACACTACCGCACCCAAACTAATTCGTACATTATATCTTCCCTTCTACTCCCGTCCCACATTCCCCTCCGCCCTCTCCACTCGCTATTAAAGTAAGTTAAAGTAAATTACTATATTCAGTGGAAAATTTGTAATTGGCATAATTTTAAAAACCATTATTTCATATTTGTTAAGTTTGTTGTTTTGCTGTTAATTTCCCCAAATAAAATAAATAAATAAATTTTCATTGGCATTTTAGTGAAATTATATTCAAGGTCATTCTTATCATACACAAGCAGATTTTCATCAACAGAAATTAATACAAACTAGTGAAAAATATTTTAACTGATGTATTACTAGTGAAATTATATTGGTTTCCAAACTGTCATTAAAATTAAATTTGATAGATCTTGACAGATATCTATTTCCGAATATTTGACCTCTAATATAACAATTTAAGATTTAAGTTATTGCGTGGAAAGGGTTCTTATCGCATTTTTCATTTCTTCTGTGCGTATCAACATTATATACCAGATATTATTAATAATGTTATTATTAATAGGTTAAGTTAATGCTTTGAGAAATGCTTGCATTTGTGTAAAAAATATAGTTTACCGATACTGCGCAGTGAATCTGTAAATTCATTGGTTGACATGTTTTCACTGCTCGACCGGCTAAAATATATTTCTACCAGTGAAAATATAGACTCACTAGAAATACAAATTCATTGTAACATATTTCTGAAGGATTGGTTGGTCATTCTCTAGTATGGTTTCACATTGACATAAATATATTATATATTTATTATTATCAGAACTAAATGACATTTAAAATGATGAAAATGCATTTTTTTTTTTCTGATTGGAAAAATAGGGACATGTTTTATATTCAGGCTTATGCACTAACTAACTACAATATCTGGTTTATAGATCTGTGGGAAAAATTCAGATCCATCTGCTCGTATCATATTGCCGACTGCCGCAAAAGATATTCTGAACCAATATCCTATAAAATAATATTAAATTTAATTTACAAATATAATAAATATCGAGCAGACACATCTGGAATATGTAAGCAATCATTGGTTTAATATTATACATAACAGAGCTCAGAATAGATGGGATTGTTATGGTTAATCACAAGTGCAAGGTAAACTTTTGGCATCTCTATCTGGGTGGATTCATCAGTGAGGGTTGGTATGTATCAGTTGTGTTATTTTATTTCACTTTTGAAAAATATAACAAGTGGTGAATCATAACTTAATATACGCTCAACAAACAACCTTCGAGACAGTGTACCTGTCATATTTATGTCACTATATCTCGTGTATATGTAATTTGAAGGAAACTATGGTTACATACAGTTTCATACAAAGTTCGTATTTCCTTTTGTATTATAACGCATTGTTTTGAGCGCTGATAAAAGTATACAAATTCAATTTAAATCTAATTTTTATGTGTATTATACATAAATAATAATAATTATATTTATGTGTATTTATACATAAATAAATCTATGCAGGCGAGTATTAATTTGTTCAGTAAAACATAAAATATCACGCAATGTAAACTACCTACATTATAATTCAGCCATACATCAAGTAGTCATTATTCCTATTATGTATTAATTTCTTCAATAATGTAAAAAAGATTCAATCTAGTTTTGGAACCTGATATTAATTGATTAAAGTGGTTTATTAATAAACAAAACATAAAGTAAATTGGCAGATAGTTTTTGAAATTTGTTATTACTACTTGTCCCTTATAAGAATTGGCGAGTGTGTGGAAACCTCTGCTACTCAAAAGGGAATGAATGTACACTGTTTTTCACTGTGTTCGATATCTTTTTTAGTTTATATAGATAATCACAACTTGATTTTCATTGTTCTTCCCCTTTTTCAAAACCTATTGAAAAATATTTTCAAAATAATGTATTAAACAAGGATCTTTGTAGTATTTTCAAACACAATAATCCTGATGAAGAGAACATTGTTCTCGAAACATGTAGATTTTTTAATCTAATATAGTGGTGAAAACAAAGTAATTTGTGTTTTATTTTAATAATAATGTCACCACAAAGTTCAAGCCTTCATACAGAAGAAGAAAAAATATTCTTCGAACAGTTAAATAATGGTATTGTTAAATATGCCTACAGGGTTATTTAGAAAACATTAATAACCCCGCAGGACTATATTCCTGCTTAAATAATGAGTCGAAAATGTTCAAGCAACCATGACCTAATAATATAGATAGTTATGGAGATACGCGACATCTAATTTTTTTTTTTTTTTCAATATTAGGATAATTTCACATATTACTGATATCTATGAAAACATATGAAATAGATTCAGAAAAATAAATTATATTTTATAATTCAGTATGGATGGTGTGGGAAAATGTTTTCATTCATAATTTTTATAATAAAAATCTTAAAAAATAGGATTCCATTAAAACGCAATATGATTGGTTGTGACGTTGTTTAGCAAGAATTATAGATACACCACCTATGGTGTTTGAAACTGTAATTTGTTTATTTTCTATAGTAACTGTTCGTCTTCGCTTTGTTTTTACTTGTGTTTGCATGGTTTTATATATTGCCATGTCTGTGACCTATTTTAATAAAAAACTATCTAAGAACACATTTAAAATAATGGAGGATGGATTTTCACAAGGAAAATCTGATAAATTGATGCCTTAACATTGGATTCAGTTTTCAGGAAAGAATTTCTACATTTGGGTACCATGGGGCCATTCAAATATTACGCAAGCAGCATAGGGGGGTGGGTGGTCCTAGCTTTGCTTATTTTTGATGACATGGTGGTGGTGGGGGGTCTGGATGGTGATTACATCAGCAATATTTACTTTTTCTGATTTTTCAGAAAAATTTAGTAGATTCTGTTTTGAACACATATGGCAACCCTACTTGTCTATACTCGAAAGCGAAAAGCATGTTCAGGAATTCCCCAAAATAATTGATATTGCTTACTCGCTCTCACGCTATGTTTTATGGTTACGTTAGAAAAAACCGAAGTAGGGAAATTATAATATACACCATATAAAATATATACCAATGATTACGTAAGCATAAGAGGGGGGAGTAAGAGCTTTGCTTACTTTTGCTGACAACGGGGAGGGAGGGATCAAAAATGACTAAAATTCTGCTTACTTATCTACAAAACTTTTTCCCTGACATTATGGACACTTGTTTTGTAAAAAAAAACAAACGAATGTCTAAATATGCGAATGTGCTGTTACGTGTTAAACGTCAGATTACCCTTTTCTGACTTATTTTATTGTAAAAAGTTGGACTATCATTACAGTAACTTATATCGAATATGAAAAATTCATTCCCTTTAATACAAGTCAAATAAAATAATGAAAACATTCCAATTTAACTAGAAAACATTCAAATTGGAATTTCTATAGGATTTTTATAATTTTATTTTACTCGTATTGAAACAAATATAAATATAATATAAACAATATGAGTTACTGTAATGATAGTTCAACATTTTGTAAAAAATAAGTTGGAAATATTGAAAAAAAGGCAAACTTTGATAATGTATAACTCCATAACTTTTGTTATTAGGTCATGGCTGCTTGAACATATTCGACTCATAATCTAGGCAGGAGTATAGTCCTGTGAGGTTATTAGTGTTTTCTAAATAACCCTGTATACACATTAAATATTAACTAGTTTTTAAAATAATTTATTCATCTCTCTTTACAAACAAAATGAGGAAATGTACACTTTATGCAGGCAGCAAATATACTTCTGCAGGCTTATTTTAGGTTCCCCTTTAGAGGAGTAGATTGTTAACATACACAGTGCAAGTGCATTAGCTAATTTTATGTTATGTTTGGATCACTAATGTTTACGTAAAATTCAGAATATTTTTGATGGTCTATTTGGGATTGAATTGTCTGCAATGGGAATTTTGCCATTATTTACTTATTTGGATTGTGTGCATTATTCTATACGTATATAACATAGATATTTTGAATTGTGTTATTATACTTTGGTAAATGGCTGGAGGAAAAACAACCATTTAATTAGTTATGTTTTTCTACACAGTACTCTGTGGTAGTGTACCTATTTTATAAGCTATACCTATTTGGATGTTACGTTTAAGTGTTTCACTAAAATAAACGGAGGAAACATTTTGATCTTCAGCAACGGTAGTAGGTAATCATGTGTTTATTTAATGAGGAGTTGGTTTGTGACCATCCACATAGAAGTTTCTCGTTGCCTGGGGAAGTTGAAGTTCTATACCCTCCAATTCTCGTGTTAGGATTATTTGACAACCTGTAAATTAAAAAAATGAATGTTATTTATTTTTATTCTTGAGGTTTATAGCGTTAACTGTGTAGTTGGACATAATTATTAATTTTAACTTTATATAAACCGCTTGGGGTAACTTTACATCTACCGGTTTCATTACCATTGTATCTTCGTCAGGATGGACATTTTGTTAAATATTTTGGTAAACAAGTTAATTTTTAACTGGAGGTGTGGCTACAATTGTGGGGATGCAGGATATTGACAAGTAGACACTGAAATGGGGAATATATCAAATAATGGGTTATTCATAAAATTTAACTGGTTATTAATTATATTGACTTTGGTGTTCAGGCATTTCTTGATTTCCAATATGTATTTCTAAGTTATCCAGTCAAAGGCCACTATTATTTATACATGTGGCGTATAGATGCAAAACCGCCATTATCCATATGAGCTCTATATGAAGAATCTCAATATCGTTTTTATTTTTAAATGTGCAGCCTGTCTCCGAAAAATGGTTCGTGAATTCCGAGAAGTTATTATTATTGAGACATCTTGAATTCTAACATTAAAATAACATGTTTTGTTATCGAGTTTTTATATTTAGGGAAAGTTTTTAGATTATTGAATGAAAGAGCAATTGGTTGTATTGCTAAGGTTTATTCCTCAACCGGAGTTAAGCCCCGGAAGAAAATCAAGATGAACAGGTTACAATTATAAGTAAAGAAGTAAAACAACAAACACATAAGTCTATCAAATGTTATAGCAGACACTCAACTGAAAATGTTACTTCGTTGTTTTGTCTCCCTAGTGACTTTCTTTGTTCTCGTAAATACATCAACAAATCGCTGGGTCTACCGGATTGGCGCAGAGTTGGACAGGTACCGTATATTCCGGAATGAGTTAGCTGGTTGACTTTGTTAGTCGACCTAACTGACGATGAAACCTAAACCTATTGTTAGTATAAAATGTGGCTCTAATATTATTTAGTAAACTTTAAATCGCTATATCTGAAATTTTATTTACATAAATAAAATTTCAGATATAGACAGATATGATGCCATCAGCTTTGTCCCTGAAGACTCTTTTTCAGCGGATATCGGTACACAACACATCCTTGACGTGCCATGATCAACGTTCCCTCTAATACGATAGCGTCTGCACGGAAAGCTAAATGGCTGAGCGGGCAAAATCACCAAATGTGCAAGCATGACTATTTTTGCACTTATACAAAAAATTCAATGTCATATTTGAATATCTATCATAAAATTTAGTGATTAATTTATTCTATAATCGATCAATTTTATTAAGTCCATATAAAAAAATGATACAAGAAAAATGGCTCTTTAATCATTTTTCGCACAAAGCACATTATCAAAAATTCCCTTTTAGAATTTGATTGGCTGCAAATTTTGCAAATGATATCATTTGTATTTCTGATATAATCAAAAATTTTCCAATTTTCAATGTCGAATTTAATGATGGCATTTCAGTGTCAAAAAACAAAGAAAGACATACAAATTTGAATTGAATTTTTTTTGTTCTGTTATGAACTCGATAAAAATCAAAAATATGATGATTTTTTGGAATGCGCGCTAGTTTGTGATAATCGCGTGGGACTGGCAAAACTGCTGAGCGATTTAAGTCCCCCTCCTCCTCGCAACTTTTTTGTTTTATTAGGAACTCCATGAAAACTTTAAATTACGTGCTGAAATTTGGTCTGATTATTTTTGTAATGCGCGCTTTTGTAATGAGACTGTCAAATTTGCTGCACAGATTACAGGGAACGTTGGCCATGACAAAAAAATTTACCTGTATCTAGTGCAGACATTGATGATAGTTACACAATTTATCAAAAAATAATGGTGCAAAATTAAAAAGAAGAAGTTAAATAATTCTAAAAGTGAAGGTGAAAATAAGTGTAAAGTAAAAATTAAAAGTTAATTTAAAAAATATTATGTAATTATTTTAATGTTCAATATGTACCTACTGTTGCAGCAATTTTTATATTATGTCTGGACATTTAAAAGGTTTTGGGCATGATTTCTTCGGCTCCGTGATTTTTGGCCTACATTTCTGCTGCCGTGATAGAACGCTCTCTTGATGACGCTGAATAAGACTTCAGCGAAACGTCGAGATTTGCTTCTCAGTAAAATATACGGTTCGTACAAATTATCCATTTTATTTAACACAAAATATGTCCAACGACCTTAACTCTTTAATGATCTTTTCATGGAGCTAGAACTCGACTTTTGCTGTAAAATACAACAAAAAAATAATATATACAAGATTTATTAACATACAAAGCCTGTGATTCCTTTACTTTGATAAAGTCACGGTCAACTGAGTTTCAAATGAGCAAGACATGATGACAGGATTGGAATTGTGAATGTAGGGATAAAGAGTTTGACTTCTGTCAATATTACCACTCTGCTTGGATTTGCCATAAATATACGTATATACTGAACTCCGTTGTTTAAATTCAGATAACATCAAAATGATAAAAACTAATGCCGTTTTGTATTTATTCAAACATTAGGTCACACCTGCTGTCAGCCAACTGACGTAAAAACTTCTTACCTAATCTAGAATTATCCTTGAGAAATGGTGCCATATCTAATAGATCATCTTCCTGTTCCGTGGAGGGAGGCAGCAAGTCTCCAAAGTCACCCAAAACGTAGCAGTGACATGTAGTGCAGGCTAGGGATGCTTCACACGCTCCTGTAGGGTTAAAAATCTTGTTTTGAATATAACATGCATACAATTTAACATGCTCGTGTATGTTATACATTACGTAACAGAAGATACTGTACCAACATTTTTTAGCTATCTTAAATTGAAAATTAATTAGTAAGTATTGATTGATTGCATGAATTGATTGACAGATGATGACAGAGTTCAAAATTTTTCATTTTACCCGGTTCAGCTTCAAGTCCAAACTTCTTTGCTGTTGTATTTACAAAACGGAGAGAAGGTTGCCTACCGAGGCAAAACTAGCAGTGCCAACAAAAGACAAGGAAAGTAGACCGAATGCATGGCAAATCTATTTATGATAGAGTGTATAAGGTATATGATAGTAAATGCATATTAGGAATGAATGTAAAGCTGATCTACAGGTGTACATAGGTATCTAGGTATCCTCTCTGCCTACCCCCATACGGAAATGGTGTGATAGTAAGTAAGTAAATAAATATAAGTAGATTCAGATAGGTATACTTTCTGTTTAATATTTTTTTGATATTTTTGCTGCGATTATCCAGGTATTTGTTTTTATATCCAGATCAATTTTATTCCCAACCAATGCGAATAATTAAGAGCACTGTATTCTGATTTTTTCCCCAAAGGATTGATATAACATGTACGCCAGTTATAAAAAACATTCATTGTGACCATTTGATGTTTATATTCGACTCACTTTACTAGATTATGTAGATGACTAGACACCTTGATACATGATAAATCATTATTATATCAAAGATACTAAAATTTATTAAAATGCCTTTTTAAATCCAATATATGTAATTACATGCGGGACGACGGGAGTATTGTTATTATTTATTAGGTATTATTTATTCTTTTTCAATTCAATTTTTATACCAAAATAATAAAGTACAATAAATTGTTTACCTACTTTAGTTTACAAAGGGAAAAATTTTGTATCCTTTCAGAATAAAATGAATTTTCTCTGTAGCTCTACTGAAAATTCATAGTTTCAGTGTCCTTCATTCAGAATAATATTGATAATTGTATGCCGATATCAATTTTATAGACGATAGATAAGATAAACAGGAAAATACAGAGTTCGAACAATATGATAATATGTATTATTAAATCCGGAAGTGTTAATGAAAAATATACAAACCTTCCATGTGAATGCCGTATCTATGGGCAAGATACAGCACATTATCTCCAATTTTTCCTTTAACTTGATGCCTTTTGCCATCTTTGTCTATATAGGTTATATTTACGCTAGAAATAATAGAATAAAACTTTTGGTATCAGACACATTTCTAATAAAATTTTAGTTTCCTGCGAATATGTCCTGTATCAAATCACGTTTTAAAAAAATCAAAATTACTTTTTTTTATTTTTATTTATTAGAGACACTAACAGGATAATAGGTACATGATACACTGTTAATAAACATTATAGTGAAGACTATGCCCATTATCCCAATTACAAGTGTCTTCGGCACGCTCTAGTGACATGTATTTTTGCAATTAATTATATTTTACATGTACATTTAGGTGTATTATATATTTTGTGTTTGAATGTAGTGTGATTAGTATTTAATGAATGATTGATTTAATGGATCTATAGGTTCATATCATCGATTAGAAAATGGAAGTTGTGTATGAGTGAGTTTTTGAACGAAGATAAGGTATCTACAAGAATATCAGCATCAATGTTAGGGTCAGCACAATACAAATTATATGTGCGACACAACCTTGTGATGGGAGAAAAGTAATCAACACTATTAGTGTGCTGGCTTATTCTAAAGAACTCCGGGTTTCTAATACGGGATTTAACATGCAAATTTATATCAGATAGAGAAAGAGAATCAATACCTCCGCTGAGAATCTTGTGTAGCACAACGAGATCGGATATTTTCCGTCGGGACTCAAGTTTGTGCATCTTGAAAAAGGCAAATCGATCTTCGTAGCTGTGAAGGTTGTTGTGTTGACCAGCTTTGTATGACAAAATACGTAGAAACTTTTTCTACACTCTCTCGATTCTCGTAACATGTGTTGTGTAATAAGGTGACCAAATAACTGACGAATATTCCAATATACTTCGTACTAGTGATGTATAGAGAATTTTTAGACTTTGAGGATTTTTAAAGTCGTGAGTAATTCTGGTGATATCAAAGTGGTTTCTAACAATGAGTTTAGAATCTAGCATGATATCCAGATTCCTTATTGAATCGGCTTTAGCGAGTGGAACGTCATCCAGTTTATAAACAAATTCTATTTTTTGAATATTTTTAGTGAAACTAATACATGAACATTTCTTAGCATTAAGTGACATATTATTTGCTTTACACCAATTTGATAGTTCGTCCAGATCTCTTTGTAGGAGATGTCTATCTTCCAGGCTATGAATGGTGGAATAAATTTTTAAATCATCGGCTTATTTCTTAATATATTTGGCAAGTCATTTATGAAGATAAGAATGTACTTATTATTTATTTATTTATTTATTCATACGCCAATCGGCTATATACATTGATTTTACAAAAATAATAGACTTAAATGAATGGATTAGAAAAATTGCACATATATAAAAAAACAATACTAGCATAGTAACAACATGGTATAATCATATAGGGTTGAGGGTAATTTTAATACTGTGATAACAATCTTTTTGCCGCTGATGAGAATGAGACGTATGATTCATCGAAGAAGTTGATATCAACACAGTGGCTATTCACCAGATTGGCAATCCTATTTCTTGGGCCATTGTACACGTAACTTTTTGTGGATTTAGCGGTTTCTAACAATCTACGCACTCTTAGATCCGGCCTAGCAGTGATAATGCCAAATTGTTCCAGGATCTCGGGCGAGTCTATCTGTCCGTTGACAGATTTGTAGAAGAAGGTCAGATCAGACAATTGTCTTCGAGTGATTAGTTTGCTGATTCTAAATCTGTTATATACGGTCTCAATATCTCCTGGTGATAGTGTACGATAGGCGATGCATTTACATAGTTTGCGTTGTATTCTTTCGAGCTGATTGATTAGTTTATTGGTATACGGCGACCAAATGACAGAACAGTATTCTAAAATCGGTCTCACAAGACTGTCGAATAGTCGTACCAGCGTGTAGACATTGCTGAAGTCCTTCCCAGCTCTAATGATGTAACCAAGTGTCTTGAAAGCTTGTGACGCAACTTTCTCCACGTGGCTTGAGAAATTCAGTTTAAGGTCCACAATAACGCCAAGGTCCTTTGCCGAGGTAACTATCGGGAGATGATGTCCATCAATGAGATAATTAGCCTGATATTGATTTCGTGATCTAGAGAATGACATTACTGAGCATTTACCGATATTTAACATTAGTTTGTTTTTAGTACACCACCTGTGGAGTTCATTGAAATCGTGCTGAAGAATTTCTAAGTCTTGGTCATTCATGATTTTTCTGAAAATTTTCATGTCATCTGCATATAGTAGGTAATCGGATAGTAAATTGTCTGCGATGTCATTGATGAAAATATTAAAGAGAATCGGACCAAGATGTGACCCTTGAGGGACACCAGAGCATACTTCATACTCTTCAGAGATAAATCCATTAACTCTGACTTGTAGGAATCTGCCAGTTAGATACGAATGGAACCACTCTAATGCTGTGCCTCTCACACCATACAGACCGAGCTTGTCAATCAGGATTCCGTGGTCTACCATGTCGAAAGCCTTACTGAAATCTGTGTAGATAGCCTGTACATCCACCCCCTGGTTCAGAGCATTGAGTATGTAGTTAATGTATAGATACAGATTCGTTGTTGTAGATCTGCCACCGAAGAAGCCATGCTGCTTTGTAGTAATTACATTTTTGAATGCAAATGTAAGTTGAGGAAGAATTAGTTTCTCGAAAAGCTTTGACATGGCAACTTGTATACATATCGGGCGGTAGTTAGTTACCTCAGACCTAGTACCAGATTTGTGAATTGGGCTTATGAACGAGAGTTTCCATGCCGAGGGAAAGACTCCAAGCTGTAGTGATTTGCTGAATATATGCGTTATTATGAATATACTTAAACTAATCACAGAAAATATACTGTGTATTCTATTTTTCTCAAATATTTTAATTTTATTTACTTACAGAGCATACTTGTCAATTTTCGTAAGTATCTACGGCTTTGTATAATAATGTACCCTAAACTCCCGATTATCCGAGATCAGATTAAATGGGAACGAATTTTAAAAAATATTGAAAAAATATTTTTAAGTCGAAAATGTTCCACTTTTTTTAAATTAACACTCAATTAAACTTTGTAAAACACTCATGTTGAGTTATATTTATGCAGTCCCTTTCATCTACGGTTCTTATTCAAGTAGGACAGCGGGTCGCACAGTGGGGAGATTTTGGTCATTAGAGGAAACACATTGACACATGCTTGGAACTGAAAACATTAGCTGTCAAAACTCAAAACATTTACTCAGTTTTTTAGTACCTTATGAGGATTTGTTGAGGCGTCCAGTTGTCATTGTTACTTCTTTACAAAATAGAGCGTAATTAATGAAGTCAGCATGGCTTGCTGTCAACTGTCTGAAGTGCCACAGATCTTATTTTATTTTCGCAACCAAAGCAAAATATTTTTATGACGAGTTAAAGTTGCAGGATGATTTTAGCATGTCTTCTGGATAGTAAACAGTTTAAAAAGAGGCCGCTACCCGAGAAACTGTCGTTCAAAACAATAAATTAAGCAGTGATAAACTGCATGAGAATTCGTCAAGTTTCACGCATTTATAGAAACATGTAAATCTTATGCTTATATCTTATGCTCTTATAACGTTTGCGAGACTGATTGGAATTGATGAACAATTTCTCAGATTTGAAGAAAATCACAAAGAATAAGAATTACCAATTTCGCGACAAATTAACGGGTGTGTATACGTTATCAGTACTTGTTGGCGTATCCGGATGAAAGTATACCTGATCACAAAGAATTAAATCAAGAAGGGCATAAACATTCCTCTTTACATTTATATTTTTCTGAGTGATTCAATTTTCTAATTTTTATGAAAGTATGAACTTGTGTATGGAACATGAGAATGTTCTATATTTTTGTGGTAGATAACTGTATTTTTAAAAACATATGACACATACACGCAAAGAAATATGTATAGAAATATTTAAAGATAAGTATGTTAAGTTTATATTACAATATTTAAAAATAAGGATGTTAAGGTTAATATCACAATACAATCACTCAATTATTCAATGATTTTAAGCACTTTTTGAACTTTGCATATTGTTGTATAGTTCTAATGTTCGCTGGTAGAGTATTGAAATATTTAATTCCTAGGTATCTGTAATGGTGTTGCATGGCTGTTTTACCGTATCTAGGTATATTTAGAATTACAATCATATGCACTCTTTTGTTGTCTACTTTGATCTTGAATTACATTTGTGTTTTGTCGATTAACAGTTTCTTTTGTGTATTTTTAATATCGAATTGGTTTATATAATATGCTGTCTGAATTTGGGACCTTGAATTCTTAGCTTAATTTAACTTCAAATGAATTTTTTAAACATTATTAATAACATCTAATATTATTCTATTTTAATTACATGATTTTTTCCACTTTTATAATAAAGAATGAAATATTATTTTTTAAAAGGAATTGTTAATTACTAATAATAAAAACATTCAATAGATACTAATATACGAGGGAATCTATTATGTATATGGGTTTAAAATAGATACGTACATTTCATCTTCAGTTTTAGGATCCTGCCATTCATATTCGCCGTGACATAATCCTGAAATATAAAAAGCATTACTTTTGTTTTGAAAATGAAAAACAACACAACATGTTTAATTATTTGTTTGATTTCTTTTAATGAGTTGGGTATTAGATAAAGCAGGCCATACTTACGACTCGTTGTTGTCAGGCATCGTTGTGCACACCAAAAAGGATTTCTGTTGTTAAATCTTAATATTTTTAACTGTTTTGTTTGATTTCTGAGACCACTTATCACACATTTCAATCTTAAGGCCATCGTAGTGGCTGTCAAAATTTGAGGTTATATTTACATATTTTACATCTTTCAGCTGAGAACAGTGTTGCTAGTTATATATTCCTTCTTGCCTAAAATTCTACCGAAAGCGTAAAATTATTATGTAACACCGTTTTTAAATAGGTACTGATAGGTACAGTTGCCGGCAAACTTCTTGAAAATTTTTGGCGTAGTGGGGGAATGTGCAGAAGACGAAATTTGGGTCTCTTTGGTGGAATAGTACATGCACAAACTTCCCCCCACTACGCCGAAAATTTTCAAGATGTTTGCCGGCTACTGTACCATGGGTACCATGCATAGATAAGATAATATAATGTACCATGCTGCATACGATTACAATTGCATAGGATATTTATGTTCTAGCAATGTATAAAATTTGGGAACAATTTAAAACGCTACCAAACTCTACTGCAAAGTAACATGCCATTCACTTGATGCGTCCGCGACCTGCATGTGAAGTTCCACATCGCGTCCTTTGTAAATTAGAATGTAAGTTTTATTTTAAAATAGATTTAGGTAATTTTAAATTTCGCGCGGCACCACGGGTTGCCACCCCGCACCGCCAGGGGTTGGTAGGGTGCCATTGCGGGTGGGGGAGGCTACCCCCCTCCCCCGCATACACAGAGAGTTGAAACCGGCGGGCCAAGAACGCCCCCCTTGTCTCGTTCCGACCGCCACCGCCGCAACAGCTCGGGCTCCTCGCCCGCGGCCGCCCCTTCGGCGGCGGGCCCTGAGCCGCCGCCA